>CM028690.1:430668-709368 GCA_016771965.1 Brassica carinata
TAAAACATTATTAAAAACTATTAAAATCCTGCAAATATATATTATTAAATTAGTCTAAAATATGCCAAATAAATCTTATGTCTCACCAATTCAACAAATTTAACTCTTATAAAATACATTAAAATATAAAAATGATATTGTGAAATAAGAATGTACACACAAAATCTCAAATAAAAGAATTGACAAATTATATAATTTTAAACAAGAAATATACTCGCCCTTTAAAAGAGCGGTCGGAATCTAGTATTATTTTTAAAGTTCTCTAAGAAAATATTGAATTCATCTTGCATATACACTAGTGAAAGTGCTAGTTTCAGAAAGAATCAATACATAAACATTTCTACTCTTTTAACACTAGACTCTGCCTTTTTTATATATTAAAAAAAAAAAAAAGAAGTTCACTGGACACAAATTGTGAGTACTCATTAACCTTACGTGTTAAAAAGTACAAGTGTTTATAGCTTCCTAGAGATGATGTCATGAAACTAAGAATTCGTATCAGGAATGAACTTTGTTTATGTACATAGCTGCTTGTAGATAGCTTTTAAAAAAAAAACAAAGTTCACTTGTAGATTTAGCTTTTTAGGTTTCTTCATTTGCAAGTAATACACCAAATTCTTTTACCACTTGCCTCGTCTAGTAGTCGCATGTCTCCTTCCTCATTCCTGAATCCTTTAGTTTCACCACATCATCTCTAGGAAGCACATACAAAAATTCCCTGTGTTCGACAGATATCTTTCTTAAATGATACTCCGTAGGAATTTATGGCCTCACAAAACAAACAGACTGTTGGCAAAGAAAGATAATCTCTGATTAGACTTGTCTTGTCTTATATCATGTAAGTCAATGATGAAACAAACAAAACACTAATAAAATCTTTAATATATCATCCTTACTAAACCAGTGGTCCGGTACACCTTTGATATCAATCTTTCTCATATGGTTGCTCTGCAGATCATAACAGAGAATTTGAAAGGGAGAAACCAAATCAGTTGGTATCAAGAAAACCTTGCCATTTCGACTTGTACCTCTGACAACAAACTCGGTGTTTCTGAAAAAATCTAGCTGAGAAGGCTTCAAGACAAGTCTCTTACTCAACCATTTTTGGCTTGCAGCATTTTCCAATGCCCATAAATCAAGCATACCCTTAAGGTTGGTCTGGTCAACAACAGTTACTTTGCCACCATACTCTACAAGACACACATTCTTCAACTTTGCAGGAGAAGGCAGCTCCCCCGCACGAGGTACTTGGATCATTTTGAAGTCATGGGATCTAATACCGAAACTCACAAGCATATAGTTATCATCAGTTGTCCAACCCAAGTAATATATAACCCCGTCGATACACACGCCTCCTCTGGCCGCAATGTGAGGAATAAAGTCCGGAGGAGGAAGGCGATTCACCTTTCTCCAGGAACCTCCTCCTCCTCCTCCGGATTTGAGGACAAAGACACGATGATGGGACCTTACCTCTTGCGTATCGGTCGAACGGACACCAACTGAGCAGACCACTTTGTACTGGTTCGTAGTAGGGTCGTGTCCCAGAGTAGGAGACGGTGCCTTTGGTAGTACTGGGATTGAAGGCAGGGGGTAAAGTGACAAGCTGCCTGGTGGCAGGGTTAAAGATACACGGCTTTTCCCATAGGTCGTAGCAAATGAAGCCGCGTAGATTTTGGCAGATGTAGCCGCCTCTCATCCGTGGGATGGTGAGGTCAACTACAAAGGAAGAAGAAGAGGGAGTATCATCACTGTTATAAGCGTCTGGAACCAATGATAGCCTTACAGAGCTACGTTGGGCATTGACATCCTGCAAACACATGAAAAGATGTGGGCGTTGTCTGGTTGGGACAGTGAGGAATATGGTGAGCTGATGAGGGATGACCAAAAAGCTTTGAGACGCACTTGAATCTCATCAGTGATTTAGCAGGCAGTCTAGTAAGGATCTCATCCGTGACCACATCCATAGGAATAGGCATCTCTGACTAAAGCTTTGAGACGCACTTGAATCTCATCAATGGTTTAGCAGGCAGTGTCGTAAGGACCTCCTCCATGACAACATGCATAGGAATGCGCATCTCCATCTCCATCTCCATCTCCGGTAGTCTTCTTATTCTCTTCATTCTCTTTCGTTCGATCATTGGTCCACCCTAAGGAAGGGCGATAAACGCAAGGAAAAGGCATCGAGTAGCCGCCAAATAAACCTTGGAGAGAAAGAAGGAGTTTAGGTTTAAGATTGATTTGTGATATATATATATATATGTGTGTGTGTATTAAAAAACACATTCAAGACTTTTCCATTAGGTCTTCTGGCCCAATATGTTAACTTCCCAAAAATTCTATTATCTGTTTTTTTTTTCAAGTTTTTATAATTACCGACTAAACAATCTAGTTTTGTAATGTAAATATAGGTTGTTGCTTGAGATGCAAGGGACACCCCGATGTGTTTTGTTAGTTTGTGATACGTGTATTATGTTCACAATGGGACAATATATAATAGGGAAAGCCTTTGTTTACATAAACTTCAATGGTATATGATTAGATCAAATCACAATAACAAACATCCCAAACTAGAAAAAAAAAAGACAATCTAAGATTAAGTCCATCCAAAACGCAAACTGACGGCCAAACTGGAATATGCCTTCTCAGCTAAAATCTGTTTGGAGGAGGTATGAAACCATAAGCACGGCGACTACTACTGCCATTGCAGCCTAATCTCGGATCACAATCGAGGTGAATAGTTTCGTGAATCTTGTGGAATCCGTTTTTGAATACACCAAAACCAAAGACCAAACCAATGGCGACCACCACTATAACCAGGCATGTGCATAACATGCAAATCCTTCCACAACACATCTTTCTTTGTCTTCTTCTTCCTACTATCACTGCGATTGTTTCCTCGATCTCTCTCTCTCTTTTTTCCTGAGAAGGTTGTGAGAATTGTAGATAGTACGTTTAGGGCCTATGAAATTAGTACTATCTTCTGGCAATAAGGCCATCTTTAGTTTCTTGCAACTTGGCATCCAAGTCTCCTGTAACAAAACTGGAACCAGTAATAATTAGATAAGCCTACATGATGAGGTTTTGACTGATTGTATTGTACGTCGATAGTAGTTAGATATTGTTAAATATTAGACCAATGATTTGATTCAATAATTACAATCACAAGTCTTTGTCCCCATCAAGAAACATAATGAATAACTATATATATATATCTCCCATGTTCTACCACTCACATTAGAGGTTTTGTTACTTTGGATAAAATAAGACGGGGAAATAAGAAGATTTATAAGTAAGAACCATACAAATTCTGCCTTTTGTACTCAAACTGTATATGTTAAAGATTATAATTGTATCATTTGCTGAGTTTTTCTTTTTATCATATCTAAGCATGACATTTTCTTAAACCACCGACCGCGTGTGGTTACAACTTCGTGAACCCGACGCTGTGGCAAAACCCAACCAATATGGCTGCAGATGCAGACTGTTACCTATGGAACAACGACCAAAGCCAGCTTTGTTACAATTGCAACTCATGCAAAGCTGGTCTTTTGGGAAACCTTAGAAAAGATTGGCGTAAAGCAAATCTCATACTGATCATCACCGTCGTTGTTCTCATTTGCGTATATGTTATTGCGTGTAGTGCATTTAGGAATGCTCAGACTGAGGATCTCTTCCGCAAATACAAACAAGGTTGGGTTTAAAGTGTGCATGTTTATAGATTTGTTTGTTGTTGTTGAGATTGGATTATTCAAAAATAGCTTCTGATAGTACTTTGTGTTTGGAAAGAGCCTTTCTTTTGCAAGAATATTTTTAGGTTTATTTTACATTGTTTGTGAAGAAAGAAAAGATAGTAGATGAATCAGGGGGATAAAATTTGACTATGTTCACTTGGAACTAATTTTTTTTTTATATATAAGTAAGATATTTAGTAAATAATAATCAAATCTTGATTTGTTGTATGCTTAACCGTTAGGTTGACACCACTTTTCTAAGTTGCAGCTACTTGGGCATTGTTTGTATTATGCATTCGTTACTTCTTGGAATGTTTATGATCAGTATTGGTTATGATATTCATTATTTCTGGGAATATTATAAATGTATAGTTTTTTCTTTGTTTGCTTAAGTTGGAACGTACTTCGATTATAAGAACTTGATTGGTTGAGCATTAGCATTAGCATTATACTCTACATTATCCAATCAACATTTGTTAGAAAAGCATTTGCTAAATGCTAATGCTCTCCAAATGCTCTCTGGCAAATGCTCTCATATGAAGCTATTGGAAGAGTATTTACTTTTATAATTTAAAATTTTAAGAATAATATATAATTAGTTTATTTATTTGATTTAATAATATCATAAAATTATTTTTATATCCAGAAAATAAAATTTTGATTTCTAAAAGAAATTTACCATATAATTTTTTTAAAAATATTATTTCAAATTTAAAATATAATTTAATTATATAAATTATATTTTAAATTAATTATATATATTAAATTATATAAATTAGATAAATAGATTATATAAATTAATTATATAAATTATATTATATTTTAAAATATAATATAATTAAATTAATCATATAAATTAAATTATATTTTAAATGCAAAATATTATATTTTAATTGTAAAAATTATTTTTTAAAATAACATTTTCGATATAAACATAATTTTTTAAATTAGTAAATAAAATAAAATAATTATATATCTTTATATATATTAGAAATATATTTATTATAAATAAATATATTATATATTATATACTAATTTTAATAATAATTTTAAATAGCATGTCCATACTACTCTACCAATTAATCTATTAAACAGTTTAACAAAAATATACAACTTTTGCAGCATACTGTTTTTATAGCATACTGCTACTGCTTTCTCATCTGCTTTGCCAATCAGGACCTAAGATGGTACTTAGAGAGAGCCCATCGATCTAATTATATAACGTTCTAAATTTTGACTAAAAATATAAAGTTAAATTGACAACCTTAAAAATATTTCCGGAGAGTTGTAGTTTCCTTTGATCATAGTACTATATTTTATCTCATAACCTTAACCGATTAGTAAACACAATTAAAAGGGATTCAAGTGTTTGACTTAATAAAAACACTGATCATGCCAAAACCAATAAAATCAAGCATGCAAGTTTAAAACATAGAACACATTCACGAACCAATAATATCAAATCGTGAATTAAAAACCACAAAAGTCGAATTATGGAATTCAAATCATAGATTATATAGAGAGTCTCAATTTGAATCAAACAAGTTTTTATATTAGGTTGAAAGAAAAATAAACCATTCTCTAACCAGTATTAAAACAATCCATGGGTTCAAATCAAAGCATAGATAAGGTAAGAAACTCATCAAGAATCATTACCCAGCATAGAAAAAACTTCACTTTTAAGACATTCATTAGTTAGGTTTGCTCAAAACAAACACTATATGACCTTAACAAACTACATATAATCGCCGACAAAAAAAGAACTACATATAATCCAAACTCTTACAAATAACTTACGAAAATGTATTATCCATACACATACCAATTATTGTATATATATGACATAAATGAACCATTTATTGGTACAGTTTAGGATTTCTTAAGAAATAATTAATTTATCACACTAAGTATTACGAAAAAATTAAAAACAAAAGTAGAGATGCTATCATTCGACAATACCAGAAAAATCAACATCACATTCAGACTTGACAAAGAAGGGCCAATAGTGGTTTAGATAACAAACCAAAATACAAGAACTATGTCTAATGAAAGAACATGACAAATCTAATTCTATCATCTTAAGAAACTTAAAAAAATATAGAAGGCCTTTTCTTTATCAACAAAACTAACATCTAACTTCAGATTGTCCATATTAAACAAAAAACAGCAATAGATCATAGACAAGACCAAGTGCAAGATATCAAAAGAGTTGAACTGAAATTACCATCAAGATACAATGCACAATATGTAATGAAAAATGACTTAGCTTTTGTTTTTGTGAAAGGGTTTATGACCCTTAGTTCAACAAAAATTTATACCGTTTCTTAGAAACATTACCTTCACAGTATACAAATCTTGATTTTTTACACAAATATCTCTGCTAAAGAGTCGAGAACTTCAAAATTAACAACTACTAGAGCAAAAATACCGTTCTGGAAACAGAAATAAATTTTTAGGCATATAATAAATTTAGCCTACCTAAAAGACCTAGAAGATTAGTGCACATATGACGTATGTCTACAAATGAGACAATATACTGTGCATGCAAAATAAATACACCAACGATTCGGTAGATTTCCAAAACCATCAACTCTATAAACACTATTAGTACCACAACAAATATATTTTTGATTAGCGTGTATTAAAAAAAACTCAAGTCAATAAATAGCATTTATAATACAACAATCATAAGTATACGAACTATGATGCAGAAGGCAGAATTCCTCTGACAAACAAATTTGACTATAAGATTGCAACCACATGATACATAATGCAGAATTTATGGACATATGCAGGATGCTAAAGACATGATGCAGGATGCGAGTTGTACATACATGATGCAGAATGCAGAATTGTAAAGACATTATGCTGAATGTAGAATGTCGAATGCAGCAACCAAAATTAATTATAAATTACAGGAGCGTCATTTCCTATAATTAGAATGATCACCAAAGGGTTCGTGGATAACAACACAAATAAATAGATTTGAAAGTCAAGTAAACTACAATTATAAACTGCATAAGTCTCATTTACATTCAAAATACATTCAAAATACAATATATCTGCGTGATACTCAAGTAATTAGATAGAGATTTGAAAAGCACTACCTGTCACAGAAGTCTACTAGACTTGCAATCCCCTCAAAGTCTAACAAATTGAACACGTCCTCAAGCACAAACCTGAGGAAATAAAAACAAATTAATTAGCATTTATTTATATTTAGTATGCCTCATGCGTACCATGTTCCTTGCAATGCCTAGATCATGAATCGGTTTTTCAAATTTGACAGTCTCTGTCGCTATATAGCATGTGGTACAGTCAAGAGTAACATATGATTCGTGGTATTTTGAAGTTGTTGGTCACTTTTCCACCCAACAAACCACTTCAAATCTTGTGGTAGAGAAAGCATATTGTCTTTGCCTCAAGACTTCTGATATGATCCAATCACGTGAGAAGGAGCTTGTACCTGAAAAATAAAGAGAAAGGAAAGAAGTTACATCAAGGCATTTAGTATAAACAGAGAGTTGATATAATTGGAAAGGGAGTTTGTTAGTTGGAGCCTTTGTGGCTAAGGCTTGTTTCTCCTAGGAGATTCAAGATATATTTCCTTGTAATCCTCTGTTCTTGATAGAAATATACCTGAGTTCTATCAACTTCTTTCAGCCTTTGGTCGTTTGTTCCATCCAAGAAGCCGAACACCAACCCATAGTCTTTTTTTTTTGTCTTTAAGACAATTCTAAGCCATGACCGGATATACAGACTTTGTTCTCGTTTCAGTCTGTCTTACTTATTTAAACTGTTTGGTCGTTAATCCCATCCAAATAGTTCTCGGTTCACAGTCTTTATCTAAGCCGCATTCTAAAACCGACCCATGGGTAGTTTTTTTTCCATCCTACGAGTCTTTTATGTTTTAGCTATTACTTGTCTTTGTAAGACATGTGTAGTCTTAAGCCGTTGGTAAGTTATACTACATTCCATCCAAAATAAATGAAAACAGATTTTGTTAAGCTGTGTGTAGTAAAGGAATCTGTTTTCAGTTCAGAGTCTGGCTGTTATTTATTTTCTACCCAACAAGTCTTTTTAAAACTGTGATTCATTTTGCCAAAGACGTCTCTGGTGGTCATTATTATATTCATCCAACAAAATGAAAGTCATCCCGCAGTTTTTCACTTTTAAGCCTTGTGAAATAAATCTCGGTTAGTATTCACTGGTCGTTTTGTTCCATCCAGTAAATCTATAACTGACCCATTGTCTTTTTTAAAGACTTTTCACCCCTCTTTTGTCTTAAAGACTTGTGTAAACCGTGCAGCAAAGTAAGAGGTCTGTTTTCAATTTGTAGTCTCTGTCTTAAGACTTTCTTACACCATTGGTCGTTATTCTCCATCCATTCATATTTAGAAAGCCGAGGGTAGTTGAGTTATTTGTTGCCATCCCCTACCATCCTTAGGGATGCACTACCAACCATAAATTCTGTCCAACTAAGGCAAAGACATGTAGTCTTTGCCTTAAGATTTATTTCAACTCTTGGCCGTTTACTCCATCCAAAGAATTGAAAAAGGACAGCACTCTTTGTCTCACTACTTCTTTAAGCTGTTTGATTGTTTTCCCCCATTCAAATGGTTCTAGGTTCCCATTCATATCCCATGTCTAAGGACACTTTCCATCCGTATGTCATTTAACTGACCCATCTCAACAGTCACAGAGACCTTTTGTAAGCCGTGGGTTATAGTGTAGTTTATTCCCTGTCAAATTGTTCTCAGGACATGTTCCATCTGTTATGTCTTTAACCAACCTGTCTTTGTAAGCCGTGAGTAGTCCCTGTCAAATGGTTCTTGCTTCCCATTCATAGCCTTTGTTAGACATGTTCCGTCTGTATGTGTTTCAACCGACATGTCTAAATAGTTTTGTAAGCCGTGTGTTAGACATGTTTCGTCTGTATGTGTTTCAACCGACATGTCTAAATAGTTTGGTAAGCCGTGGGTTAGACATGTTCCGTCTGTATCTGTTCCAACCGACATGTCTAAATAGTTTGGTAAGCCGTGGGTAGAAAAGTAAGGAATCTGTCTTTACTTTTGTAGTCTTCGTCTTAGACTTTCTTAAGCCATGGGTGGGTAGTAAAGACTTTTGAGCCGTGTGTGTTTTAACTGACCTGCAGTATATGTCTTTGCCGTATACGTCTAAAGACTGTATATGTCTTTGTCGTATATGTATGTCTTTATTTCTTTGCTGTATGTGTGATTGTGTATGTAAGCCGTGGGTAGTGTTAAGAAAGGAATCTGTTTTGATTTGTAGTCTTTGTCTGAAGACTTTCTTAAACCATTGGTCGTTATACTCCATTCCATCTAAATAATCAAAACAGATTTTCTCAAGCCGTGGGTAGTAAAGACTTTTGAGCCGTGTGTGTTTTAACTGACCTGCAGTATATGTCTTTGTCGTATATGTATGTCTTTATTTCTTTGCTGTATGTGTGATTGTGTATGTAAGCCGTGGGTTAGACATGTTTCGTCTGTATGTGTTTCAACCGACATGTCTAAATAGTTTTGTAAGCCGTGTGTTAGACATGTTTCGTCTGTATGTGTTTCAACCGACATGTCTAAATAGTTTGGTAAGCCGTGGGTTAGACATGTTCCGTCTGTATCTGTTCCAACCGACATGTCTAAATAGTTTGGTAAGCCGTGGGTAGAAAAGTAAGGAATCTGTCTTTACTTTTGTAGTCTTCGTCTTAGACTTTCTTAAGCCATGGGTGGGTAGTAAAGACTTTTGAGCCGTGTGTGTTTTAACTGACCTGCAGTATATGTCTTTGCCGTATACGTCTAAAGACTGTATATGTCTTTGTCGTATATGTATGTCTTTATTTCTTTGCTGTATGTGTGATTGTGTATGTAAGCCGTGGGTAGTGTTAAGAAAGGAATCTGTTTTGATTTGTAGTCTTTGTCTGAAGACTTTCTTAAACCATTGGTCGTTATACTCCATTCCATCTAAATAATCAAAACAGATTTTCTCAAGCCGTGGGTAGTAAAGACTTCTAAGCCGTGTGTGTTTTAACTGACCTGCAGTATATGTCTTTGTCGTATATGTATGTCTTTATTTCTTTGCTGTATGTGTGATTGTGTATGTAAGCCGTGGGTTAGACATGTTTCGTCTGTATGTGTTTCAACCGACATGTCTAAATAGTTTTGTAAGCCGTGGGTAGTGTTAAGAAAGGAATCTGTTTTGATTTGTAGTCTTTGTCTGAAGACTTTCTTAAACCATTGGTCGTTATACTCCATTCCATCTAAATAATCAAAACAGATTTTCTCAAGCCGTGGGTAGTAAAGACTTCTAAGCCGTGGGTTTCAACTGACATGTCTTATATGCCTTTGTCTTAAGACTTTTGTAAGCCTTTGTCTTAAAAACTTTTGTAAGCCGTGGGTTTCAACTGACATGTCTTATATGCCTTTGTCTTAAGACTTTTGTAAGCCTTTGTCTTAAGACTTTTGTAAGCCGTGGGTTAGACATGTTCCGTCTGTATGTGTTTCAACCGACATGTCTAAATAGTTTTGTAAGCCGTGAGTAGTCCCTGTCAAATGGTTCTTGCTTCCCATTCATAGCCTTTGTTAGACATGTTCCGTCTGTATGTGTTTCAACCGACATGTCTAAATAGTTTTGTAAGCCGTGTGTTAGACATGTTTCGTCTGTATGTGTTTCAACCGACATGTCTAAATAGTTTGGTAAGCCGTGGGTTAGACATGTTCCGTCTGTATCTGTTCCAACCGACATGTCTAAATAGTTTGGTAAGCCGTGGGTAGAAAAGTAAGGAATCTGTCTTTACTTTTGTAGTCTTCGTCTTAGACTTTCTTAAGCCATGGGTGGGTAGTAAAGACTTTTGAGCCGTGTGTGTTTTAACTGACCTGCAGTATATGTCTTTGCCGTATACGTCTAAAGACTGTATATGTCTTTGTCGTATATGTATGTCTTTATTTCTTTGCTGTATGTGTGATTGTGTATGTAAGCCGTGGGTAGTGTTAAGAAAGGAATCTGTTTTTGATTTGTAGTCTTTGTCTGAAGACTTTCTTAAACCATTGGTCGTTATACTCCATTCCATCTAAATAATCAAAAACAGATTTTCTCAAGCCGTGGGTAGTAAAGACTTCTAAGCCGTGGGTTTCAACTGACATGTCTTATATGCCTTTGTCTTAAGACTTTTGTAAGCCTTTGTCTTAAGACTTTTGTAAGCTGTATGTCTTTTGTTTATGTAAGCTGTGTGTAGTGTTGAGAAAGGAATCTGTTTTTGATTTGTAGTCTTTGTCTGAAGACTTTCTTAAACAATTGGTCGTTATATTCCATACCATCCAAATAATCAAAAACAGATTTTCTCAAGCCGTGGGTAATAAAGTCTTAAGGCTTTGTCTTAAGACTTTTGTAAGCCTTTGTCTTAAAAACTTTTGTAAGCCGTGGGTAGTTGTACATAGTAAGGAATCTGTTTTTGATTTGCCGTCTTTGTCTGAAGACTTTCTTAACATTTGGTCGTTATACCCCTATTCCATCCAAATAATCAAAAACAGACTTTCTCAAGCCGTGGGTAATAAATTTCTTTCTAGAGGCAGCAATTGGGACACTGTTCCCAAAATAAGAATCTGACAGTGCACTATTAGATTAGTGTCTGCCTATGATCCTTTCGGGGGTTTTGAAGTGAAAAGCAAAAACATCAAAACAAAAACAATATCCCAAAAACATTAGAAGAATGTCTAGCTAATGATCTTTTGGGTTTGATAAAACCGTAAAACAAAAGGCGTTGAAAGGCTTTGTTAAATCATTGTCGAATTCAAAAACAAAACCAGTTAAAAGTAACGCTGATGTCAAAATCCCAAGACATCATGATGTGTTTTAGAATAAAGAAATAATCTGAAAACAGAAAAGGGAATCAAGCTTCAAAACAAATCGGGAAAGTATAGCGTAGAAAGAGAATTTACCTTAAAAGTCGGTTTCATGCGGAGTCAGGCTTCAAAACATAACCCAAGATCACACAGCAAATTGCTTCACCACTTTCAGCTCTTGCATCTCTCTCGTCAGCCTCTTTCTCCTTAGGGGGGACTACCTGAACTATTTTTCTGCTATGATCCTCTGAATCATGTGAAGAGATAAAACAAAAACAGTAGTCAGATACACCATAACCATGTTCATGGAAACTCTTGAACCGTAATATAAAACTACAATGAATACAACAAACTATAGCATAAACTTGACCATGTTCACACACTAATTAAACTACAAGTGAGACATTATACAAGAGAAGTGACGTGAGAGGGGAATAAAGATTGCGAGGTTCAACGCACATATAGCCAAACTTACATTGAGAAGAAAACAGAAAGCTAACGAAACCACAAGGAATTCCTAAAATCTAATAACTTAAAACACAAAGTTATGAATGCAATGAGAAGATTGCAGATCTGATCACAGAACTTGACCACCATCGGAATCAGCAGTGACAGAGAAAAGACGGGTGTATATGATCTGCGCAAAAAGGCTGGTTTTATCTTATCACAAAACTCAAAAGAATTGTTCTGATATGAATTATACAGATAGAGAAAATCCCTTAGAGACATTGAACTATTATTGTCTGGTCAATCTCAGAAACTAATAAAGTCGTAATGTTTGAAAAATCTGATTTGAACTTACTAAAAGCACATAACAGAACATCTCGTGCTGACAGACACAATGGTTAAAATGAAGAAGGATGAGCTGATCCGAAAGAACAACCTACGGAAACGGGAACAAAGGGTTGAAATTCAATAACGGGCGAATGATTCACTGAAGTGCACAAACCATTTTGAAAAGCAAAAACAGGTTCTTCTGTCGATTCTTACAGAGTTTAGTAGGTAGCAAAACCAAACAGGTTGTCTTCTTTTGTTGGATCCAAATCTGTATAAAAGTGAAAGAAACAAGACATCAATCGAACAACAACAAAAGAGAGATTCACACGAAACATGAAAACCCCAACTTAGACATAGAAGAACATCGACGACGAGCGAGAAACCCAACGAATCGGGTCAGTTTCAGGCGGAATCTAAAGAGAACAACAAAGAAGAGAAACTCTAATCAAATCAAAAATTGCGATCAAAACCCTAAAAAACGGCGATCGAAGCTTAGGATTAGGAATCATCAAAGATATTCATGATTTACGGAGATCGAGACACTTACTAATCTGAGAATGTTCATGAATTTCCGTTTCTGGAAGACTCGATTGATCGAGAGATTTTTTATGAAGAAAGAAACTACGGAAAAAATAAAGTGATTTTAGGAAAAAGGTTCATTAATAACACTACCTATTGTTTCCTAACGGTTATATATTTCAATTTTGAGTCGTTTTCGATCGCGTTTGACAACACGCGTCTCCCAACGGTTAGTTTTTCTTCTAAATTTTGAGTCGATTATTTTGTAAGCAAACCAGTACTGCATCCTCCGATAACCAACTAAACCAAACTGGTTCTCTTCCACGGTGTATAACGTCGTCGTTTTCTGTCTCCGTAATCAAAGAACGATATATATATATATATATATATTTTTTTTTCTTTAATTTTGTCTCTCTGTGGAGTGAAAAGGACGACGCAAAGAAGGAGGAGGTGAGAATGGCGTACGTTAGTATGGGTGAAGTCCACCGGCGAATCACTGAGTACCTTAACCGCTTCTGCGACGCTGTTTCGAACCAGAACTCTTTTACACTCTGTCGCCTCCTCTCTTCAGTGCCACGCGAAGGTTTTTCGGAGCCTAAGGCAAAAAAAATGTTTCAAAAGAATCTCATACCAGAAAAATAAAATTGTAAAATTAAAAATTAAAAACATTTATATTACAATAAAATAAAAAAAATTTATGAGTTTAAAACAATTTTATACAAGATTATACATTTTTACAAACTTCATACTATTCATTTTCTGTTGTGAAAAGAAAATTTTAATTGGTGAGTTTAAATATATATATATATATATATATATATATGTGTGTGTGTATTATATGGTAGCTACATATGGATTATTATGTCAAATGATTTATGAAATACAATTAGTAAGTTAGCAGGTAATACATTAAGAAAATGATTAAAACATCATAAACATGACAACAAAACTGAAGCTAACGAAGAACATAATTTCTTCAAACGTGGATAACATATTTATATAGAAAATTGACCGCATACATAAGATGATTACAATTATACTACTATCAACATTCTGTAAAGACAGAAAATAATATATTTTGGTATTTGTTCTAGTTAAAAACTTAAAATATTCCGTTTACATTTTTTTTCTCTACCAATTTCTTTACTTTTAGTAGAACATAAATAAACCAATGTAATAAGTGGGGTCCTAAAATTAGACGAGAAACTTAGGGGCCTAGGGCGGTTGCCTCTTTTCTCTGAGGGTGAGCACGGGTCTGCCTCTCTTTCTCTTCCAATTCCCCTCCCCATCTCTTCTCTCACTCGCCAACGCACTCAATGTCTTTCAGGTGCGTAGATAAATTCCTCTGATCTGATTAAAGTTTCCTGATTGGTCAAGCCCCATGTTGTGAAATTAGCAGCTTGGAAACATTAGGAGTATGAATTTGCAATAAGAGGAATAGGCATGATGATGATCTTATGTTATGTGTGTAAAGTTTTTGGCTTTTAGGTTCAGTTTCAATCCAAGATGCTTACGATATGATCCAATTAGGCTCCTACTGTGAGTATGAATCTTGAATTTAGGGCTTGGAAAAGTAGTCAGAGTATGTTCGTGTGATAGAGGTATGATTTTTCTGTTGGTAAAGTTTGTGGCTTTTAGGTTCAGTTTCGGTGCTATCCTCCAATTGGGTTCCGTTTTCCTGTTACCAATGAGTGTATTTTTAGTTCTTGTGGTCAACTTGTTGTATGAAACACTCTGTATGTGTGTGAGTTTAATGAGTACTAGGTGACCCACCACTTTGTCTTGGTATAAAAGTATAGTATAATTCGAGACAGAGTATCGATTGAGTTCAAATGTGGGAGTTAGTGGAACAAGTGAGAGTTTCAATGCTGAGACAAGATTTGCAAATCTCTAGGATGCGATAGGGTGGGCAATTTGTTACTTTTTCGGTTTGGTTTGTTTAGTTCGGTTTTAATATATTTTTTTCAATGGAAGTAAACCTTATTTAGTCTGGTTCGGTGTGGTTTATGTCCAGTTCAATTTATATTCGGTTCGGTTTATTTTGGATCGGTTTAAGTAGGCTCTTTGTCGCTTAATTTTTTTAAAAGAAAAATTATGTTTCAAAACGTATACACATAAAGTATGTGAACTAAATTCAATATTAAACTGAAACAAAAACTAAAAAAGTCACAAAAGTATATAAGAATAAAACAAATGAAAGTTAACTAAAGTAATAAAAATTAACATCATTAGTATGTTTTTAATAAAGTTAACTATTAAAAAACAAATGTAAGAAAAATATACAGAGACAATGACATATTAAAATGTAATAAAATCTCATAGATATCACAATCTCATAGATATCACAATCTCATAGATATCACAATCTCATAGATATCACAATCTCATCATCATATTTCGAATTAACTAATTAGGAAAATAAAGAACATACACATTTAATGCAATATCACATGTATATAGTTACCAATAAATGACATCATAAAAGAACAAGAAATTTACTTAATTGACATATATTTTCACGAAAATTTAACTTTTAAATTTGTCAATTAAATGTATATTTAAAAAATACTTCCTAAAAAGATTATTTCGTTTAGAATTATATATAATAAAAATTCAGAATATTTCAAATTTAAAGAATAATTACGAATTAATAATCATATTTTATCATTAAGTCTTATGGTTCTTGTAATATTTGTTTCCTTTTAATAAGCATGAAGCAATTAAAGAAAGATATTAAAATTGGCTGTCATAAATTTGCAATAATTAACATACCATTTAAGACAAGTAATTGATGGTAAAACAAGGTAATCATCATATCAACTTAGCAAGTAATTGATAGTAAAATAAGGTAAGTCAAATTATTTGCACCATTAACATATAAATCACAATCTCATCATCATATTTCGAATTAACTAATTAGGAAAATAAAGAACATACACATTTAATGCAATATCACATGTATATAGTTACCAATAAATGACATCATAAAAGAACAAGAAATTTACTTAATTGACATATATTTTCACGAAAATTTAACTTTTAAATTTGTCAATTAAATGTATATTTAAAAAATACTTCCTAAAAAGATTATTTCGTTTAGAATTATATATAATAAAAATTCAGAATATTTCAAATTTAAAGAATAATTACGAATTAATAATCATATTTTATCATTAAGTCTTATGGTTCTGAAATATTTGTTATAGTTAAAAACTTAAAATATTCGTTTACATTTTTTTCTCTACCAATTTCTTTACTTTTAGTAGAACATAAATAAACCAATGTAATAAGTGGGGTCCTAAAATTAGGCGAGAAACTTAGGGGCCTAGGGCGGTTGCCTCTTTTCTCTGAGGGTGAGCACGGGTCTGCCTCTCTTTCTCTTCCAATTCCCCTCCCATCTCTTCTCTCACTTTCAAGCACTCAATGTCTTTCAGGTGCGTAGATAAATTCCTCTGATCTGATTAAAGTTTCCTGATTGGTCAAGCCCCATGTTGTGAAATTAGCAGCTTGGAAACATTAGGAGTATGAATTTGCAATAAGAGGAATAGGCATGATGATGATCTTATGTTATGTGTGTAAAGTTTTTGGCTTTTAGGTTCAGTTTCAATCCAAGATGCTTACGATATGATCCAATTAGGCTCCTACTGTGAGTATGAATCTTGAATTTAGGGCTTGGAAAAGTAGTCAGAGTATGTTCGTGTGATAGAGGTATGATTTTTCTGTTGGTAAAGTTTGTGGCTTTTAGGTTCAGTTTCGGTGCTATCCTCCAATTGGGTTCCGTTTTCCTGTTACCAATGAGTGTATTTTTAGTTCTTGTGGTCAACTTGTTGTATGAAACACTCTGTATGTGTGTGAGTTTAATGAGTACTAGGTGACCCACCCGCACCCTGTGCGGGTATAAAAGTATAGTATAATTCTGAGACAGGAGTATCGATTGAGTTCAAATGTGGGAGTTAGTGGAACAAGTGAGAGTTTCAATGCTGAGACAAGATTTGCGCAAATCTCTAGGATGCGTAGGGTGGGCAATTTGTTACTTTTCGGTTTGGTTTGTTTAGTTCGGTTTTAATATATTTTTTTCAATGGAAGTAAACCTTATTTAGTCTGGTTCGGTGTGGTTTATGTCCAGTTCAATTTATATTCGGTTCGGTTTATTTTGGATCGGTTTAAGTAGGCTCTTTGTCGCTTAATTTTTTTAAAAGAAAAATTATGTTTCAAAACGTATACACATAAAGTATGTGAACTAAATTCAATATTAAACTGAAACAAAAACTAAAAAAGTCACAAAAAGTATATAAGAATAAAACAAATGAAAGTTAACTAAAGTAATAAAAATTAACATCATTAGTATGTTTTTAATAAAGTTAACTATTAAAAAAACAAATGTAAGAAAAATATACAGGAGACAATGACATATTAAAATGTAATAAAATCTCATAGATATCACAATCTCATAGATATCACAATCTCATAGATATCACAATCTCATCATCATATTTCGAATTAACTAATTAGGAAAATAAAGAACATACACATTTAATGCAATATCACATGTATATAGTTACCAATAAATGACATCATAAAAGAACAAGAAATTTACTTAATTGACATATATTTTCACGAAAATTTAACTTTTAAATTTGTCAATTAAATGTATATTTAAAATAAGGTAAGTCAAATTATTTGCACCATTAACATATAAATCACAATCTCATCATCATATTTCGAATTAACTAATTAGGAAAATAAAGAACATACACATTTAATGCAATATCACATGTATATAGTTACCAATAAATGACATCATAAAAGAACAAGAAATTTACTTAATTGACATATATTTTCACGAAAATTTAACTTTTAAATTTGTCAATTAAATGTATATTTAAAAAAATACTTCCTAAAAAGATTATTTCGTTTAGAATTATATATAATAAAAATTCAGAATATTTCAAATTTAAAGAATAATTACTAATTAATAATCATATTTTATCATTAAGTCTTATGGTTCTGAAATATTTGTTATAGAAATTCTTGTAAAGATAATTCTTGAGATATATAAAGTCTTATGGTTCTTGTAATATTTGTTTCCTTTTAATAAGCATGAAGCAATTAAAGAAAGATATTAAAAATTGGCTGTCATAAATTTGCAATAATTAACATACCATTTAAGACAAGTAATTGATGGTAAAACAAGGTAATCATCATATCAACTTAGCAAGTAATTGATAATGAAATAAGGCAAGTTATTAATAAGCGAATTAACCAATTAAAACCTTTACCAACAAGGTATATCTTTCCTAATACCATAATATGAGTATAGAATTAAAGAATAATAAATAGTTTTGATTTTGATATATTGTAAATCTATAGAAATATATTATAATTATGTTTGATTAATAAATATTACTATAGATATTTAATTTTAATTAAAAAGATCATATAAATATGTAACAAATATTATTTTATAATTTTATAATAAATACTTACGCATATCATATCATACAAAATGTTACACATATCACATTCTAACTATGAATTATATACAAAATTTATTATGTGATAAATTGTATAAAGTTATATTATAGTTGACATAGAACTATATAGTTTATGATGACAAAAAAAGATGAGAAAAGAACTATATAGTTTACATATATGAATTTATAGGATATACATTTTATAATATGATAAATTGTATAAAATCATATTTGAGTACAAAGTTGATAATATATATAAAAAGTATATAGTATAATGGTAGACTTTACTAAAATATTTAGCTTTCACAATAAGCTATGTAACAGAATGTTCTCAAATTAATTTAAAAAATTTATCTACCTATAAGTTAGGATTATTTATGGAATATTTTAGTAAATATTTTAGTAAAGTCTACCATTATACTATATGTATAAGTGAGATTGGGTATAAATATTTTAGTAAATATTTTAGTAAAGTCTACCCACTTATATAAGCATATAGTATAATGGTAGACTTTACTAAAATATTTAGCTTTCACAATAAGCTATGTAACATAATATTCTCAAATTAATTTTAAAAATTTATCTACCTATAAGTTAGGATTATTTATGAAATATATTGTTACTAAAATTACATTTTAAAAATAAAAAGAGAATATCTCGGTAGTAGTTTACACTAATGATTTAATTAACAAATCTTGTCCTTAAAATTTAAATATTAAAGCATCATATTAGGAAATAAGATATTACGTCCGTAGAGAAAATACCATTCTAAGCGCACATCTTTTGCAGGATCAGAATGGTGAACTCTTAGAAATCTGAAATATGAACACTTCCCTCAAATCATCTATGAAAAAATATAAAACAAAATCACAATCAGCAAACCAAAAAATATATATGTGTATATATAAGCTTATAATTCTAAACAATAATATAAATCTACTAATAAAAAAAAGTATTCGCAGCACAAAAAGATGCTATTAAAATGATATAGGTGAGATATGTTATCAAATTGAGAAAATTATTTTTACCAGATTGAGGAACAAAGATGTTATCGAAATGATATATCAAAGAGGTGTACAATCAAATCATATATAGCTTCAGTGGAGAAATCGTCATAATAGTGTATCTGCATATAAACCAAAATAAAAATCAGCTCTCATGAAATATAAAAGCATAATGTTCTAAAATAAGAAGAAAAAAAAGTTCAGAACATTATTAACATAAAAAGTTTAGAATACAAAGTTCAATGATTTCGTTTCTTCTACTGTGAATGTCTTATTTATAGTAAATTGGTGGACGTTTTTCAATGATTTAGGTTGCATGATAAGCTAAGAAGTAAAATATTCTCTAATAAATTCTCAATAAATCTTATATTTATAAGGTAATAGATTAAATAAAGTAAGAACTTTCGCAAGTAATGTATATTTAAAATAAGGTAAGTCAACAAATTTGATAGATTTTAAAATTAATTCAAATAGTTTAAAGAAAGTAACAACTTGGCAAGTTATGTATAATTACCTTATATAGTATCTCATGCATAATATCTTGCTACATTTATTTCAAAATTATTTGCAGTAAATATTAATTGCAATAAATTAAAGAAAGTAAGAATTTTCACAAGTAAAGTATTTTTAAAATAAGGTAAGTCATTAAAAACGAATTAAAATTTTTGATATATTTATTAATTAATTCAAATAGATTAAAGAAAGTAACAACTTGCGCAAGTTATGTATAATTAAAATAAGGTAAGTCATTAAAAACGAATTAACAAATTTGATATATTTAAAAATTACATATTGAATGTTGTTTCTATACAATTTTTTTAGAAATCACATATTATAATAAGGTAAGATTTTAGCAACGAATGTATTTAAATAATTTTAAATTGAATGCGAATTTTTGGTGGGTTAATATTTAATAAACAAATATAATTTATTAATCCTTCAATTCTTAAATAGCCTTTATATTTATATTTTAGAAAAATATATTTTCTGTTTGCGACCTGCGATAATGTATTTAAATATTTAAATATGTAGTATTTAGTGAATTTTTTAACATATTTTAGTATAAAATGTATGTGTGTGTTTTTCTAACAATAATTATATAAAGGATAAGAAATTTTATATTAATTTTTAACATATTTTAGTATAAAATGTATGTGTGTGTTTTTCTTACCAGGATAAGAAATCACATACCATTTAGGTTTATGAAAATATATTATCGTTTGTTGAAAAACATAATTATATTTTATATATACAAATATAATGTATTCGTATATATATATATATATGTAGTAATGTATGTGAATAATTTATATAAGTGGTTGATTGTGTTTGGAAACCTAAAATTAGTGGTTCTACGTTAACTCTATCATTGAGAGTGTTTGGAAGTCTAAATTAAGTGGTTCTAGGTTAACAATTCTCTGCCGATTTAAAAATAAATCAAAAAGAAATTAGCAAAAATCAACCAATAGAATTAAGAGAATTAATCTGAGAGTGTCCTCTATGAGTGCCACATAAACAGAAATCACTAAAGTGACTTCTCTTTTAATATATAGGGGGATAAGTTTTGGACTTGGACTTGAAACCGTCCGGTTGTATTGAAATTGTATTTTGACAAGTTAGCTAGGTTATTTTTTTTTTTTGTAAACCAGGAAGTTCGGACCTTCGGCCCTAATCTCCCTAGACCCGGCCCTAGTTAGCTAGGTTTTTTATGTGGAGAATTACTCGTTGGAATGATACAGGATGCCAGCAGTTTGATAAGACAATCTGATAAATTCTCTGAATATGGGGAGATTATAGCTCACTTGTTACTGAGTGATGCTGACGTGGCATCATTTATCAATATTGTATGTTTTAAATGTTTATCATAAAAGTTTACCCCCACACAATTAATATTATAAGGTAATTAAAATCATGCAATTAATATTATCAATATCTGAATTATTTGAATGTCCACTAAAATGTATATTAATAAATTTAATCGTTTAATTTAAACAACTAAACAAAAATTTATATATATTACTTTAAAATGAATAAAAACACAACAGATGTAAAAACACACAAATAAATATAAAATAAAAAAAATATGAATCTAATACATTAACATCAAAACCGAAAAAATTATATATTACGTTTGAATATAATAACATAAAATTATAGGATTAAATTTTAGCTTCATGTTTAAATATGAAGAAAATAATGTTTTAGTCTCAAATGATGATTTTTTGTGTACTTAAAATCTATATTTTGTAACTGAATTAAAAAAAAAAACTAAAAAATGAACTCGACTGAACGAACAAACACAAATAAAACCAAATTAAACCGAACCAAACATAAACTAAAACCGACACAAACCAAACCAAAGTAAAAATGAATCAGACTAAATACAAACCAAACTAATTTGAGTTGACTTTGGTTAAGGTTTTCTTAGACCCAAATAAACCAATCCGAACCGAATCTAAACAAAATCCGTCGTTAAACCAAAATTCCACCCCTTATAAAACTGAGTGAATGCTAACGTGACATCATTTTTAATACTATATATTTCAAATGTTTATCATAAAATTCACCATGTGCAAAGCGTAGGTCTTATCCTAGTATCACATTATAATGAGACCTCAAGCTGTGTCTTTTTGTGGTAAAATGTAAATATCATATTAATAATCTAAAGATCTTACAATACCAGATTCTTAGTTCTGTTTCATCCCGGCAAAAGTTTAAAACAAAGTGGAATAATCAAAATTTCAGGCTTTTGTAACACCTAGATCAACCAAATGGACAAAAGATTCTTGAAAAGCTTCATATGTCTTCTTCATAGGGTTACGAATTTCTCTATCAAAAGGAAGATCAACTTGTTGTGGATCAAATTATTTCTTAGTTTTCATAAATTGAACAAATCACATTTTTCGTCAAAACCACATAATCACTTTTTTTTACTAAAACTGTTAATTCAAGTTTTCTTGCCAAATTCACAAATATTTTCCCTTAGAACTACAAAATCATGTTTTTCGCCAAAACCGAAAATAACATTTTTTTATAAAACCATAAAATTACCTTTTTGTCAAACTCGCAAAATCATTTTTTCCATCAAAACTGCAAAATATTTTATCCGCCAAAATCAAATACACATAATTTCATGTCAAATTCGTAAAATGTTGTTTTGTCAAATATGAAAAATCATGTTTTATATTAAAGATGCAAAATTACATGTCTGGTAAAATTACAAAATTTTACTTTTCCATCACAAGTGTAAATTTAAAAATTTATAGGCTCCGTAAACAATCCATTTTCTCATACTCCTGTTTGGGTTTAATCTTATTTCAACGTGTTTTTAAGTTTAGACTATCAATATCAAGAAAACGAGATTATCTATTTAGATAAATCCATTTGAACATAGATATCCCATCCAATTGACATCCCTAATGATTCTATACTGTGAAGCTTCTCAGTCCAAAACCACCATCTTTTTGGAGAGGTAGGCCACATTCCATAACACTTTCGTAATGCATTTCATGTCAATATACCAGACCATAAAAATATTAAGCAGAACCCCTCAATCATCTTAACATATCCCTTAGGCAAAACAAAAGTCTATACCTAGAAATTTAGCTGCCAAATATCCTTGTTTTGAGAAACTGAATCTACCTGAAAAAATAAAGTTTTGAGAGATCAATTAAGCATTCACCGAGTGATTTTAGTTGTCGATAGAGCATACTCAGATATTTTGAATTTTCGGCTCATGAGCGGGAGTTCAAAATAACAGATGGGAAACGTACTAGTAGTATACTTGTAGGTAGATATAGCCAGTGGCGAAAGTACATAGAAAAAGGGTAGAGCAGTTACCCACTACGGTTTTTAAAATTTTACTGTATTCTAAAAAAAAAATATTACAAATGCCCCTGTTGATATTATTGTTTAATTATATGTATGCCCCAGATCAAAATAACTTCTAGATCCGCCATTGGATATAGCTGTGGATTCGAGATGGTTCCGTCTCGAAGTGTTAGCTCTGTTTATTTGCATTCATATGCAGACTCCAAATTGTTTTTGTTTTTCTCAAAGAAAACTAAAATCATGATACATAATTAAAAAATATTTGAATCCCCAATTCCCTTAAAATGATTTGGACTTTACGTCAAACCTATGCAGATTATTTCTCAATTCTCAGCTATGTAGTAGACGATGATTCATGTGACACTGATCTTGAAATTATTACATTGTTCATGATTTATACATACGCATTCATACGGACTACATATATATGCTAAAATCATAAGTAACCATCGATTTTGTGTTTGACATTTCATGCCTTCGTTTTCTTTTGAATAAAGTTCAAGTGTGCAATTGGAACTTACAAAGTAAACTGACAATTAATCAAAGGTTGGATGAACGTTTTCTTGGGTTAGATTTTGGTAACACTTTCATTTATTGAACATTTTTTTGATCAAACTAAATTGCATTACTTAAAGCTTACTCTCCCAAAATGGAGTTTGTTACAGACACGGAAAGGACTGATTTTGCCACCAAATCAACCTCAGCATTATAGTTCCGAGAGATAAAACAAAGGAAATTGCATCAAAGAAAGACATAAAGTGATAGATATCAAACATAATACCAAACAGTTCAGGTTGACTCTTCCCTTTCTTCAACATGGAGATCAGAGATAAAGAGTCCAATAGAACCACCAGGGATCGGACGTTTGAGTAGACAGCGGGTGAAACCGCTAAAAGGACAGCGATGGCCTTGGCCATAAGTGCTGATGATACATGACTGTGAACTTCTGAGAGATCAGGTAGTTTTGCTGTGTTTGTGCCCGAGAAAACTCCCTCAATGCCACAAACTCCTGTAGAGACGTCCCAAACCGCGTCTGTATTACAAATCAGCATATTTGGGGGGAAGTTAGGAGGAGAGCATGGGGATCGATGGTGAGACTGTTCGGAGCTATGGCTCTCTGATCTTGCATACTGAGTCTCATCCTGGGCCTGTGCCACTCCTTCGCATCCTTTATACTCTTAAGGATAGTTTCTGCAGCTGTAAAGACCTGTTTTCAAACACAAGTTTGTTTCTAGTCTTCCATAGATTCCAAATCACCCATGGCCATAAAGGAGCTGTTACTCCCGTAGGAGGGAGTGGGGTTCAGTGCACTCTGTTAAGAGGTCCATGAAAGTTACCGTCGACGCTGAGGGTCTGTGCTTGATTGGCATTAGGCTCCAAACTTCCTCGGCGAATGGGCAGTGAAGGAAAACATGGGCATCATCTTCTGCTGCTCCGCACTTTTTGCAGGTAAAGCTCGGGATTCCATGCTTCTCTAGATTTGCACTGACGGGGATAGCCTTCCGTACCACTTTCCAGATGAAGTCCTTTAGCGTGGGAGCAGTCTTGACGTTCCATATGTGTTTTAACCAGTTAAAGGAGAGCTCAAACTCAGAGGGTTGATTAAGCTCCATTATTCCAATGCCATATCCAGCTTTTGTAGAATACAAACCTGATTTCTCCGGGAGCCAAAGAAGGGAGTCTTCTACTGGAACTGAACTAGCTTTTATGCTAAAATTATTTCCCTCATACTGAGGTATAAGACTTAGTATCTTTCCGACGTCCCATTTGTTGGTGAGGGGGCAGAGAAGTTCACTGACTTTCAAGTTTTGGCCCTAGGTCTCTTCCGACAATTCTTCCTTCAAGATTTCACACTTGTGCCATAAAGTCGATAACAACACGAGGTTTTTGCAGGACCGGGTTCATTACTCTTCCAATAATCGTCGGTCTGTTGGCAGCTATGAGGTCTTCATTATCATTTTCTGGTATTCTCACCAGAGGGCGTTTAGCTACTGTGTCAGGTGGAGCGGCCCATTTTTCTTTCTCTGAATGGCTGTACTGTCGAGCCATTCCGTTAGGATGGTTGAATTTTCAGGTAGTATCTTGTGTTTATAGTAGAGAGAGATCTCCTTGGAGCTTTAATGGAGGCAATAAATGTAAGGAAGTTATATCAACCCAAGTATTTAAATAAACAGCCAGAGAAGAACCCAAACTAGTCAAACTCAGAGTTCTTTTGGAGACTCAAATCCGAGAGAGATGTGGTGAGAGTCATCCTGGAGTGTTCGTTGTCGGTTTCCGGTGAGGAGGCACAGCAAGGACGGTCCCTCCGACCCGGGTCGGGGGGAAGAACCCGCGGGTTAAAGAGCAGAGTCCGCTTGTGTCCAATGGTTACTTCCCAGAAGGGGAATAATTTTGAAAAATCAGAGACTTTGCAGTAGATCTGGGCCAAAACCGGAAATTGACTGTCGGGTAAAAGGAGGATTGGTAAAAGTCAGACCGGTTACTAACCATCTTTACTAATAAAGTAGAGTTTTTTCTCTCTTTGGGGGAAAAATGACACTTGTCACACTGCCATTGATCGATTTTAAAATAAAATGGGTCTAGGCTTCTAGAAAAAAATCCTGGCCCAGTTCTAGAATAGTTTACCTTTACCCGTTGAGGAATTTCGTCAAGGCTTTATAGACATTTCAGACCCACTGAGAATAGGCCTTCTCGTCTTCTTGCCCTGGCTTGCGTACATCAGCCGAGCTAACAGAGATCATACCCGACAGTCATCTCTCAGTAACGTCTCAAGGTGGCATTTCTAATATGGGACCTTTTAAGAAACCCATCTTCATGGGTGTTGATCTGTTAATGGTCGATGACAAGTTAACGACGGTTTCTTTTTCGTTTTCTAATTTTGTTATATGACTCTTCTATTAGTGATTTCTAACACCTTCCTATTCAACTTGAAGCTGAATACGCTGTTATCGAATCCAAATGATCCATCTTTTTGTCCAACACCGTCGGGTCTGATTAATACTCGTGCTCTTCCGATGAACAACGAGTCAAGACGAGTCCTGAGCCAGAGAGCCCGTTGAGAGATTTCTCCGTCGAATTCAGCAAGCATATCGTCTCTGGAGCAGCTCAAGACCTCTGCTATTGACCGTACGTGTCTCTGTCTTTTGGGTTTCTTGAAAGTTTTAATTTTTAAAAGCTATTCGAGACGTTTTGGTTCATGTTTGACGCAGAAGCAATCATCTAGACTTTGCTCTCTAATATATGAGCTGTGCTTAATTGCATATATTACAATAATAGAGATTGGCCTTAACGTTCACGTGGTAATTGCTGGAAACTCTGTTGAATTTCCCTGTAAACTTTTAACTGGACAGGTACTGAAAACTTTCTCTGCTTATGTACAGCTTCAATTATCTGCATCTTAGGAACATTATTACTGGTTGATTTCTGCAGCACATGGCCTCCAAAGATCAATCAACACTGTATGAGCCCATCAAAGAGCTTGATATCATGTTAACACAAGTGAGTAAAGTTACACATGTATCTTATCAATTCTATAAAGATGAAAGTTCAAATTCATATTTTGTTTTAGATAGCTGCAAAAGTTTCAGTAGATTTAATGTCAGGCCTGAATGATCCAGCTAACTTGGCATAACCTCAGCAGGTTTGCAAATACATAACAAGCACGAAAAACAATATTAGTATTGACAAATCTTATCTTAAGGCCATTTTTCTTTTGCTCAGCCTCCGAACAGATGTCTTTCCCTGGATCAGAACCTTATAACACCTTCAGATCATGTAGAAATCCTCACTCATTTGATGTTGATAATATAAGGTATGTAGAAATCCTCACTCATGCACTTGGCTACAACGGTCACAGCTTTGCGGGTCTATTTTCATTTGGCAGTCTTCGTGCTACTCCATAGAACCATCGTAAATAGCACACATAACTGCAATGATGACATTAGTTTTAACATTGTAAAATGAATAATAGGTGATAAAGTTTATATAAATCGTATTTAAGTCCTGGAAGTTCTTTTAGTCATATTCTTTGAACATGATTGTTTGTTAGGCATCTTTGTATTTTTACAGGGCTGATATCAGCAGGCTATTCTTTCTGCACATAGTCTTAAAGCCTCATCTAAACCTGATTATTACCGTAAAAATAAATGTTTTAGTTCCTATTCCATGCTGGTTCTTATGGAACTTTTCGGAATGTTTGGTCAGTTGTCAATAAACTGACTGATGAAGATGTAAGTTGTTTCATATCTTAACAAGAAGTATATCTCTTTGGAAGAATGTATTAATCTGAGGGAAGTGAAGGTTTCATATCTTATGAATGATTATATTAATCTTCTTGATGAATCTGATGTCCGAAATTGGTGCTTCAAGTCTTTTCTTGCATGCATCGGCGATGGATACTTCCATCCTGATCTAAAGTCAGGTACACACGTGTGATGGGTATTTTGATTCAGTTTCAACTTTTTTTAGCAGCCATAGTTGAAACATGTGTATATTTATTTTTCTAATGCAGAAAATCTGTTATCTCTAAAAATGTCATCATTAAATCACTGATCTTGGCTTGGCCCGGGAGGTCAATTCGAGTACACCGCATACAGAGTATGTCTCCATACGCTGCTAAGGTTCACTTCTATAATCTGTTGGAATGAATCCTTTCAGTCATTCTATTGGTAGTTAGATGATACATGTGCTGATTGCGATTCGTCTGAATTTCTCACAGGTACATAATCAGAAGTACCGACATTTACCTGTTGTACTAATCCGTAAAGAGACATACAAGAGCTTCGACTCACAATAGTAAGCTTTCTCCTAAGAGATACACTGGCCTGAGCCGAGAGGTTGACAAAGGCTGAGAACCAGAACGGCGAACTCGCGAACCCGGTGGAGACGAAGAAGAGGAGCGAAGACGAACGAGCTATAGAAGAAGGCTCGGCGCCCGGCCGAGGGCTCACTACGTCGAGATGTGGCGGCTGCAAGCGTGCATCGATTCTCGTGTCTGAGAGCTTTTAAGGTGAACTCTTATTTAATCTAGCACGTGTGATGTTAATGCTTAGATTCAAGAAAATGGGAAAAGGACCTGCTTTTTGAGTTTAGAGAAAAAAATGAATACAGTTTGACTTTTACACCACAATAATCAGGGTCTCCTGTTTAGAGTGAGAATTGAGTGTTTCGAGTTGTTAATTATACTTTATTGAAGATTAATCATTCATCGCCAATATATAAAATATCAAAACACGTACGACACCAAATTAACTACACATACATACTTTTAGATTTTAATATTTAATCAGTAAAGTAACAAACAATAGCAAAGGCTTAAAAAAAGTTTTCAGGTTATAATTACGTAACGGTTGCTATCTTGCCTTTTCGCATCTTAACTCTTCCCTTGACTCTTAAGAAACTCTCAGTCTCACCTGAGAACATACTCATCTACACGCACCTTAACAAGGTGAATCAGAGCATGCTATTAGACGTACCTACACCCACCGCCATGGTGAAGAAGCCTCCTCAGGCCAACCGGCTTGAAAGCATCAGACTCAAGCAGGGACGGATCTAGAAAATTATTTTGTACGGGGCATAATGTATATATATATTTTGTTTAAAATATTTTTTCAGTTTTATTGTATTATTATAAAATAATAATATGTTTACAGTAAATATTTTACTAATAAATTATCTTTCCGTTAGATAATGTTTAAAAATATATTTTAAGATATATATTTTACATTTTCAATATTTTAACTAATTATATTTTACATGTTTATTAAATGTTTATGTCGACAAAAAACAGTGATAAATTGTAAAATTTGAAGAAAAAAATGTATTGAACTACTATTAGTTAATCACAAAATAATATGCTTATTATTAAATTTTAATATATTTTTAATATGCATCAAACAGAAAATATTTATTTTTAGAAACAGAGGGAAGGGAGTATAAAATAAGAAATTTGAAATCAGACAGATATAACAAATTTAATAGAACAAACAAAATGATAAAAAATGATAAAGTTAAGATATCAGAAAAAGAGTAACTAGATTTATTAAATTTGACAATAACAAAACAAGAAAAAAGATGGGAGAAAAGTATGTCCAAACGTGATGTGTGTGGCACCATAAACCGAATTTGACCACAAACATGCTAGATTTATTCATTTACATGCACAAAATTATGTTAAACAAAAAAAATACAAGATTAGTATGGGGCACGTGCCCTACCCTCTAGCCAAGTAGATTCCCCCGCGGACTCAAGTAAAACAAACAATATAGTAAACTAAAATATTTTACAAAATTAAAATATATTTTAATATAAAATAGTTTTAGCATAAATTCACCCGCCAGTAGGGCCGGCCAATCCTAGTTTTTAATAAACGTGCCTGAGAGATTTTTAGAGAGAGAGAAACTTTTAGAGATTTTTTTCAGAAGGAGATGCATTGACAAGTATCTATCGAATAAGAAAACATACAGCGTGACCACAGTACCACACACACACAAAAAGAAATGAATCTGGTCTTTCCTTGTCTTGAAGTTATTTACCCGACACAAGGATCCATATGGACAATCCGATCCATATCGGTTGTTTACTGTCGCATTGGTAATAGATGTGTGACCTTATTCTTATAACAACCGTCCAATTATCGTGCATGTGATGGTCCCAGTCTGCTGCTCTTTTAGATCTGCCGCTCCATATTAATAATAACTGACAACACAAGTAGATATTTTCATTATTAATTAATCTACTAATATAAGTCATTATTCTACCTTTCTTATATAATTTTAATACATAATTTTCCCAGAGATGAACTGTCAAAAGTAACCATATTTTAATACATAATTTAAAAAGAAAAGTTATCATATATAGTAATTATTATAGGCAAAATAAGTAAAAAAATATAAAATTACGTTAAAACACAGAATCATTATATTTGTGAAATAAACAAAAATCTCAAAACTATCATCTTCGCAAAACAGAAAAAGTGTTACATTTTTTTATTCTATTGGGACTTTTATATTTTCTTAATTTGTAGATTTATTATTTCATAAAAATGATTTACATATTTTAAAATATTTTTATGTAAAAAATAATATTTGATTTTACGGTATATGTATTGAATAAATTGCATAGATACAAAAATCATGTTGTTTATTTTATGTTTGTAAAAATGTACTGTAAATTAAAATGTATTTTAAATATAAAATGATAAAATAACATAATTATATTTAAAATCCTACTATATATTAATTGAAAAGTCACTTTAGTGACTTTTGCTTACGTGTCGAATAGGTGAACTCTTAAAAAATTGTTATAATTTTATTGGTCGATGATTTTTAATTTTTATTTATTTTTTATTAGATCTTAAAAAGGCAAGTAACCAATTAATATCACTTGCCAAATATTATACATTATATTACCAATAATGATTTATGGTAACTGATTGTTGAAATTATATAAAGAATAATAATGTTGATCAATTTTTTATATTTATAAATTATATAAATAATAAACGACAAACAGTTTATAAAAATTGATATAATAATTTTATATTCTTATTTAAAGCATTAAAGCATTGTATTCTTATAGAAATTAGTATAAGAACCATTAACATCTTATAAAGTTCATAAATGTTTTATAAATTAATTTGAAATTATAAAAACATTTATAAAAATTATTTTTCTTGGCTTCATTTATAGAATTATTTATCTTTTCTTAAATATTTTAAATTAATATAAGAGTTCGCAAATTATTATATATTTTAAAGCTTATAAATTAATTTATATGTTTCAAAAATAATTTATAGAATTTATATAGTAGTTCTATATTCCTATGTAATTGGATATGAATACGTAGAGAATGAGTAACATTAGATTTTTTTGACTTTTTAAAACCTATTAAAGACATAAAATTTTAGCTATAAATTATTTAAAATTAAAATTTTAATATTATTTACCTTCAAAATTAAGTAATTTTATAAAAAACTGAATCATGAATATTTTATATAACTAATTTTAGCACAATTATCAATAAAAATATCAAAAAAATTTAAAATAGTCATATTAGTCTTTTTCAAAAACAACTATTCTTAAAAACTATTTAGAAAACGTATATTCAACTTTTAAGATAAAAAGATATTCTAATTTGACAAATTACAATGAAATTTATTGTTACATAACATTCAAACCCGTGAAATCGCTAGCATCCACCTAGTTTTAAGTAAACTTAAAGATATACTTCACTGTAAATAAAATATAAACTATACAATATATTTTTATATTTTTTTAGAAATTTTATATATATTAATTATTAATTTATGTTTATTAGGACTATATATTTATATTCGATTTTAAAAAAAGAAATTATTATCTTATTATCTTATTGAATTATATTATAGTTAACATTAATCTAACTCGAGATATCATGAAATCTATAGAATTATATAGTTTATTATCTTTACCGACTACTAATTTATAGAGTTTCCATTGTAATTGTCAAACGGACAACACCAAACATCGTTTTCAACACGGATCACACAGTCAGCAATCATTTCCAATCATGAAATAATATGAGCGTAATTACATTTACGTATACGTAAGTTGTATGATTATCATTTGTTCCTTAAATAAATATATTTCAGATGGTTGAAAAAGAGGGTATATGTTTTAGGTTTATTATGCCATGCAAGTCCACTTTATTTGTTCTTCAAGATAAACAGAAACCAAATAACATTTATTTTTAATTTAATGCATCAAGATAAAAACATGCAAATCTTATGTATAAATTTTATCGCATTATAGACAGGCTAAAAATAAGCACATATGAATATGATTCGTAGTAAATGGCTAGGTATTTGTTAAATAACCAAACAAAAAAGGTAATTAGTTCTATAGAAAAAAGTTAGAGAGAGATAGGAAGAGAAAATAGGAAGGAGGGTGTTATTTTGGTTTGTTTGTGAATTATGGTTTTTTTCTAAGAAACCGAGTGCAATTTCCCTAAATAAAAACAAAACATAAGTGAGCCGTTTGAGGAAAAAAAGAATTAAAACAAAACATAAGTTATTAAGCTGATATTGACACGTCATCATTACGTTCTATAAATACCTCTTGTTTACGCTTCTCTTGTTCAACTGATAATAAAACTCTCCAGAATCGCGACTCTCGAGGTTTCATTATTTTTTTTCGATTTGATTTTTGGAACAATGACCGTTGGTGCCGGGATCAGCGTCAGCAACTCCGACTTGGTGGTGTTAGGACACCGTGTTCTTCGCGGCGTGCCGGAGAATGTTATGGTCACTCCTGCTTCAGGGAACGCGTTGATCGACGGAGCTTTCATCGGCGTCTCGTCGGACCAAACCGGAAGCCACCGTGTCTTCCCCTTAGGGAAACTCGAGTACTCTTCTCTTCTCTTCTCTTCTCTTCTCCTCCATGTATCTCCCTCTTGTTAAATGTCAGCATTGTGCCAATGAAGAATGATTTGATTCACTAAACGCATTTTTGATGAAGGAAACACGAATTGATTAAATATGTTTCATTTTAGGGTTTTTGATTTTGTTTGGGCAGAGACTTGAGGTTTATGTGTGTCTTTCGATTCAAACTATGGTGGATGACGCAGAGAATGGGGACTCACGGGAAAGAGATTCCTTTCGAGACTCAGTTTCTAATCGTAGAAGCCAACCAAGGTTCTGATTTGGAAGGAGATCAACCTGCCTCCTACGTTGTCTTCTTGCCCATCCTCGAAGGAGATTTTAGAGCTGTTCTTCAAGGGAACCAATCAAACGAGCTTGAGATTTGTCTTGAAAGCGGTATGTTTAGATTTTGAGTTGGTAACGTTGCTTGGAGTATATCTGAGATGTGTTTTATGGTTAGGTGATCCAAACGTTGACCAATTCAAGGGGGATCATTTGGTTTTCATGGCTGCTGGATCTGACCCTTTTGATGTCATCACCAAAGCTGTCAAGTCTGTAACTCTTTCTTTTTACCTCCCTCATTTTTTTTTTGTATTGAGAATTTTTAGTGTTAAGAAGAATCTCTCTGTCTTTCAATGGTTGACGCAGGGCTGTTGAACAACATCTTCAGACATTTTCACACCGTGAGAGAAAAAGAGTAAGGAAACCCATCAATTTTGTATCACATGTTATTCACACTAACAAGACTAAATACTGTGTAATCTCACTCCCCTGTTTTCAGATGCCAGATATGTTGAACTGGTTCGGTTGGTGCACATGGGATGCATTCTACACCAATGTCACAGCCACTGACGTCAAGCAAGGTCTTCAAAGGTACTCTCAGGAGTCTCACTCAAAACCACACATGAATTCTTTTCTCTCTCTTTTTGCAAGGCTTTTAAGTTTTAACCAAACCTGCAATGTTTTTCTGCAGCCTCGAGGCCGGTGGGATTCCCCCAAAATTTGTAATAATTGATGATGGTTGGCAATCTGTTGGCATGGATGAGACCAGTGTTGAATTTAACGCTGATAATGCTGCCAAGTAAGCTCTATTTTCAAGATTATACTTGATTTGTTTATAAGCAAACCCAGCTAAGTAATATTAGCACCGGCGCGTGATTTGGTAGTGAATTTGAGTGTATGGCTGATAATAGCTACTATTTATGTTGCTTCTTCAGTTTCGCCAACAGATTAACACACATCAAGGAGAATTACAAGTTTCAGAAGGATGGGAGAGAGGGCCACCGAGTGGAGGACCCTGCATTGAGTCTTAGACATGTTATCACAGACATTAAGAGCAACAACTCGCTCAAGTATGTTTATGTCTGGCATGCGCTAACAGGATACTGGGGAGGTGTCAAGCCTGGTGTTTCGGGTATGGAGCATTACGAATCAAAGGTCTCGTATCCTGTTTCTTCACCAGGAGTTATGTCCAACCAGAACTGCGAATCTCTAGAAAGCATAACTAAGAATGGACTCGGTTTGGTGAATCCTGAGAAGGTCTTTAGCTTCTACAACGACCTTCACTCCTACCTTGCATCCGTTGGGATCGATGGTGTCAAAGTCGACGTCCAAAACATTCTGGAAACTCTTGGGGCTGGACATGGAGGTCGGGTCAAACTTGCAAAGAAGTATCACCACGCTTTGGAAGCTTCCATTTCAAGGAACTTCCCTGACAATGGTATCATCTCGTGCATGAGTCATAACACAGATGGGCTCTACAGGTGAGAAACATCTAAGACCTTTATGATTTTCTATAGAATCATCTCAATTCAATGTGATTTCTTTCTTATATATAATGATATTCAGCGCAAAAAAGACGGCTGTTATAAGGGCATCAGACGATTTCTGGCCAAGAGACCCTGCCTCACACACCATCCACATTGCTTCTGTTGCATATAACACACTTTTCCTTGGCGAATTTATGCAGCCGGATTGGGACATGTTCCATGTACGTGAATTTTTATACAACAACATTTGACATTTTAAACGTGTTTCATGATAAATCTGAATCAATGTGTCTCACCTCAGAGTGTGCATCCGATGGCTGAGTATCATGCAGCAGCTCGAGCGGTTGGTGGATGTGCCATTTATGTCAGGTAAATCATAATATTCAATAACAAAATAACTTATGGTAATAGAGGCGGCAAGTAACATACTTTGGTAACAGCGACAAACCGGGACAACATGACTTCAACCTCTTAAGGAAGCTAGTCCTTCCAGACGGTTCAATCCTCAGGGCAAAGCTTCCTGGAAGACCAACCCGTGATTGCCTCTTCAGCGATCCAGTCAGAGACAATAAAAGGTATATATATATCTAAGTTTCCTCTTTTCCACTGAAGAAAGATTTAAATCTTTTTGTAAGGTTAGTTTATTAACATCAGTTGTTGTTGTTGATAACTTTGGCTATAGTCTTATGAAAATATGGAACCTAAACGAATACACCGGAGTCATTGGAGTGTTCAACTGCCAAGGAGCCGGGTGGTGTAAGAAGGAGAAGAGATACATGATCCATGACCAACAACCTGGGACCATTTCAGGTTATATCAGAACCAATGATGTTCATTACCTTCATAAAGTAGCAGCCTTTAAATGGACAGGCGACTCCATAGTCTACTCTCATCTCAGAGGTACACCAAACTCAACAATCAGTCCTAAATTCTCTGATTTTTTTTTTTTATTGGTAAAAAAATTCACATTTTGTGGTTTCATGTGTGTGTTTTGCGTTCGTTACCAGGTGAATTAGTGTACATCCCCAAAGGTACATCTTTACCAGTCACATTAAAATCACGTGAATACGAAGTTTTCACGGTGGCTCCGGTGAAAGAATATTCTGATGGAAGCAAGTTTGCTCCGGTGGGGCTTATTGAGATGTTTAATTCTGGAGGGGCTATTGTGAGTTTAAGATACGACGATAACGATGGGACTGTCAACATGAAACTAAGAGGAAGTGGTTTGTTTGGGGCATACTCGTCTGTTGGACGACCAGGGAGTGTTACGGTGGATTCTGAGGATGTGGAGTACCGGTGTGATGAGGAATCAGGTTTGGTAACGTTTACATTAGGAGTGCCGGAGAAAGAATTGTATCTTTGGGACGTGGTCATCCAGCTTTGATGTACTCTTCTCATTAACTAGGGGTTTAACCCCGCGCAAACGCGGGGTCGTTGACTGATGCAGCATACTTTATATTCTCTTTTGGTTTTGGTGTTAATCTTAATTTTAGATAAGTGTTAAAGTATTATTTCCTTTTTAGATGTCGATAAGGATAATTACAATTCCTTCACCGACTTAGTTTTAAAGCTTATGCTTTGCTATATATATGCTATTACCTTGGCTTTGTAAGGTACAATTTTTGCATTAATAATATTTTCTGAGCTTTTATAAACTCAAACCCTTGTTCTCGGATAGAGCTTCGACTCTCAACGATCTCAAGAAGACAATTGATCTAGGTATTCTAAGAATCGATAGATTACTTGTGTTATCGTAGTTACGGCTACACCAGTTAGTATCAGAGACTTTCGGTTTTGATTTCTGAATCAAGCCAGACGATCTGTTCCTTCCGCACCACTCCATCGTCCGTATTCTCCTTCATCAGCTATGCCTCCTCGCAAACAAACGCCAGAAGAATTTCAAGAAGAACTTCGTTCTACCTTGGAAACTTTCACCACAGGATTACAAGAAACTCTTCTCCATGCTATATAAACGGCAATGACAAACGTCCTGCAACATCAACAACAAGCTCAAGATCACCCAGCTAATCGTCGTCAGGAGGAAGACGACTCTGATAACGACTTGGCAGAAAATTTATTCGCCACGAATAACAATCCAGCTCGACGTAACCACGCTCGCATCGCCCCTCCAGCTGATCATCAACTCAACCGACGCGAAATTCAGCCTGAAGAACGACGGTGGGAGTCCGGGTTTCGAGTGGAAATACCGGAGTTCTCTGGCAACTTAAGTGCTAAAGAATTCTTAGATTGGTTAAGTTCAATCGAAGAGATTCTTGAATTTAAAAGAATTCCCGAAGATCAGTGTGTTCCGTTGATCGCCTATCGCTTTAAAAACCGCGCCATGGCCTGGTGGCAACAGATTAAAGAATCGCGACGCAGAGCAGGTAAACTGCGCATTGATACATGGGAACGTCTCAAGAAGCATATGCGGCGTGCCTTCCTTCCATACAACTATGAACGTATCATCTACAATAAGCTGCAGGCTCTCCGCCAAGGTACAAGGACAGTGGAAGAATATTCGGCAGATTTTTTCTCCATGGTGGCTCGCACAGCTATTAGTGAAACAGAGGATCAACTTGTTTCTCGTTTCATCGGAGGTTTGCGGTTTCAAATACAGAACACAATGCAGCAGTTCAACCCTCTCACAGTATCGGAAGCCTATCAACGAGCATTGGCAATGGAAATTCAGTACCGTTCTTCGTGGAACACAGGAACTTCACGAAACAGAGCAACATCTCAAAACACCGATGCAAGTACCAACACAGTTGCAGAGACTTCTCAAAACCGCGCAACGTCAAATCGACCTACAACACAAGCAGCAACTGATTCTATCGCTCAATCACGGCCGGCACGGACTGGCGCGTTACGTTGCTACACGTGTGGCGAACACGGGCACATACAAACGGCCTGTCCACAGAAAAACCGACGTGGCCTCCTGAATCAAGATGTCAATCTTGACGAGGAACCTAAATATGACACTTATGATTCGGATTCTCAGCATGTACAGAACCAGAATTCATCGTCGGTGACACAGGAGCACATACATTGGTTCTTCGGCGAAACTGCCTCTTACCTCGTTCTTCCCAAGAATCATGGCTCCGTTCAACACTGTTTCGCTCTACTTGTACAATTCACGGCAAGATTTTCCAGCTGATAATTGATTCCGGCAGCTGCACTAATGTTCTCTCTGCATTGGCAGTCAAAAAGCTGGATTTGAAATCGGTTGCGCATCCTTCTCCCTACAAGCTTGCGTGGCTCAATAAAGGAGTGGAAATCACAGTGTCTCGCCAAGTCGAGGTTCCCTTCTCCATTGGCTCTTACGTTGATACAGTTTGTTGTGACGTGGTCCCCATGGACGCTTGCCATCTTCTCTTAGGCCGTCCTTGGCAGTTCGACAAAGACGTAACACATCGGGGGAAATCTAACACGTACAGCTTTGATTTCAAAGTTCGTACAATTACTCTATTGCCATCTCCAGAATACTCTGATCCTGCGGCTACTTCTGCTTCAACGAACACTACATCACCATCTACAACAGGAACATCTCTTCTCTTACTTCCCAAAGCAGAGTTCGAGGAACAAGTCCGTGAATCCACAGAGGTTTGGGCGTTAGTAGCTTCACCAGTTACACCGACTTCCCATTCTGATGTGCCACACGCATTCATTCCTCTCCTAGAGGCATTCGCAGATGTCTTTCCTTCTGACCTCCCAACGGCATTACCTCCTTTACGCGATATACAACATCATATCGACTTAATACCCAACGCAACTCTTCCTAACAGGCCTCACTATCGTATGAGTCCGCAAGAACATGATGAGTTACGGAAACAAGTCGAGGAACTACTAGCAAAAGGGCACATTCGAGAAAGCCTTAGTCCGGCAGCAGTCCCTGCGTTGCTAATCCCTAAGAAAGATGGGACTTGGCGTATGTGCGTGGATAGCAGAGCAATCAACAAGATCACTGTCCGATACAGGTTTCCGATTCCCCGACTTGATGATCTTCTTGATCAAATTGGTAAGGCAACGATATTTACCAAATTGGATCTCAAAAGCGGTTATCATCAAATTCGAATCCGCCCTGGCGATGAATGGAAGACCGCTTTCAAAACGCGCGAGGGACTATTCGAGTGGTTGGTGATGCCTTTTGGTTTGTCTAATGCTCCAAGTACATTTATGCGTGTCATGAATCAAGCTCTTCGACCATTCATTGGCAAGTGTGTCGTTGTCTATTTTGACGACATTCTCATCTTCAGCAAAGACTTGGATTCTCATCTACAACACTTACATGATGTACTTATGGTTCTACGTCAGCAACAACTTTATGGTGCTCGGAAAAAGTGTGTCTTTGGCTCCACTCACGTCCTATTCTTGGGTTACATTGTTTCTTCTCGGGGTTTGGAAGCCGATCCAAGCAAAATGAAGCCATCCGTTCGTGGCCAGTGCCGAAGACGATCACAGACATTCGCAGTTTTCATGGGCTAGCTTCTTTCTATCGTCGGTTTGTCCGAAATTTCAGTGCCCTTACGTCTCCTTTAACTGACTGCATGAAGGGAACTCGTTTTTCTTGGACAGTAGAAGCCGAGCTCGCCTTTCAAACGATCAAGGAAAAGTTAATGTCGGCTCCTATTTTGGCTCTTCCTGACTTTTCTACTGTGTTTGAATTGCATTGTGATGCCTGTAAAACCGGCATCGGAGCAGTTCTCAGCCAACAAGGTCGACCTGTGGCCTTTTATAGTGAGAAAATTGCTGGTGCTAGAGCGCGATACAGCACTTACGATGTCGAGTTTTATGCTATTGTGCAAGCAGTTCGTCATTGGCGCCATTATCTTTTTCACCAAGAATTCATTCTCTTTACCGACCATGACGCCTTGAAACACTTGGATAGTCAGTCTAAGATTTCTGCTCGTCATGCTTCTTGGATCGCCTACCTTCAACAATTCACGTTTGTCATCCGTCATCAATCAGGCAGGTCCAATAAAGTTGCTGATGCCCTTAGTCGTCGGCATGCTCTACTTGCTACGTTTCATGTCTCCGTCCCTGGCATTACTTCCTTCGCTGATGCTTATTCTTCTGATCCTTTCTTCAGCCGTATTTGGTCTGCTGTTCACTCCTGCGAACGTTCAGATTATTGTCTCCAAGACGGGTTTCTTTTCCATGACAATAAAGTATGTGTTCCAGAAGGCAGTTGGCGGTTACATATCATTCGGGAGCTTCATAACGAAGGCCATGTGGGTCGCGATCGTACGATCAAACTGGTTACAGATTCTTATTTTTTGCCTTCGGTGCGTCGTGACGTAGCTCGCTTTGTTGAGCGATGCGTGGTGTGTCAAACTTCGAAAGGACATGCATCTAATAGCGGTTTGTACATGCCTTTGCCGGTTCCGACTCAACCTTGGACCGACATAAGTATGGACTTCGTCCTTGGTCTTCCGCGGACACAACGAGGATTTGATTCGATTCGATTTTTGTTATTGTGGACCGTTTCTCTAAAATGGCACACTTTGTTCCTTGTAAGAAGACAACAGATGCAGTCGCAGTGGCTCAACTATTCTTTCGTGATGTCTACAGGCTCCATGGGTTACCTTTATCTATTGTATCCGATAGGGACTCGAGATTTCTTAGTCACTTTTGGCGCACACTCTGGAAGTTATTGCGTACAAGTTTGGATATGAGTTCGGCTTATCACCCTCAATCTGATGGACAAACGGAGGTCACTAACCGATCTTTGGGTGACATGTTGCGTTGCTTGGTAGGGACTAACATTAAGTCTTGGGATAGTGTGTTATGCCAAGCAGAATTTGCTCATAACCACGCGGTAAATCGTAGTACTGCATTCAGCCCTTTTCGTGTCGTCTATGGTATTGTACCCCGCGGTCCGCTTGACTTGGGACTCCTTCCGGATGCAACAAGAGATCATGGTGAAGCAACTGACTTCGTGGCTAATGTTTCTCATATTCATCAGCAGGTTCATGAGAATTTGCGCCTTGCGTCAGCCAAGTATAAAGAGACAGCAGACAGACATAGGCGAGATGTTAAGTTTAATGTGGGTGATATGGTTTGGGCTGTATTGACGAAAGAACGCTTTCCCATCCGTGAATACAACAAACTTAAGGCTCGGAAGACTGGACCATTGGAAATCATCGAAAAGATCAACGCAAATGCTTATCGGGTTGTTTTACCAGCACACATTCGCTGCTCTGATGTTTTCAATGTCAAACACTTGGTTCCCTTTGTTCCACACGATGACCATGCAGATTCGGGGTCGAATCTTTTCTTACCCCGGGGGACCTGATGCAGCATACTTTATATTCTCTTTTGACTTTGGTGTTAATCTTAATTTTAGATAAGTGTTAAAGTATTATTTCCTTTTTAAATGTCGATAAGGATAATTACAATTCCTTCACTGACTTAGTTTTAAAGCTTATGCTTTGCTATATATATGCTATTACCTTGGCTTTGTAAGGTACAACTTTTGCATTAATAATATTTTCTGAGCTTTTATAAACTCAAACCCTTGTTTTCGGATAGAGCTTCGACTCTCAACGATCTCAAGAAGACAATTGATCTAGGTATTCTAAGAATCAATAGATTACTTGTGTTATCGTAGTTACGGCTACACCATTGACTTAGTTGTTGCTCTCTTTTTTATGGTAAAACGTAGTTGTTGGTCTTTGTAAATCTTCGCATGCAGTCTTTAATAGTTGTTGTTGTTGTTTTTGTAGTCTATTTGATTGTGTGTACTGCTGTAGTTCGTTGGGGGTTAGCTGAAGGTCAGGGAATTGTAGGACTCGTATCTGGTGACGGACAACATGCACATCTTCTGCCATATAATGCTAAGAATGATTTCATAGTTTTGTGGTTCACCCTCTTCCTTAATCTTGTCTATATTTGTTTTCACGTTGTGTGTTTTCGATTTGGCTAGTTTTGCCACTGTAATAACTTAACTCTTACTCATTCTTTATTGATTGATATGTTCTATCCCGCTTAACTTTGTCTGGCCACTAATTTGCTCGAATCATTTCTCATCACCTAGTTCTTATTCTTTTCATATTTTTTTATTTGTGCCTCCATAATCCTAACCTACATGCTCGTTTGTTTACTAAATCACATTAAATCATGTTGAAACTCTTTTTATTCTAATAAATCTTTATGTTTATACTAAATATGTGTTGGATAAGACACTCATTATAATTTAGTTGAAAATAAATTCTACCGTATCTATACTATTAAAACACAAGGTCCTTTTTTGAGGTGTCCTTGGTTTTCAGTATTATTTACCATGCAATGCCACTGGCTTATGTTTTAATCTATGCTTTTGAGGAGTATTAGGCAAGTTGCTCATACAAAGGTTCTACTATTAGGCAAGGACAAGCAGTTGTTTTGAGGAGTATCCAGGCCCACATCACAACGGTTGGTACATATTCCAAATCATCTGGATCCATCATCAAACAGACTGGTGAAGTTGGTGATAAGTCTGAGAGTCTTTCTGTTGGCCTGCGAGGTGTATATCATGGCCATGACGACACGATTGAAGATGTGGCATTCAGCTCTACTAGGTAAATACTTAGAACAATCTCCTCTTTTTCATCTCGTGCTTTTCTGATGATGTTTCTGGTGATTTTTTGTCGTGAAGTGCACTAAAATTCTGCAGTGTTTGGTGACAATTCTTGCCATATACTATGGGATGCAAGAACTGGCACTAGTCCTGTCATGAAGGTACCATATTTTCTTCAACCTATCAAGATTTAAAGTATGTACCTTCCGTTTTTCTTTCTTTAAAATCTTGTTTCTGTGTTTGTCAGGTTGAAAAGGCGCACAATGCTGATCCTCATGACGACAATCAGACCCTGACAGGGTATGGGAAAATAAATATACATGCCACACAGATAAAGGAACAATTGGTATCTATGATTAGGCACAACGTTCAAGTTTTCATCATTGGTTGACTGATTTCTGTTGTTACAAAATATCAGGAAATTTTAAACTTTGAATTGTACAAAAGCAAACAATTCATAAACTGTAGAGATGGAAAAAGAGAATATTCAAGCCTGTAAGACAATCTGGATGTTCTGATTGCTTTTAGATCATTTCTTATTCCAAAAACAATCTGGAAGTAAATAATAATGAGATTAAGCTCGGGTTAAAACAGGGTTTCTTAATACAACAACAAGGATGCAGGGCCTGCACCGTGAAGCAAATTCTATGAGCCAACAGGCTTGCCGTTTAATTTAGGGAAAGGATCTTGCTTGCTTAGAAATACCACTTTGCTCTTGTGTGCCAAGTAACCTTTCACAAGGTTTTTGTAGATCAAGATCGTCATTATACACTCCACCTGGAAACAAATAGTATCAGAACTGTGAATTTATAACATTTCTATGCAAGTAATCAAAAGCAATGAATGAACGTAGAAGAAACCTCATCAAGATCCATATCTATCTCTAGCCATCTCAGTGCTTTAGCAATCACTTCAGGCTTCAGTTGGTGAGCTCTCGCTGGATCACTCAGCTTGTGGATGATATAACTGAAACATTTAATAAAATGGGTAAAGAAACTAAAGGGCTCCGAGAATGTTCAATGGATGGGATAGCTTGTGTTATATAACTACTTACATTTTCTTCATGAGTCTCTGGTAGACTTGGAGCTCCAGTTTTTCCAAGACAAGATACACACCGGACCTCAAGAACCTGATTAATATTAAGTTGTTCAGTGATCTAATAATCCAAATTAAACAATCTTTTATGCTATTTGACTAACAAGAGCATCTCTACTCTCATTTAACATGTTAGCTCTATAACTAACGAGTCATTGCTGAGTTATCAACACAGCTACAATACACTACAAGCCACCTACGTAATCACAATGCTCGTACACTAGTCTAACAAAAGGACCTAATATTAAGATGTAGATAAGTACAGTACGAGGTCAACATAGAGACATACCGATCTTCGTGTTCTTGAAGAGCATGTCGAAGAAGCCTGAGATCACCCTTTCTCAGAGCTGGCACAACATTCATGTACTGAACACATAGAGAAGTTGGATTAACAGAGATAAGTTTGACGTAGAGTTGATGGGCGTTTTAGAAAACAAAAGGAATAGTTATTACCTCAGGAAGATTATACGTTTGCAACAGCTCATCTTTTGGTATGATTCCTATTGAAAGTTTCACTGGTATTAAATACTTCAGTATCATCCTGAACATAAGCCACATAAAACTCATTAAGCAATGAAACGCATGAGGTTAATCACTAATCAGAGAGCAAAACCACCATCATACCTTATATTCCGTTCTCTTTTGGGGTTGCAATGTTGTAATGCATATGATAGCTTTGTATCAGCCTGCAACATTAAAACAAGAACATTTCCTCACTCATCAATAACACTTCAACTAATACTACAAAATGAACGTTCTATTAGTCACTCACAGCAGGAAAATTCTCGTTGAAGACTTATAATCTTCCGGTATAATACATGTATGTAACCTGCATAGTTTGTGAATTAAAAACAGAACATAAGATAAACGTGTAACCAAATGAGGAGGCCAGAGACTCAGAGAACTTGCACAAGACCTTGTCTCTTCTTGGAAACTCCTCAAAGTCAACAATCCGAGCCGTCTCAATACTTCTTAACACACTTCGACGAAGATTCACGGTTCCAAGCTGAAATAGAGAAACAAGGGACACATTTTTAGTAAATGGCTGACCATATTACAAGTGAATGTTAACCAGTTATCATGATTTTCACCTTGAAGTAGGTCTTGAACAATTGACAAGTCACATATAATGCTCCAACTCGTTTTGGACCTTTACCCTACAGTTTATAAAAACTAAATAAAGATCCCCAAAAGAAGAAACTCAACACAAAAGAAAAAGATTCCTGAAGATTTGATTAGATAAGGAAAGCTTACAGCAAGAACTCCAAAAACTTTCATGAGAAGAGATCCAGCAGCTTTCAATTTCTCGGGAGATTTTCCATTAGAGGTCAACTCTTTATCAGCCTACATTGCCATTGCAAACCTTGAGGAGATGTGAAACTAAACTAATCCAAGATTTTGGATGAGTGATAACTGAAGTGAATAATTACCTTTTCAGCAAGAATACGAACTTCATAGCAAACTACATAGAGAGCTTCCAATGCCCAGGCAGATTCCCAATTACGAAACTCCTGAACAAAAGAGCTGCACATATACAGAATTCCAATATCAGACATTTTCAACACACAAAGAGAGGGAAGCTTATATATTTTTCTCATAAATGCAGCAGAGAGGGAGGGAACAAAAAAACCTTACTTGGCAAACTTTTCAAAAGCAAGGTATGCTTCGACTAGATTCCCAACACGGTAACTTTGCAGAGAACGAAACAAGTGATCTATGATCTCGCCGTATTCAGAGAACTTAGGAGTATGGTTTATCAAACTGCTAGTATCCTGCATATCATTCAAAAATAGTAGATTTCACTGGATTCAGTCTTTCCAAGTTCTCTACATAAGAACTTGTCAAAATACATTCTCAGAAATCTTGCAAATGAAGGAAGACTCAATCGTATCCAAGTAGACACATGACCTCAATTTTAATCAGACGGTTTCATGCCCTAATCTAAAACTATACTCACTAAAACTCACACACATAGAGTGTTTCTACACCAACTTCACCACGGACAGTTTCAAGCCCTAATCCAAAACTTAAAACTAATACACATAACATACAGAGTGTTTCATACTTATCCACAGAGTTTCAATCCCTAGTCCAAAACTACTCATTAAACTCATACACATACAGAGTGTTTCATACAACAGACAGTTTCATTAAGCTCTAAATCCAAATTGGATAACACTAGTAGATATCCTCCAATGAAACTGAACCTAAAAGCCAGAAACTTTACCAAAAGAAAGATCAAGCCAGGAACTTACTCCTACTCTTTCGAGCCCTAAATTAAAGATTCAAACTTTGCAGTCAATTAGATCATATCGTAAGAACCTAAAAGATACTAACTTTACACACATCAGGATCATATCATGCCAAAAAAAAAAACATATTCTTGCTGTTTCCAAGCTACTAAGTTTACAACATGGGTCACGATTAATTTAACCAAATCAGAGAGTTTTAAGCACCTGGAAGACGTTGAGTGCGTCGGCGAGTGAGAGCAGAGACGGGGAATTTGAAGAGAAAGAGAGGAGGCGGCAAAGCATAGATGAATCTTGATACGAAACGGCGTCGCAGAAGCGGTTTAGATACTCAGTGATTCGCCGGTGGGCTTCACCCATACTAACATACGCCATTCTCAACTTCTTCTCCTCCTCTGCGTCGTCTTTCTTATTCCACACAAGAGAGAGAGAGAGAGAAGAAAAAGGAACCGGTTCGGTTTAGGTTGGTTTTGTGAGAACGCAAGACCGGTTCGATTACAAAAATTAAATCGACTATTATGTATTTTTAAAACATAACCGTTAGAAGAAACGTGTGTTGTAAAACGCTTGATCGAGACCGACTCAAATCTGAAATCTAACCGTTACGCATGTTATCAAAACGCAAATAATAAAAAGAAAACATTTTCTCTCCCAAACCAATTAATCTCTCCATAACCTGGTTTCGCATTTTCTCTCTTATTCTAAGAACTCTTTATCAATCCGACGCCTCCAGGATTTGCTGAAACAGATTAGTAAGTGTTTTGATCTCTTCAAATTGAGAATTTGTTTAATGATTTCTAGAGTAAAATCTGTCATCGCCAATTTTGTTTCTAAGCGTTTGTAATGGATGTTGATCAGAGTTTCCTTTTCTCGTTCGCCTGGAACCGATCTGACTGGTTACGTCGAGGTATGTCTCTGTATATGTTAGGGTTTCTAAGTTCCGTCTAAATGTCGCGATTTTAGTTTTAGGGTTTCCAAAATTGTTCAAATCTTGGTTTAAAGTTGTAAGTCAAACGATGTATGTCTCTCTCTCTCGGTCTATGTTAGGGGTTTCGTGTCGTTTTTCATTTCTTCATTGATGGACTCGATTCGACTGCGTTGCCGTTGCGAATGCAGTTTTAGGCACTTGATTGATATGCAATCAGTTCTCATCATATATTTGATATATCATCTTTGCGACACTGTTTACTGTTCGTTGCTTCTTTTTATACTCTACCTCTTTTGATTTGTATCTTCTTCCTTTGCAGTTTTATAACAGAAACAGAGGAGAATAATGGCTTCAAGTCAAGAAGAAGAGACTTTGAACAAGATTCAAGTGATGAAGCTGACGGTTAAGGAGATTGGTGAGATTAGGTGGATGGCAAACACTAGTCTGAGACAGAACTACATTACCTCAAAAGCAATGATGATAACCTGTGTGTGAGGGAGGAAAACAAGGGTATATATTGCTAATCGCCTTAGTGTTGTTACACGTGCATTTTAATACCATTACGTAGGAGTTTTATAACAGCTGAAGATTTTAGCTTTTTGCAGTGATCTTTGTTGGCCTTGACTCTGCTTCACACCCTCTCTCTAAGGTAAATTCTCCGTATGTCCTAGAGTTTCCCGTTATTTTGAAACGTTTTTATTCCGGTTTTGTTTTGAGATTCTTTCGTTGATGTCTTGAGATTTTTGAAATCAGGATTCCATTTGACTTCTTCTTTTAGTAGGAGGAATGTAAAGCTTTTTGTTTTCTTATGGTTTTATCACAACCAAGAGATTAGGTAGACGTTCTTCTAATGTTCTACCAAACCTTGTTTGGGCATTGTTTTGGTTTTGTTTTTATTTTTTTTTTCAAACCCCAAAAAAGATCATAGACAGACACTAATCTAATAGTGTTCTGTTAGATTCTTATTTGGGAACATTGTTTTGGTTTTGTTTTTATTTTTTCAAACCCAAAAGAGATCATAGACAGACACTAATCTAATAGTGTTTTGTTAGATTCTTATTTGGGAACATTGTCCCTTGCTGCCTCTAGAAGAAACTTATTCCATCCCTATAGCAAGATTTTTAATTAGACCGAGAGTATGGGTTGGTAGTGCATGTATAAAGAAGGGTGTTAGGGGATGATGGCAAATAAGAGCACGCGACTCAGTAGTCTTAAAGACAAAAAAAAAAACTTTTAGTACCCACGGCTTGAGAAGAATCTGTTTTCACTTATTTGCATGGTTGCGGTTTGAGAAAGTCTTAAAGACAAAGACTATAACTGAAAACAGATTCTTTACCCACGGCTTGAGAAGTATCAGTTTCTGGTTGCATTTTGAGAAAGTCTTAGAGACAAAGACTATAACTCTGAAACAGATTCCTTACCCCCACGGCTTACAAATGTCTTGACAAAGACAAAGAAAATGTGAGGGGCTTTAGACTTGTTGGATTGGAAATAACGACCAATAGCCCTGAAAAAAAGTCATCAGTGGATGGAAAATAAGACCACACGGCTTACAAGTCTTAAAGACAAGAGACTTTTTACTACCCACGGCTTGACAAGAATCTATTTTCAGTTTTGAAAAAGTCTTGAGACAAGGACTAAAACTGAAAACTGATTCCTTACCCACGGCTTACTGAGACAGAGAAAATGTGAGGGGTTTAAGACAAGGACTATCACTACCCACGGCTTGACAAAGAATCTATTTTCAGTTTTGAAAAAGTCTAAAGACAAGGACTAAAACTGAAAACAGATTCATTACCCACGGCTTACAGAGACAAAGAATATGTGAGGGGCTTAAGATAAGGACTATTACTACCCACGGGTTTACAAGAATCTATTTTCAGTTTTGAAAAGTCTTAAGACAAGGACTAAAACTGAAAACAGATTCATTACCCACGGCTTACAGAGACAAAGAAAATGTGAGGGGCCTAAGACAAGGACTATTATTACCCACGGCTTGACAAGAATCTATTTTCAGTTTTGAAAAAGTCTTTAAGACAAGGACTAAAACTGAAAACAGATTCCTTACCACGGCTTACAAGACAAAGAAAATTGAGGGGCTTAAGACTTGTTGGATTGGAAATAACGACCAACAGCCCAGAAAAAAAAAATCATTAGTGGATGGAAAATAATACCACACGGCTTACAACAAGTCTTAACGACAAAAGACTTTTAGTACCCACGGCTTCACAAGAATCTGAAAAAATTTCATGGTTACGTTTTGAAAAAGTCTTTGACAAAGACTATAACTGAAAACAGATTTCTTCTTACCACGGCTTACAAATGTCTTGACAAAGACAAAGAAAATGTGAGGGGGCTTAAGACTTGTTGGATTGGAAATAACGACCAACAACCCAGAAAAGAAGTCATTATTGGATGGAAAATAAGACCCACACAGTTTACAAGTCTTAAGACAAAAGACTTGCAAAGATTTATCACCACACGACTTACAAATGTCTTGACAAAGACAAAGAAAAAGTGAGGGGGTTTAAGACTTGTTGTACTTGTGTCCATTCACAGAAGGAACAAGGTTGGCATAGTACGTAAGTAAAGACTAATTATTTTTTTGTTTCCTCAGGTCTGTGCTTCAGAAGACGTTCATATTGTTTGAGAGACTCTGAAGAGATTTCAAGTGTAGCAGACTTCTGTGTCAGGTATTTTCTTTTCAAACCTCTTTGTAACTAGTTTAGTCTCGTGTAGTTTACAACTTGCTTGACTTTAGAAACTATATGGGTTATCCACTAAACCCCTTTGTTGAACATTCTGAAATTGGGCAAATGACATTCATGTAGTTGTATAACTAATTTTGCTGTCGTATGAGCTTTCTACATTTCGCATTTTGCATTCATTTGGTTGTTGTATGCACATTTTGCATCATGTGTTCACACTTCTGAATTCTACATTTTACAATACACTCTGCATTTTGCATCATTTTCTTGCAATCTTACAATATACTTCAGCATTGAGCGTCCTATATTTTGCATTATGCATCATTTCCTCACACTTATGGGTTCTTCAGTTTACTATACATTCTGCAGCATGCATCTTCATTTGGTTGTTGTATGCACTTTGCATCATGTGTTCACACTTCTGAATTCTACATTTTACAATACACTCTGCATTTTGCATCATTTTCTTGCAATCTTACAATATACTTCGGCATTGAGCGTCCTTTACTTTGCATTATGCATCATTTCCTCACACTTATGGGTTCTTCAGTTTACTATACATTCTGCAGTATGCATCTTCATTTGGTTGTTTACCATATCCAATTCCCAGAAATAGATGCTGCTCTACAGAAAATATATATTATGTAATGTTGTTCAAGTCACCATCACAAAAAGTCGTATTCTCTCCCGGGCACATAAATCGAAGCTCCTTCATCCGCCATGGATTCCGACGCCGGCAGCTCCTTAGCTTGCCGGCGTCACCGTCTCTCACCATCGCTTCTCCTCTTTAGCTCGTTCTTTTCCTCTCTCGTTCATTCGTTCCATATTTATCTCTTATACTTGGGTTTCGTTAGCTCTTCTTTTGCCAAAAGCTGTGCAAGTTGTCGTACATGCCATATCAAAGCCAGTTGGCTCCTGTGGCTCATTTGCAGTCCAGCTCCGGCCATCACAGCTGCGCTAGTCTCAGATCTGACTTTCACTGCCGTATCCCGTTCGCCGAAAATTACCGTACTGTCAGATCTACATCTCTCTTCGTCCTCTTGGATGATGAACTTTCTCCCTACGGGGAAGACCTGCTGTAGCGTACCCCGTCGTGAACTAAGCTTCCTCGCCGGTGTTCTCCGCCGTTCATTCGCTAGATCTACAAGCACATGTTGCTCTGAGTTCTATTCTTCAACCTCTATGGCGAATGGAACCTCGCCGGAAGACCCAAAGATCAATTTTCTGTCACGGCCGTTACCTTTCACAGCAGCAAAGTCCGGTGTGTGCTCTTACTCTCTTAGCAAGACAGATTCAGGTAACAAGCGGCTTAACTATGGTTTCATCAATGCTCTTTGGCACCGATACGGTAATATTGGGGTCCGGAGCCTCTTCTTGGCCACAGCTTCCGCCTTTCTGCCAAATCCTGTCAAGCGCTTTTGCTTTTACGCTGGTGTGAAGGTGGCTCGAGCTACTTCGTCGTCAGATTCATCTATTATCCACCGTCATTTGGTGAGCGAGACTCTATATTCAACTGCTCTATCCCACATGTCTCCATGGTGTCGACCAAAGCTAGCTTTTTTGAGTTCGAATCTATGTCCAATACATCTCCACATTTGAGACTTCTAAGGCTCCAATCATGCAGTCCTTTAAAATTATCCTTTGTGGATAAATTTATCAAATCTTCCTTTCTACAGGGCCGAGAGAGATCTTTCTCCACCTCCTCCTTTACAAAGGAGAGAACTTTTCCACCAGAAATCCTCTTTGTGAGAGGTAAACCTCTTCCGGTGAAAACCGAGAAAAATTACCAATATCCTAACCGCTTGCTATCTTATGTGATGGTCCACTTGGGACCGGTAGATGCAACAATCCTCACTCAAACGGGGGTTGAGGTTTTGGATTGTGTTGCAACGTCACATATTATTGTGACTAATCGTTTGTCATTTGCAGATTTTGAAGAGTAATTTGAGTCTTTTACAGATTAGATCGCAAGTGACATCTTTAGTATCTTGCATAATGATTTATCAAACTTTTATAAGTTTGTGTCTCTATCCTTGTTCTATGTTGTTTTATATGCTTGGGAGTTAGTATGTTGACTCTCATCGCCAAATGCGATGTTGCTACTAATCTTGTAATCGTTTAAATCTATTAATGAATAATTTGGTGCACAAAAAAAAATGTAATGTTGTTCTAATACATTTTTAAAAACTTACAAAAAACTATCATGACTTTCAGAAACAATTATAAAATGTACTATAAATAATTGTATAATGTTAAAGACAATTGATTCAGAATCTCTTATGAAATGATTTAAGAATGGTTTTAACTTTTTTCCATGTTTCAAACTTTGAAAGATGATGGTAATTAGGAAATAAATAATAAGTAAAAGTAATGTTTTTGCTCTTTAAATAAGTGGTGATGTAAAGATTTCATTACCTTCATAAAGTAGCAGCCTTTAAATGGACAGGCGACTCCATAGTCTACTCTCATCTCAGAGGTACACCAAACTCAACAATCAGTCCTAAATTCTCTGATTTTTTATTGGTAAAAATTCACATTTTGTGGTTTCATGTGTGTGTTTTGCGTTCGTTACCAGGTGAATTAGTGTACCTCCCCAAAGGTACATCTTTACCAGTCACATTAAAATCACGTGAATACGAAGTTTTAACGGTGGCTCCGGTGAAAGAATATTCTGATGGAAGCAAGTTTGCTCCGGTGGGGCTTATTGTGAGTTTAAGATACGACGATAACGATGGGACTGTCAACATGAAACTAAGAGGAAGTGGTTTGTTTGGGGTATACTCGTCTGTTGGACGACCAGGGAGTGTTACGGTGGATTCTGAGGATGTGGAGTACCGGTGTGATGAGGAATCAGGTTTGGTAACGTTTACATTAGGAGTGCCGGAGAAAGAATTGTATCTTTGGGACGTGGTCATCCAGCTTTGATGTACTCTTCTCATTAACTAGGGGCTTAACCCCGCGCAAACGCGGGGTCGTTGACTGATGCAGCATACTTCCTATTCTCTTTTGGTTTTGGTGTTAATCTTAATTTTAGATAAGTGTTAAAATATTATTTCCTTTTTACATGTCGATAAGGATAATTACAATTCCTTCACCGACTTAGTTTTAAAGCTTATGCTTTGCTATATATATGCTATTACCTTGGCTTTGTAAGGTACAACTTTTGCATTAATAATATTTTCGAGCTTTTATAAACTCAAACCCTTGTTCTCGGATAGAGCTTGACTCTCAACGATCTCGAAGACAATTGATCTAGGTATTCTAAGAATCAATAGATTACTTGTGTTATCGTAGTTACGGCTACACCAGTTGGTATCAGAGACTTTCGGTTTTGATTTCTGAATCAAGCCAGACGATCTGTTCCTTCCGCACCACTCCATCGTCCGTATTCTCCTTCATCAGCTAAGCCTCCTCGCAAACAAGCGCCGAAGAATTTCAAGAAGAACCGTTACCTTGGAAACTTTCACCACAGGATTACAAGAAACTCTTCTCCATGCTATCGAAGCGGCAATGACAAGCGTCTGCAACATCAACAACAAGCTCAAGATCACCCGCTAATCGTCGTCGGGGAGGAAGGCGACTCGATAACGACTTGGCGGAAAATTTATTCGCCACGAATAACAATCCAGCTCGGCGTAACCGCTCGCCAGCCCTCCAGCTGATCATCAACTCAACCGGCGAAATTCAGCCTGAAGAACGACGGTGGGAGTCCGGTTTCGAGTGGAAATACCGGAGTTCTCTGGCAACTTAAGTGCTGAAGAATTCTTAGATTGGTTAAGTTCAATCGAAGAGATTCTTGAATTTAAAAGAATTCCCGAAGATCAGTGTGTTCCGTTGATCGCCTATCGCTTTAAAAACCGCGCCATGGCCTGGTGGCAACAGATTAAAGAATCGCGACGTAGAGCAGGTAAACTGCGCATTGATACATGGGAACGTCTCAAGAAGCATATGCGGCGTGCCTTCCTTCCATACAACTATGAACGTATCATCTACAATAAGCTGCAGGCTCTCCGCCAAGGTACAAGGACAGTGGAAGAATATTCGGCAGATTTTTTCTCCATGGTGGCTCGCACAGCTATTAGTGAAACAGAGGATCAACTTGTTTCTCATTTCATCGGAGGTTTGCGGTTTCAAATACAGAACGCAATGCAGCAGTTCAACCCTCTCACAGTATCGGAAGCCTATCAACGAGCATTGGCAATGGAAATTCAGTACCGTTCTTCGTGGAACACAGGAACTTCACGAAACAGAGCAACATCTCAAAACACCGATGCAAGTACCAACACAGTTGCAGAGACTTCTCAAAACCGCGCAACGTCAAATCGACCTACAACACAAGCAGCAACTGATTCTATCGCTCAATCACGGCCGGCACGGACTGGCGCGTTACGTTGCTACACGTGTGGCGAACACGGGCACATACAAACGGCCTGTCCACAGAAAAACCGACGTGGCCTCCTGAATCAAGATGTCAATCTTGACGAGGAACCTAAATATGACACTTATGATTCGGATTCTCAGCATGATACAGAACCAGAATTCATCGTCGGTGACACAGGAGCACATACATTGGTTCTTCGGCGAAACTGCCTCTTACCTCGTTCTTCCCAAGAATCATGGCTCCGTTCAACACTGTTTCGCTCTACTTGTACAATTCACGGCAAGATTTGCCAGCTGATAATTGATTCCGGCAGCTGCACTAATGTTCTCTCTGCATTGGCAGTCAAAAAGCTGGATTTGAAATCGGTTAGCATCCTTCTCCCTACAAGCTGCGTGGCTCAATAAAGGAGTGGAAATCACAGTGTCTCGCCAAGTCGAGGTTCCCTTCTCCATTGGCTCTTACGTTGATACAGTTTGTTGTGACGTGGTCCCCATGGACGCTTGCCATCTTCTCTTAGGCCGTCCTTGGCAGTTCGACAAAGACGTAACACATCGGGGGAAATCTAACACGTACAGCTTTGATTTCAAAGGTCGTACAATTACTCTATTGCCATCTCCAGAATACTCTGATCCTGCGGCTACTTCTGCTTCAACGAACACTACATCACCATCTACAACAGGAACATCTCTTCTCTTACTTCCCAAAGCAGAGTTTGAGGAACAAGTCCGTGAATCCACAGAGGTTTGGGCGTTAGTAGCTTCACCAGTTACACCGACTTCCCATTCTGATGTGCCACACGCATTCATTCCTCTCCTAGAGGCATTCGCAGATGTCTTTCCTTCTGACCTCCCAACGGCATTACCTCCTTTCGCGATATACAACATCATATCGACTTAATACCCAACGACTCTTCCTAACAGGCCTCACTATCGTATGAGTCCGCAAGAACATGATGAGTTACGGAAACAAGTCGAGGAACTACTAGCAAAAGGGCACATTCGAGAAAGCCTTAGTCCGGCAGCAGTCCCTGCGTTGCTAATCCCTAAGAAAGATGGGACTTGGCGTATGCGTGGATAGCGAGCAATCAACAAGATCACTGTCCGATACAGGTTTCGATTCCCGACTTGATGATCTTCTTGATCAAATTGGTAAGGCAACGATATTTACCAAATTGGATCTCAAAAGCGGTTATCATCAAATTGAATCCGCCTCGGCGATGAATGGAAGACCGCTTTCAAAATCGCGAGGACTATTCGAGTGGTTGGTGATGCCTTTTGGTTTGTCTAATGCTCCAAGTACATTTATCGTGTCATGAATCAAGCTCTCCGACCATTCATTGGCAAGTGTGTCGTTGTCTATTTTGGCGACATTCTCATCTTCAGCAAAGACTTGGATTCTCATCTACAACACTTACATGATGTACTTATGGTTCTACGTCAGCAACAACTTTATGGTGCTCGGAAAAGTGTGTCTTTGGCTCCACTCACGTCCTATTCTTGGGTTACATTGTTTCTTCGGGGTTTGGAAGTCGATCCAAGCAAAATGAAGCCATCCGTTCGTGGCCAGTGCGAAGGCGATCCGCAGACATTCGCAGTTTTCATGGGCTAGCTTCTTTCTATCGTCGGTTTGTCCGAAATTTCAGTGCCCTTACGTCTCCTTTAACTGACTGCATGAAGGGAACTCGTTTTCTTGGACAGTAGAAGCCGAGCTCGCCTTTCAAGCGATCAAGGAAAAGTTAATGTCGGCTCCTATTTTGGCTCTTCCTGACTTTTCTACTGTGTTTGAATTGCATTGTGATGCCTGTAAACCGCATCGAGCAGTTCTCAGCCAACAAGGTCGACCTGTGGCCTTTTATAGTGAGAAAATTGCTGGTGCTAGAAGCGATACAGCACTTACGATGTCGAGTTTTATGCTATTGTGCAAGCAGTTCGTCATTGGCGCCATTATCTTTTTCACCAAGAATTCATTCTCTTTACCGACCATGACGCCTTGAAACACTTGGATAGTCAGTCTAAGATTTCTGCTCGTCATGCTTCTTGGATCGCCTACCTTCAACAATTCCGTTTGTCATCCGTCATCAATCAGGCAGGTCCAATAAAGTTGCTGATGCCCTTAGTCGTCGGCATGCTCTACTTGCTACGCTTCATGTCTCCGTCCCTGGCATTACTTCCTTCGCTGATGCTTATTCTTCTGATCCTTTCTTCAGCCGTATTTGGTCTGCTGTTCACTCCTGCGAACGTTCAGATTATTGTCTCCAAGACGGGTTTCTTTTCCATGACAATAAAGTATGTGTTCCAGAAGGCAGTTGGCGGTTACATATCATTCGGGAGCTTCATAACGAGCCATGTGGTCGCGATCGTACGATCAAACTGGTTACAGATTCTTATTTTTGCCTTCGATTAGCGTGCATTGACGTGCTTCGCTTTGTTGAGCGATGCGTGGTGTGTCAAACTTCGAAAGGACATGCATCTAATAGCGGTTTGTACATGCCTTTGCCGGTTCCGACTCAACCTTGGACCGACATAAGTATGGACTTCGTCCTTGGTCTTCCGCTGACAACGAGGATTTGATTCGATTCGATTTTTGTTATTGTGGACCGTTTCTCTAAAATGGCACACTTTGTTCCTTGTAAGAAGACAACAGATGCAGTCGCAGTGGCTCAACTATTCTTTCGTGATGTCTACAGGCTCCATGGGTTACCTTTATCTATTGTATCCGATAGGGACTCGAGATTTCTTAGTCACTTTTGGCGCACACTCTGGAAGTTATTGCGTACAAGTTTGGATATGAGTTCGGCTTATCACCCTCAATCTGATGGACAAACGGAGGTCACTAACCGATCTTTGGGTGACATGTTGCGTTGCTTGGTAGGGACTAACATTAAGTCTTGGGATAGTGTGTTATGCCAAGCAGAATTTGCTCATAACCACGCTGTAAATCGTAGTACTGCATTCAGCCCTTTTCGTGTCGCCTATGGTATTGTACCAGCGGTCCGCTTGACTTGGGACTCCTTCCGGATGCAACAAGAGATCATGGTGAAGCAACTGACTTCGTGGCTAATGTTTCTCATATTCATCAGCAGGTTCATGAGAATTTGCGCCTTGCGTCAGCCAAGTATAAAGAGACAGCAGACAGACATAGGCGAGATGTTAAGTTTAATGTGGGTGATATGGTTTGGGCTGTATTGACGAAAGAACGCTTTCCCATCCGTGAATACAACAAACTTAAGGCTCGGAAGACTGGACCATTGGAAATCATCGAAAAGATCAACGCAAATGCTTATCGGGTTGTTTTACCAGCACACATTCGCTGCTCTGATGTTTTCAATGTCAAACACTTGGTTCCCTTTGTTCCACACGATGACCATGCAGATTCGGGGTCGAATCTTTTCTTACCCCGGGGGACCTGATGCAGCATACTTTATATTCTCTTTTGACTTTGGTGTTAATCTTAATTTTAGATAAGTGTTAAAGTATTATTTCCTTTTAAATGTCGATAAGGATAATTACAATTCCTTCATCGACTTAGTTTTAAAGCTTATGCTTTGCTATATATATGCTATTACCTTGGCTTTGTAAGGTACAACTTTTGCATTAATAATATTTTCTGAGCTTTTATAAACTCAAACCCTTGTTTTCGGATAGAGCTTGACTCTCAACGATCTCGAAGACAATTGATCTAGGTATTCTAAGAATCAATAGATTACTTGTGTTATCGTAGTTACGGCTACACCATTGACTTAGTTGTTGCTCTCTTTTTTATGGTAAAACGTAGTTGTTGGTCTTTGTAAATCTTCGCATGCAGTCTTTAATAGTTGTTGTTGTTGTTTTTGTAGTCTATTTCGGTGTGTGTACTGCTGTAGTTCGTTGGGGGTTAGCTGAAGGTCAGGGAATTGTAGGACTCGTATCTGGTGACGGACAACATGCACATCTTCTGCCATATAATGCTAAGAATGATTTCATAGTTTTGTGGTTCACCCTCTTCCTTAATCTTGTCTATATTTGTTTTCACGTTGTGTGTTTTCGATTTGGCTAGTTTTGCTGTAATAACTTAACTCTTACTCATTCTTTATTGATTGATATGTTCTATCCCGCTTAACTTTGTCTGGCCACTAATTTGCTCGAATCATTTCTCATCACCTAGTTCTTATTCTTTTCATATTTTTTTATTTGTGCCTCCATAATCCTAACCTACATGCTCGTTTGTTTACTAAATCACATTAAATCATGTTGAAACTCTTTTTATTCTAATAAATCTTTATGTTTATACTAAATATGTGTTGGATAAGACACTCATTATAATTTAGTTGAAAATAAATTCTACCGTATCTATACTATTAAAACACAAGGTCCTTTTTGAGGTGTCCTTGGTTTTCAGTATTATTACCATGCAATGCCACTGGCTTATGTTTTAATCTATGCTTTTGAGGAGTATTAGGCAAGTTGCTCATACAAAGGTTCTACTATTAGGCAAGGACAAGCAGTTGTTTTGAGGAGTATCCAGGCCCACATCACAACGGTTGGTACATATTCCAAATCATCTGGATCCATCATCAAACAGACTGGTGAAGTTGGTGATAAGTCTGAGAGTCTTTCTGTTGGCCTGCGAGGTGTATATCATGGCCATGACGACACGATTGAAGATGTGGCATTCAGCTCTACTAGGTAAATACTTAGAACAATCTCCTCTTTTCATCTCGTGCTTTTCTGATGATGTTTCTGGTGATTTTTTGTCGTGAAGTGCACTAAAATTCTGCAGTGTTTGGTGACAATTCTTGCCATATACTATGGGATGCAAGAACTGGCACTAGTCCTGTCATGAAGGTACCATATTTTCTTCAACCTATCAAGATTTAAAGTATGTACCTTCCGTTTTTCTTTCTTTAAAATCTTGTTTCTGTGTTTGTCAGGTTGAAAAGGCGCACAATGCTGATCCTCATGACGACAATCAGACCCTGACAGGGTATGGGAAAATAAATATACATGCCACACAGATAAAGGAACAATTGGTATCTATGATTAGGCACAACGTTCAAGTTTTCATCATTGGTTGACTGATTTCTGTTGTTACAAAATATCAGGAAATTTTAAACTTTGAATTGTACAAAAAGCAAACAATTCATAAACTGTAGAGATGGAAAAAGAGAATATTCAAGCCTGTAAGACAATCTGGATGTTCTGATTGCTTTTAGATCATTTCTTATTCCAAAAACAATCTGGAAGTAAATAATAATGAGATTAAGCTCGGGTTAAAACAGGGTTTCTTAATACAACAACAAGGATGCAGGGCCTGCACCGTGAAGCAAATTCTATGAGCCAACAGGCTTGCCGTTTAATTTAGGGAAAGGATCTTGCTTGCTTAGAAATACCACTTTGCTCTTGTGTGCCAAGTAACCTTTCACAAGGTTTTTGTAGATCAAGATCGTCATTATACACTCCACCTGGAAACAAATAGTATCAGAACTGTGAATTTATAACATTTCTATGCAAGTAATCAAAAGCAATGAATGAACGTAGAAGAAACCTCATCAAGATCCATATCTATCTCTAGCCATCTCAGTGCTTTAGCAATCACTTCAGGCTTCAGTTGGTGAGCTCTCGCTGGATCACTCAGCTTGTGGATGATATAACTGAAACATTTAATAAAATGGGTAAAGAAACTAAAGGGCTCCGAGAATGTTCAATGGATGGGATAGCTTGTGTTATATAACTACTTACATTTTCTTCATGAGTCTCTGGTAGACTTGGAGCTCCAGTTTTCCAAGACAAGATACACACGGACCTCAAGAACCTGATTAATATTAAGTTGTTCAGTGATCTAATAATCCAAATTAAACAATCTTTTATGCTATTTGACTAACAAGAGCATCTCTACTCTCATTTAACATGTTAGCTCTATAACTAACGAGTCATTGCTGAGTTATCAACACAGCTACAATACACTACAAGCCACCTACGTAATCACAATGCTCGTACACTAGTCTAACAAAAGGACCTAATATTAAGATGTAGATAAGTACAGTACGAGGTCAACATAGAGACATACCGATCTTCGTGTTCTTGAAGAGCATGTCGAAGAAGCCTGAGATCACCCTTTCTCAGAGCTGGCACAACATTCATGTACTGAACACATAGAGAAGTTGGATTAACAGAGATAAGTTTGACGTAGAGTTGATGGGCGTTTTAGAAAACAAAAGGAATAGTTATTACCTCAGGAAGATTATACGTTTGCAACAGCTCATCTTTTGGTATGATTCCTATTGAAAGTTTCACTGGTATTAAATACTTCAGTATCATCCTGAACATAAGCCACATAAAACTCATTAAGCAATGAAGCATGAGGTTAATCACTAATCAGAGAGCAAAACCACCATCATACCTTATATTCCGTTCTCTTTTGGGGTTGCAATGTTGTAATGCATATGATAGCTTTGTATCAGCCTGCAACATTAAAACAAGAACATTTCCTCACTCATCAATAACACTTCAACTAATACTACAAAATGAACGTTCTATTAGTCACTCACAGCAGGAAAATTCTCGTTGAAGACTTATAATCTTCCGGTATAATACATGTATGTAACCTGCATAGTTTGTGAATTAAAAACAGAACATAAGATAAACGTGTAACCAAATGAGGAGGCCAGAGACTCAGAGAACTTGCACAAGACCTTGTCTCTTCTTGGAAACTCCTCAAAGTCAACAATCGAGCCGATCTCAATACTTCTTAACACACTTCGACGAAGATTCACGGTTCCAAGCTGAAATAGAGAAACAAGGGACACATTTTTAGTAAATGGCTGACCATATTACAAGTGAATGTTAACCAGTTATCATGATTTTCACCTTGAAGTAGGTCTTGAACAATTGACAAGTCACATATAATGCTCCAACTCGTTTTGGACCTTTACCCTACAGTTTATAAAAACTAAATAAAGATCCCCAAAAGAAGAAACTCAACACAAAAGAAAAAGATTCCTGAAGATTTGATTAGATAAGGAAAGCTTACAGCAAGAACTCCAAAAACTTTCATGAGAAGAGATCCAGCAGCTTTCAATTTCTCGGGAGATTTTCCATTAGAGGTCAACTCTTTATCAGCCTACATTGCCATTGCAAACCTTGAGGAGATGTGAAACTAAACTAATCCAAGATTTTGGATGAGTGATAACTGAAGTGAATAATTACCTTTTCAGCAAGAATACGAACTTCATAGCAAACTACATAGAGAGCTTCCAATGCCCAGGCAGATTCCCAATTACGAAACTCCTGAACAAAAGAGCTGCACATATACAGAATTCCAATATCAGACATTTTCAACACACAAAGAGAGGGAAGCTTATATATTTTTCTCATAAATGCAGCAGAGAGGGAGGGAACAAAAAAACCTTACTTGGCAAACTTTTCAAAAGCAAGGTATGCTTCGACTAGATTCCCAACACGGTAACTTTGCAGAGAACGAAACAAGTGATCTATGATCTCGCCGTATTCAGAGAACTTAGGAGTATGGTTTATCAAACTGCTAGTATCCTGCATATCATTCAAAAATAGTAGATTTCACTGGATTCAGTCTTTCCAAGTTCTCTACATAAGAACTTGTCAAAATACATTCTCAGAAATCTTGCAAATGAAGGAAGACTCAATCGTATCCAAGTAGACACATGACCTCAATTTTAATCAGGCGGTTTCATGCCCTAATCTAAAACTATACTCACTAAAACTCACACACATAGAGTGTTTCTACACCAACTTCACCACGGACAGTTTCAAGCCCTAATCCAAAACTTAAAACTAATACACATAACATACAGAGTGTTTCATACTTATCCACAGAGTTTCAATCCCTAGTCCAAAACTACTCATTAAACTCATACACATACAGAGTGTTTCATACAACAGACAGTTTCATTAAGCTCTAAATCCAAATTGGATAACACTAGTAGATATCCTCCAATGAAACTGAACCTAAAAGCCAGAAACTTTACCAAAAGAAAGATCAAGCCAGGAACTTACTCCTACTCTTTCGAGCCCTAAATTAAAGATTCAAACTTTGCAGTCAATTAGATCATATCGTAAGAACCTAAAAGATACTAACTTTACACACATCAGGATCATATCATGCCAAAAAAAAAAACATATTCTTGCTGTTTCCAAGCTACTAAGTTTACAACATGGGTCACGATTAATTTAACCAAATCAGAGAGTTTTAAGCACCTGGAAGACGTTGAGTGCGTCGGCGAGTGAGAGCAGAGACGGGGAATTTGAAGAGAAAGAGAGGAGGCGGCAAAGCATAGATGAATCTTGATACGAAACGGCGTCGCAGAAGCGGTTTAGATACTCAGTGATTCGCCGGTGGGCTTCACCCATACTAACATACGCCATTCTCAACTTCTTCTCCTCCTCTGCGTCGTCTTTCTTATTCCACACAAGAGAGAGAGAGAAAAAGGAACCGGTTCGGTTTAGGTTGGTTTTGTGAGAACGCAAGACCGGTTCGATTACAAAATTAAATCGACTATTATGTATTTTTAAAACATAACCGTTAGAAGAAACGTGTGTTGTAAAACGCTTGATCGAGACCGACTCAAATCTGAAATCTAACCGTTACGCATGTTATCAAAACGCAAATAATAAAAAGAAAACATTTTCTCTCCCAAACCAATTAATCTCTCCATAACCTGGTTTCGCATTTTCTCTCTTATTCTAAGAACTCTTTATCAATCCGACGCCTCCAGGATTTGCTGAAACAGATTAGTAAGTGTTTTGATCTCTTCAAATTGAGAATTTGTTTAATGATTTCTAGAGTAAAATCTGTCATCGCCAATTTTGTTTCTAAGCGTTTGTAATGGATGTTGATCAGAGTTTCCTTTTCTCGTTCGCCTGGAACCGATCTGACTGGTTACGTCGAGGTATGTCTCTGTATATGTTAGGGTTTCTAAGTTCCGTCTAAATGTCGCGATTTTAGTTTTAGGGTTTCCAAAATTGTTCAAATCTTGGTTTAAAGTTGTAAGTCAAACGATGTATGTCTCTCTCTCTCGGTCTATGTTAGGGTTTCGTGTCGTTTTCATTTCTTCATTGATGGACTCGATTCGACTGCGTTGCCGTTGCGAATGCAGTTTTAGGCACTTGATTGATATGCAATCAGTTCTCATCATATATTTGATATATCATCTTTGCGACACTGTTTACTGTTCGTTGCTTCTTTTTATACTCTACCTCTTTTGATTTGTATCTTCTTCCTTTGCAGTTTTATAACAGAAACAGAGGAGAATAATGGCTTCAAGTCAAGAAGAAGAGACTTTGAACAAGATTCAAGTGATGAAGCTGACGGTTAAGGAGATTGGTGAGATTAGGTGGATGGCAAACACTAGTCTGAGACAGAACTACATTACCTCAAAAGCAATGATGATAACCTGTGTGTGAGGGAGGAAAACAAGGGTATATATTGCTAATCGCCTTAGTGTTGTTACACGTGCATTTTAATACCATTACGTAGGAGTTTTATAACAGCTGAAGATTTTAGCTTTTTGCAGTGATCTTTGTTGGCCTTGACTCTGCTTCACACCCTCTCTCTAAGGTAAATTCTCCGTATGTCCTAGAGTTTCCCGTTATTTTGAAACGTTTTATTCCGGTTTTGTTTTGAGATTCTTTCGTTGATGTCTTGAGATTTTTGAAATCAGGATTCCATTTGACTTCTTCTTTTAGTAGGAGGAATGTAAAGCTTTTTGTTTTCTTATGGTTTTATCACAACCAAGAGATTAGGTAGACGTTCTTCTAATGTTCTACCAAACCTTGTTTGGGCATTGTTTTGGTTTGTTTTTATTTTTTTTTTCAAACCCCAAAAAAGATCATAGACAGACACTAATCTAATAGTGTTCTGTTAGATTCTTATTTGGGAACATTGTTTTGGTTTTGTTTTTATTTTTTCAAACCCAAAAGAGATCATAGACAGACACTAATCTAATAGTGTTTTGTTAGATTCTTATTTGGGAACATTGTCCCTTGCTGCCTCTAGAAGAAACTTATTCCATCCCCTATAGCAAGATTTTTAATTAGACCGAGAGTATGGGTTGGTAGTGCATGTATAAAGAAGGGTGTTAGGGGATGATGGCAAATAAGAGCACGCGACTCAGTAGTCTTAAAGACAAAAAAAAAAACTTTTAGTACCCACGGCGAGAAGAATCTGTTTTCACTTATTTGCATGGTTGCGGTTTGAGAAAGTCTTAAAGACAAAGACTATAACTGAAAACAGATTCTTTACCCACGGCTTGAGAAGTATCAGTTTCTGGTTGCATTTTGAGAAAGTCTTAGAGACAAAGACTATAACTCTGAAACAGATTCCTTACCCCCACGGCTTACAAATGTCTTGACAAAGACAAAGAAAATGTGAGGGGCTTTAGACTTGTTGGATTGGAAATAACGACCAATAGCCCTGAAAAAAAGTCATCAGTGGATGGAAAATAAGACCACACGGCTTACAAGTCTTAAAGACAAGAGACTTTTTACTACCCACGGCTTGACAAGAATCTATTTTCAGTTTTGAAAAAGTCTTGAGACAAGGACTAAAACTGAAAACTGATTCCTTACCCACGGCTTACTGAGACAGAGAAAATGTGAGGGGTTTAAGACAAGGACTATCACTACCCACGGCTTGACAAAGAATCTATTTTCAGTTTTGAAAAAGTCTAAAGACAAGGACTAAAACTGAAAACAGATTCATTACCCACGGCTTACAGAGACAAAGAATATGTGAGGGGCTTAAGATAAGGACTATTACTACCCACGGGTTTACAAGAATCTATTTTCAGTTTTGAAAAGTCTTAAGACAAGGACTAAAACTGAAAACAGATTCATTACCCACGGCTTACAGAGACAAAGAAAATGTGAGGGGCCTAAGACAAGGACTATTATTACCCACGGCTTGACAAGAATCTATTTTCAGTTTTGAAAAAGTCTTTAAGACAAGGACTAAAACTGAAAACAGATTCCTTACCACAACTTACAAGACAAAGAAAATTGAGGGGCTTAAGACTTGTTGGATTGGAAATAACGACCAACAGCCCAGAAAAAAAATCATTAGTGGATGGAAAATAATACCACACGGCTTACAACAAGTCTTAACGACAAAAGACTTTTAGTACCCACGGCTTCACAAGAATCTGAAAAATTTCATGGTTACGTTTTGAAAAGTCTTTGACAAAGACTATAACTGAAAACAGATTTCTTCTTACCACGGCTTACAAATGTCTTGACAAAGACAAAGAAAATGTGAGGGGCTTAAGACTTGTTGGATTGGAAATAACGACCAACAACCCAGAAAAGAAGTCATTATTGGATGGAAAATAAGACCCACACAGTTTACAAGTCTTAAGACAAAAGACTTGCAAAGATTTATCACCACGACTTACAAATGTCTTGACAAAGACAAAGAAAAAGTGAGGGGTTTAAGACTTGTTGTACTTGTGTCCATTCACAGAAGGAACAAGGTTGGCATAGTACGTAAGTAAAGACTAATTATTTTTGTTTCCTCAGGTCTGTGCTTCAGAAGACGTTCATATTGTTTGAGAGACTCTGAAGAGATTTCAAGTGTAGCAGACTTCTGTGTCAGGTATTTTCTTTTCAAACCTCTTTGTAACTAGTTTAGTCTCGTGTAGTTTACAACTTGCTTGACTTTAGAAACTATATGGGTTATCCACTAAACCCCTTTGTTGAACATTCTGAAATTGGGCAAATGACATTCATGTAGTTGTATAACTAATTTTGCTGTCGTATGAGCTTTCTACATTTCGCATTTTGCATTCATTTGGTTGTTGTATGCACATTTTGCATCATGTGTTCACACTTCTGAATTCTACATTTTACAATACACTCTGCATTTTGCATCATTTTCTTGCAATCTTACAATATACTTCAGCATTGAGCGTCCTATATTTTGCATTATGCATCATTTCCTCACACTTATGGGTTCTTCAGTTTACTATACATTCTGCAGCATGCATCTTCATTTGGTTGTTGTATGCACTTTGCATCATGTGTTCACACTTCTGAATTCTACATTTTACAATACACTCTGCATTTTGCATCATTTTCTTGCAATCTTACAATATACTTCGGCATTGAGCGTCCTTTACTTTGCATTATGCATCATTTCCTCACACTTATGGGTTCTTCAGTTTACTATACATTCTGCAGTATGCATCTTCATTTGGTTGTTTACCATATCCAATTCCCAGAAATAGATGCTGCTCTACAGAAAATATATATTATGTAATGTTGTTCAAGTCACCATCACAAAAAGTCGTATTCTCTCCGGGCACATAAATCGAAGCTCCTTCATCCGCCATGGATTCCGACGCCGGCAGCTCCTTAGCTTGCCGGCGTCACCGTCTCTCACCATCGCTTCTCCTCTTTAGCTCGTTCTTTTCCTCTCTCGTTCATTCGTTCCATATTTATCTCTTATACTTGGGTTTCGTTAGCTCTTCTTTTGCCAAAAGCTGTGCAAGTTGTCGTACATGCCATATCAAAGCCAGTTGGCTCCTGTGGCTCATTTGCAGTCCAGCTCCGGCCATCACAGCTCGCTAGTCTCAGATCTGACTTTCACTGCCGTATCCCGTTGTAGAAATTACCGTACTGTCAGATCTACATCTCTCTTCGTCCTCTTGGATGATGAACTTTCTCCTACGGGAAGACCTGCTGTAGCGTACCCGTCGTGAACTAAGCTTCCTCGCGGTGTTCTCCGCCGTTCATTAAGCTAGATCTACAAGCACATGTTGCTCGAGTTCTATTCTTCAACCTCATGGCGAATGGAACCTCGCCGGAAGACCCAAAGATCAATTTTCTGTCACGGCCGTTACCTTTCACAGCAGCAAAGTCCGGTGTGCTCTTACTCTCTTAGCAAGACAGATTCAGGTAACAAGCGGCTTAACTATGGTTTCATCAATGCTCTTTGGCACCGATACGGTAATATTGGGGTCCGGAGCCTCTTCTTGGCCACAGCTTCCGCCTTTCTGCCAAATCCTGTCAAGCGCTTTTGCTTTTACGCTGGTGTGAAGGTGGCTCGAGCTACTTCGTCGTCAGATTCATCTATTATCCACCGTCATTTGGTGGCGAGACTCATATTCAACTGCTCTATCCCACATGTCTCCATGGTGTCGACCAAAGCTAGCTTTTTGAGTTGAATCTATGTCCAATACATCTCCACATTTGAGACTTCTAAGGCTCCAATCATGCAGTCCTTTAAAATTATCCTTTGTGGATAAATTTATCAAATCTTCCTTTCTACAGGGCCGAGAGAGATCTTTCTCCACCTCCTCCTTTACAAAGGAGAGAACTTTTCCACCAGAAATCCTCTTTGTGAGAGGTAAACCTCTTCGGTGAAAGAAAAATTACCAATATCCTAACCGCTTGCTATCTTATGTGATGGTCCACTTGGGACCGGTAGATGCAACAATCCTCACTCAAACGGGGGTTGAGGTTTTGGATTGTGTTGCAACGTCACATATTATTGTGACTAATCGTTTGTCATTTGCAGATTTTGAAGAGTAATTTGAGTCTTTACAGATTAGATGCAAGTGACATCTTTAGTATCTTGCATAATGATTTATCAAACTTTTATAAGTTTGTGTCTCTATCCTTGTTCTATGTTGTTTTATATGCTTGGGAGTTAGTATGTTGACTCTCATCGCTCGTACGATGTTGCTACTAATCTTGTAATCGTTTAAATCTATTAATGAATAATTTGGTGCACAAAAAAAAATGTAATGTTGTTCTAATACATTTTTAAAAACTTACAAAAAACTATCATGACTTTCAGAAACAATTATAAAATGTACTATAAATAATTGTATAATGTTAAAGACAATTGATTCAGAATCTCTTATGAAATGATTTAAGAATGGTTTTAACTTTTTTCCATGTTTCAAACTTTGAAAGATGATGGTAATTAGGAAATAAATAATAAGTAAAAGTAATGTTTTTGCTCTTTAAATAAGTGGTGATGTAAAGATTTCATTACCTTCATAAAGTAGCAGCCTTTAAATGGACAGGCGACTCCATAGTCTACTCTCATCTCAGAGGTACACCAAACTCAACAATCAGTCCTAAATTCTCTGATTTTTTTTTATTGGTAAAAAAATTCACATTTTGTGGTTTCATGTGTGTGTTTTGCGTTCGTTACCAGGTGAATTAGTGTACCTCCCAAAGGTACATCTTTACCAGTCACATTAAAATCAATGAATCTGAAGTTTTAACGGTGGCTCGGTGAAAGAATATTCTGATGGAAGCAAGTTTGCTCGGTGGGGCTTATTGTGAGTTTAAGATCTGGCGATAACGATGGGACTGTCAACATGAAACTAAGAGGAAGTGGTTTGTTTGGGGTATACTCGTCGTTGGGCGACCGGGGAGTGTTACGGTGGATTCGAGGATGTGGAGTACCGGTGTGATGAGGAATCAGGTTTGGTAGCGTTTACATTAGGAGTGCGGAGAAAGAATTGTATCTTTGGGGCGTGGTCATCCAGCTTTGATGTACTCTTCTCATTAACTAGGGGCTTAACCGTAATGAAGTCGTTATTGTCTGACATACTTCCTATTCTCTTTTGGTTTTGGTGTTAATCTTAATTTTAGATAAGTGTTAAAATATTATTTCCTTTTACATGTCGATAAGGATAATTACAATTCCTTCACCGACTTAGTTTTAAAGCTTATGCTTTGCTATATATATGCTATTACCTTGGCTTTGTAAGGTACAACTTTTGCATTAATAATATTTTCGAGCTTTTATAAACTCAAACCCTTGTTCTCGGATAGAGCTTGACTCTCAACGATCTCAAGAAGACAATTGATCTAGGTATTCTAAGAATCAATAGATTACTTGTGTTATCGTGAATTCTGGCTACACCGGTTGGTATCGAGACTTTCGGTTTTGATTTACGAATCAAGCCAGACGATCTGTTCCTTCCGCACCACTCCATCGTCCGTATTCTCCTTCATCAGCTAAGCCTCCTCGCAAACAAACGCCAGAAGAATTTCAAGAAGAACTTCGTTCTACCTTGGAAACTTTCACCACAGGATTACAAGAAACTCTTCTCCATGCTATCGAAACGGCAATGACAAACGTCCTGCAACATCAACAACAAGCTCAAGATCACCCAGCTAATCGTCGTCAGGAGGAAGACGACTCTGATAACGACTTGGCGGAAAATTTATTCGCCACGAATAACAATCCAGCTCGACGTAACCACGCTCGCATCGCCCCTCCAGCTGATCATCAACTCAACCGACGCGAAATTCAGCCTGAAGAACGACGGTGGGAGTCCGGGTTTCGAGTGGAAATACCGGAGTTCTCTGGCAACTTAAGTGCTGAAGAATTCTTAGATTGGTTAAGTTCAATCGAAGAGATTCTTGAATTTAAAAGAATTCCCGAAGATCAGTGTGTTCCGTTGATCGCCTATCGCTTTAAAAACCGCGCCATGGCCTGGTGGCAACAGATTAAAGAATCGCGACGTAGAGCAGGTAAACTGCGCATTGATACATGGGAACGTCTCAAGAAGCATATGCGGCGTGCCTTCCTTCCATACAACTATGAACGTATCATCTACAATAAGCTGCAGGCTCTCCGCCAAGGTACAAGGACAGTGGAAGAATATTCGGCAGATTTTTTCTCCATGGTGGCTCGCACAGCTATTAGTGAAACAGAGGATCAACTTGTTTCTCATTTCATCGGAGGTTTGCGGTTTCAAATACAGAGCGCAATGCAGCAGTTCAACCCTCTCACAGTATCGAAGCCTATCAACGAGCATTGGCAATGGAAATTCAGTACCGTTCTTCGTGGAACACAGGAACTTCACGAAACGAGCAACATCTCAAAACACCGATGCAAGTACCAACACAGTTGCAGAGACTTCTCAAAACCGGCATAGCGTCAAATCGACCTACAACACAAGCAGCAACTGATTCTATCGCCAATCACGGCCGCACGGACTGGCGTTACGTTGCTGCGTGTGGCGAACACGGGCACATACAAACGGCCTGTCCACAGAAAACCGGCGTGGCCTCCTGAATCAAGATGTCAATCTTGGCGAGGAACCTAAATATGACACTTATGATTGATTCTCAGCATGATACAGAACCAGAATTCATCGCCGGTGACACAGAGCACATACATTGGTTCTTCGGCGAAACTGCCTCTTACCTCGTTCTTCCCAAGAATCATGGCTCCGTTCAACACTGTTTCGCTCTACTTGTACAATTCCGGCAAGATTTGCCAGCTGATAATTGATTCCGGCAGCTGCACTAATGTTCTCTGCATTGGCAGTCAAAAGCTGGATTTGAAATCGGTTAGCATCCTTCTCCCTACAAGCTTGCGTGGCTCAATAAAGGAGTGGAAATCACGGTGTCTCGCCAAGTCGAGGTTCCTTCTCCATTGGCTCTTCGTTGATACAGTTTGTTGTGGCGTGGTCCCCATGGACGCTTGCCATCTTCTCTTAGGCGTCCTTGGCAGTTCGACAAAGGCGTAACACATCGGAAATCTAACGCGTGCAGCTTTGATTTCAAAGGTCGTACAATTACTCTATGCCATCTCCGAATACTCTGATCCTGCGGCTACTTCGCTTCAACGAACACTACATCACCATCTACAACAGGAACATCTCTTCTCTTACTTCCCAAAGCGAGTTTGAGGAACAAGTCCGTGAATCCACGAGAGGTTTGGCGTTAGTAGCTTCACCAGTTACACCGACTTCCCATTCTGATGTGCCACACGATTCATTCCTCTCCTAGAGGCATTCGCAGATGTCTTTCCTTCTGACCTCCCAACGGCATTACCTCCTTTCGCGATATACAACATCATATCGACTTAATACCCAACGCAACTCTTCCTAACAGGCCTCACTATCGTATGAGTCCGCAAGAACATGATGAGTTACGGAAACAAGTCGAGGAACTACTAGCAAAAGGGCACATTCGAGAAAGCCTTAGTCCGGCAGCAGTCCCTGCGTTGCTAATCCCTAAGAAAGATGGGACTTGGCGTATGTGCGTGGATAGCAGAGCAATCAACAAGATCACTGTCCGATACAGGTTTCCGATTCCCCGACTTGATGATCTTCTTGATCAAATTGGTAAGGCAACGATATTTACCAAATTGGATCTCAAAAGCGGTTATCATCAAATTCGAATCCGCCCTGGCGATGAATGGAAGACCGCTTTCAAAATGCGCGAGGGACTATTCGAGTGGTTGGTGATGCCTTTTGGTTTGTCTAATGCTCCAAGTACATTTATGCGTGTCATGAATCAAGCTCTCCGACCATTCATTGGCAAGTGTGTCGTTGTCTATTTTGACGACATTCTCATCTTCAGCAAAGACTTGGATTCTCATCTACAACACTTACATGATGTACTTATGGTTCTACGTCAGCAACAACTTTATGGTGCTCGGAAAAAGTGTGTCTTTGGCTCCACTCACGTCCTATTCTTGGGTTACATTGTTTCTTCTCGGGGTTTGGAAGTCGATCCAAGCAAAATTGAACCCATCCGTTCGTGGCCAGTGCCGAAGACGATCACAGACATTCGCAGTTTTCATGGGCTAGCTTCTTTCTATCGTCGGTTTGTCCGAAATTTCAGTGCCCTTACGTCTCCTTTAACTGACTGCATGAAGGGAACTCGTTTTTCTTGGACAGTAGAAGCCGAGCTCGCCTTTCAAACGATCAAGGAAAAGTTAATGTCAGAACCAATGATGTTCATTACCTTCATAAAGTAGCAGCCTTTAAATGGACAGGCGACTCCATAGTCTACTCTCATCTCAGAGGTACACCAAACTCAACAATCAGTCCTAAATTCTCTGATTTTTTTTTTTTATTGGTAAAAAAATTCACATTTTGTGGTTTCATGTGTGTGTTTTGCGTTCGTTACCAGGTGAATTAGTGTACCTCCCCAAAGGTACATCTTTACCAGTCACATTAAAATCACGTGAATACGAAGTTTTCACGGTGGCTCCGGTGAAAGAATATTCTGATGGAAGCAAGTTTGCTCCGGTGGAGCTTATTGAGATGTTTAATTCTGGAGGGGCTATTGTGAGTTTAAGATACGACGATAACGATGGGACTGTCAACATGAAACTAAGAGGAAGTGGTTTGTTTGGGGCATACTCGTCTGTTGGACGACCAGGGAGTGTTACGGTGGATTCTGAGGATGTGGAGTACCGGTGTGATGAGGAATCAGGTTTGGTAACGTTTACATTAGGAGTGCCGGAGAAAGAATTGTATCTTTGGGACGTGGTCATCCAGCTTTGATGTACTCTTCTCATTAATTTATTGGTTTACTGTATCGATTCATATTGTATTGTTATTGGTTTATGTTAACCTCTAATGTATTGGCTATCTCTAATAAAAGGCTATCTGTAATTGAATCTCTCTTCTTCCCGGCTATCTTGTCGATGCCGTAAGTATCTGTTTTGTTTTGTTTTTCCTTTTGTGTGTGTGTGTGTTTCTTTTGAAGATCTTGCAGTATTAACTTGCGGAGTTTACGAGTTTGACTTGTGGTTTTGCTTATCAATATGTGACAGGGTGCTTCGGTCTCAGTGGAAGATACCAATATATTTTATCAGTGTCATCTTGCTTCCTATAGTGGGGAAGGCGGCAGAGCATGCAACTGCTATTATGTTTGCCATGAAAGACAAGCTGGTACGCATACCTTTTATGCATTCTCATGTCTTTGGTCTCTCTTCTTTAAGTTCTAGATTTGATTATTTTCTCTTCTATAGGATCTTTCTTGAACCCGTGTTTCTTTTTGGTTTCTTGTTGTATAAACAAACCCAAAAGGTAACACCAAAAAAAAAAGCCTGATGATCTCAGGAACACACATTGAACTTCTAGAGTTGTTTCAACAACTTGAATGTTTTCTGAATAATAAGTGAATCGACAAAAGCAGCATGGTTTGGAAAGATGCAAAACCCTGAGCTGTGTTAGAAAAGTCAAGAGTGCCAAGATGGGTGAGATACTCACGCGTGCTTCAGTGTCGCACCTTTAAAGTAGAAAAAAACAAGACTCGTACAATGGAAACCTTCATACTTTAATACTTGATCTTGTCCATAAACAATTAAAAGACCACTTAATTTGTTGTATCTTCTTCCCCGTGCTTGTAAAGTGTCACGCTCCATAGGGAATAATTAAGGGTGAACAATGACTAGATTTACACCAAACCACAAATCATTGAGATCACAAATCCTGTGATGTGAACTATATATAGATACATGTTCCTTGACTTGGACATCACTCAAGTAGTTTTGGGTTTCTTTCTTGAGTTACTGTAAGTTAGAGTTCACGATCAAGTCTAGTCTTTAATTATTTGGCTCAGCTTTATTTATGGAAAATGTTACTACTGTAAACAGATGGAGTTCGATGATGAAGCTGCTGAGCACAGAAGACTTTTCAGAGTAGAGACAAATTCCCCACAAGGAAAGGCAGTTTTCTCGTTGGAGCAAGGAGGAGCCAAAGCACCAAAGAACGCCGTGATCCAGAGCTTCAAGATCGTGATTCTGTCCAATAAACTCAATCTATTGTTGCCTTTAGGTCCTATAGCGATACTAGTCCACTACTTGACAGATAACAAGGTTAGCAGTTAGCACTCAGTTTGTAATCTTATCATTCTTGATAAGTCCTCTCAAGAAATGACCATTCTCTCTCTCTGTGGGTTAGGGATTGTTTTTCTTACTGAGCTTATTAGGAATTACACCATTGGCTGAACGTCTCGGATATGCTACAGAGTAAGTAGTTGTACATAACCCTTTATATTTTTCAACATTTAACCGTTTTTTTTTTAATATAACAGGCAATTGGCTTGTTACACAGGTCCAACTGGTATACATAATATGTGACTTGGTTTCTTGCTATACACGCTTCCTTTTTTCTCCTGATGTTGTTTTCTGACGAAGTATATTATATTTTTCACACAGTTGGAGGGCTCTTAAACGCTACGTTTGGAAACGTAACAGAGCTAATTATATCCATTATCGCTCTTAAAAATGGAATGATACGCGTTGTGCAGCTGACGCTGCTCGGCTCCATTCTGTCTAACATGTTGCTCGTACTTGGCTTCTCCTTTTTCTGTGGCGGCATTGTATTCTCACGGAAACAGCAAGTGTTTGACAAAGTAGGGCATATCATTCACTTGACATTCTCTCTACCTCTCTTATTATATGTTGTTTCTGAGCATGTTTCTTCTGCGATTAATGTAGGGGAATGCGGTTTTGAATTCGGGAATGCTTTTGATGGCAGTGATGAGTCTACTCTTCCCTGCACTTCTTCATTACACGCATAGTGAGGTTCATGCTGGTTCATCAGAGCTAGCTCTCTCACGATCCACCAGTTGCATAATGCTCGTTGCCTATGCTGCTTACCTCTTTTTCCAGTTGAAAAGCCAGCCAAGTTTTCTTCCCGAGGTTCTCTGTCTTCCACCGTTTTACCGTCTGTTTTTTCTATCTCTCTTTTTCCTCTACTTGGACTCAATCTCTTCTGCTGTTTGGTAAACTTTGATCAATGAACCAGGGCGAAGAAACTTTGGATGATGATGAGGTTCCTGAGATATCCAAGTGGGAAGCTATCATCTGGCTTCTAATCTTTACGGCTTGGGTCTCTCTTCTTTCCGGTTATCTTGTCGATGCCATAGAGGTTAATTAATATACTTATCTGTATTTTTCTCTGCTTCATTGTAATGAACATATTATTCGTACTATATAAGCTAACATAATCTGATGTATTGCTATATAACGTTCCTGACAAAGAGTGATATGTGACAGGGTGCTTCAGTCTCATGGAACATACCTATCTCGTTTATCAGTGTCATCGTGTTACCTATAGTTGGTAATGCAGCCGAGCATGCAGGTGCCATTATGTTTGCTATGAAAGACAAGCTGGTATGCAGACAAGTCTACCTTGCATATAGTCTGTTGTCTTTGGTTTCTATATCTTTTACTTTTAGGTTCTAAATTTGATTATTTCTCTCATCTACAGGATCTGTCTTTGGGAGTGGCTATTGGATCTTCAATTCAGATTTCTATGTTTGCGGTATACACGTATTGTGTCTAATGCATGAACAAATATTATGTGGCAACAGAAATGACAGTTTCGACTTTTGCCCGGATTGGATTTTAGGTTCCTTTCTGTGTGGTCATTAGTTGGATGATGGGTGAACAAATGGATCTGAACTTCCAGCTATTTGAGACAGCTACACTGTTCATAACTGTTATTGTTATAGCTTTCTTTCTCCAGGTACGTTTATTAATCAGTCTTGAAGCTAAAATATATGAAACCAATCCTGATCCGTTGGTCTCATGTAGTTGTCAAAACGTATGTGTGTGTGTTTGTTTTTATGTAGGAAGGGACATCGAATTACTTCAAAGGATTGATGCTCATTCTCAGTTACTTGATAGTCGCTGCTAGTTTCTTTGTACACCAAGATCCTGATCAAGGTTAATGTTGATTTTGTTATTTCTTCCATCATGTATATGATGATAATACATGTATTTAACAATAAAACCATGTTTCATCACGACGAACAAAACCTGGTGTATGTGAAGCAGTTTGTATCCTAAAACTTGAAAGCCTAACAATTACCTACACAAGATCTTACATGTACCATTTAAAGATTGTATCAGGGAAGCTGAAAGTTATCCCATTTTACGTTTGTATGCCTAATAAGCAGTTTCTATCCTAAAACTATTCTTGGCTGAGGCTATTAAGCAAAGTGACATAGAGACGTCAAAACATAACATACCAAAAAATAGTTTTGGTTGTGCGTAAAACTGTTTCTAAAAAAGGGGAGGGAAAGAAAAAGAAATTCACGTGGTTTTCGTCGAAACTAAACGACGAGAAGTTACACTCGTCAATGGCAAGAACGAGCTGTGTGACAATGAGCTGTAGCATGTCGATCATTTTCCATACCTCCAAAGAAAATATACGGATATGGGGGCCCATTGGAAGCAAGCCATAGACAGAAAGAACTAAAACCACACGTCGTTTTTGAGACTGGTCCTTTAATAATATCTTTGGTTCTTCTAACAGTTAAAAAATGTAACTAAGAACCATTCAGTTACTTAACCAAAAGTTAAAACAGTGAATCTTTACATTCGTTTTTCACATTATGGGGCCCCTGTGTTTGAACCCATTAACCTATCAAATCAGTAGGGCACATCACTTGTCTGGAGAATAGCCTTCTCACAGACTCACAGTTGCTACCCAAACAGGCAAACATACCAAACTCTCTACTGTACCACCGACTGATTTAAATATTTGTTTTTAGATACAGTTTGACTTGCTAATCCATATACCCATAAATATATTTACTCATTTCGCTCAATAACCCTTACATTTTGCTCAATAACCCTCACATTTGTATGTTTCAAAAAAAAAAAACCTCACATTTGTAATTGGTGTACTGAGTTTTAAATTTTTATTGAATAACAAAATGCTTATCGATTGTAGCAAACAAATCACGGGAAGAACAGAACTGTTCAATATTATCAAAAGGTAGAAAAGAAAAGAAGCCAAAGAGTTGACTCCATAGATTAAAGAGACTGTGTCAGGCTTGTTCTCAAAGCCATATCCAAGTCCCAGAAATAGATGCTGATTGTTATAGGAGTCTCCTGTTCTAATGATATTGATTACAATTTAATAACTCTACAGAAAATAAATATTATGTAATGTTGTTCTTATACATTTTAAAAAACTTACAAAAACTATCATGACTTTCAGAAACAATTATAAAATGTACTAAAAAATAATTGTATAATGTTAGAGACAATTGATTTAGAATCTCTTATTAAATGTTTAAGAATGGTTTTAACTTTTTTCCATGTTTCAAACTTTGAAAGATGATGGTAATTAGGAAATAAATAATAAGTAAAAGTATTGTTTTTGCTCTTTCAATAAGTGGTGATGTAAAGATTTTGATAAATAGAGAACAAATGGTTTAAAACTGGACTGATAATTGAATCGGAAAATTTTTAAGTCATAGAAGAATATGATGGGTCGACAAGGTTTAATCAAGTTTAAACAAATTTAATTAAGTTCAATCATAGAATAAAAATAGAATTATATTGAAATGCTTTGCTACGTTTTTTTTTTTGTGCACAACAATTTCATTAGATTTAAGAACAACTACACTCATGTATAGGAGAAGTTGTTCCAAACTCGAACAATATGGAAATACAGAAGCCACAACCACATCAAAGCTACAACATGGAAGGGAACAATCATGATAGGTTTAGAGGAACTACACAACACAGTACAAATTCCTTTGAGATCATTTAGATTTAAAAGAAATAACTATTGATATTTGATAAATCAATATTCTCTATAAATTAATAAATTTCTTCGGTCCTGAAATGGATTGGTTCAAAATATGACACTAATCGATAAAATAATAAGATATTAATCTTTTAGAAAATTCGATGTAAATATATGGTCTCATTAAAATCATAAGTTAATAATATATCTACATATACAGTTCATATAAGTACAAACTAAACGTTATATTGTTGGTTTAAGTAGTGGTGGATGCATTTTCAATGTTAATATAGTGAAACCTCTATAAATATTGATACTTGATAAATCAATATTCTCTATAAATTAATAAATTTCTTCGGTCCTGAAATGGATTGGTTCAAAATATGACACTAATCGATAAAATAATAAGATATTAATCTTTTAGAAAATTCAATGTAAATATATGGTCTCATTAAAATCATAAGTTAATAATACATCTACATATACAGTTCATATAAGTACAAACTAAACGTTATATTGTTGGTTTTATATTCACAATAAAAATACATCTATTTTTCTTATTTTCTCTTAACATTTCAATATATTTTGATAATATTTAGTAAAATTATATCGAAAAACCACATATAAGTTATATGAAACATAAAAATATAAACTGAGTAATTTAATAGAAATATGAAATTCAAATTTCTAAAATTTTATAAATGTTTACACGGTAAAATCAAATATATTTTTATTTTATAAATAAAAAATCTTAAAAATGAAACTTTTGTATATTAATATCTCTATAAATTAATAAAATTTTAATATCGTAACATTATTAATTTATAGATGTGGAACTTGATCAATTTTTTCATGAAATGGTATACCTTTGTAGAAAACTGATGATGTACTAATATTCATTTATTAGTTTTCAAAAATCTAAACAAATGTAGGGTTTGTAAAATTGAGTATTTGAAAAAGGACAATATGAAATAAGTCCAAAGTGGAATTGGGTAACGAAAACGACCAATAACTGCAGAATTTTTGGGACTTTGGAATGGTAGATATTATTATTGCTGTCATCCTGTGGAGAAAGTGACATTTCATTGGTTCTTTATATTTATTTATTTTAATATGAATTTTGAAGTTTATTCAAAAAGACTTTGGTTCAGCCCTGCACTGCAAAACGGAGATTGCGCCATCTTCTTTGTCGCAATGCCAAGCTGCTCTCCATTCTTGGATTCTCTGTGTCACATCCAAATCTTACTTTTTATCACTTTCCTCGTGCATAACAGTGATAACACCCCCCCCCCGCCTTTTGTTAAAAAAAGATATATTTTAATTTTAGTTTTTGTTTTTGTTATTTGACCATCTATTTAGTTTATCCGTATTGTATTGTGGATATACACACAGACATTACTCTTTAAAAATTAATATTCAATAAATTAATAAATTTTTCCGATCTCAAACTAAACCGATATAAAATATGACATAATTCCATAAAATAATAAGATACTAATATTTTAAAAACTCTTACGTAAATACATAATCTCACTAAAATTATAAATTAATAATTATCATATATATAAATTTTATATGAACATACATAAAATTTTGTTGTTTATCTTTCTTCAAAATAAATTTCATCTCTAATTTTATTTATATTTTTACTGAACTACATATAAAAGTGAATTTGTATTCTATAATGTGCAATCACTATAAATAAAATACATTAATAATCTAACAAAATAGTTAAAATTTATCTCTATAAACTTTAACCAATGTATAATATCATAAAAGAAATATTATTTTAAATTTTCTATGCTAAAAATATTTTTAAAAATATATAAAATCAAAAAAGTGAATTCTCTTTAAATTGATAACTCTATAAACTACTCCATCTGTATCAGTTTAACTGATGTTCTAAGAATTTTATTTTGTTTCATTTTAGTGTTGTTTTCAAGTTTTTATGTAGAAAGTAAATGTAATTCATGTTTTTGACTATTTGTATTCTACAGTCTGATATTTTATTGATTGAATTAGATGTAACTATTGTTGTTTTAGACAAACGAGAATTTTTTTAAAAGTTTAAATTTTTTTTATTGGTATACAAAAATCTTTAAAACCAATTATTTTGATATTCCCTTCGTTTCATTATAAGTATCGTTTAAAGTTTTACACATAAATTTTTAAAATATTATATTTTCTGTCTTATCCCTATTTAATACTACACTGTTTTGTTTGATTTCATTAACTAATGAGCTGAAAGTAGAGGTAAAAATGGAAAAAAAAACATTTAATATTTGTTTTCAAAATATAAAATGACACTTATAATGAAATAAGATTTAAAAATTAAAACGACACTGAAACGAAACTGAGAGAATACATAGTAACAAATTCTTGAAGTCTCAACATTATCAATTCATTAATTTTTACGGTAATTAGTGCTGTTGTTATTTGCTGGTGGGAGTTTCCACAAATTAAATTCTTTTAACTCAGATTTATTGTCCGTACGTAATCGAAGAGCAAGGTGAACATTTAATGGCATATGATGGTGTGATGATGCGTCTGGACAAAGGAAGAACGCTTGTGTGTCGTTTTATTCGCTACAGCGGTAAAAGTAAAAAATAATATTTTAAACAAAAAAATCATTATCAAATGATGTTAATTTTCCACCCGACTGAACTGTATGTTCTAATAAGCTGTTTTTTTTGGACTAAAATAAGCTGTTCTTTTGAACATACTGTTATGTTTGATGGGGCCATTCTCATTTACTGCTGGACCCCTTTGATTTGTAATTAATTGTAACCCACAGTAATAGCAATCTTGTAATAAAAATATTTTAAAAGATAAAGAAATTAAGGTAGAAAACTATGTTTTTGTTTAGAGGTTCAAAACTGGTGATGTAAGTCTACGACTGATGCAACACGGGAGCAAGAATTCCACATTTTCCTCAAGGTATACTAGTATTGTGGTATTTATCAAACACACAATAAATAATACTATATCTATGCCAATTCTCAAAAAAATAAATAATACTATATCAGAATGTTAGTGTTTATTTAAGTTCAAGAAAAATGTTAGTGTTTATTTAATGCTTAAGAGAATCCACAATCCTAGTATGAATCTAAAATGATGAGATGCATGCATTAAATATAGCAGACTGGACAAGCATGACACGTTTCCATTTTCATATGTGGTTGTTTGAAAAGTCAACTTACTCCAGTCGATTACCACCATTCTTTTGTTCTAATCGAAACAAAACACCTTTCTTGTCTTTTGAGAAGCACTTTTAATTCTTCTAGAACAAACACACAAGAAACTTTGCGCACGGTAAGATACAAAGTTTTTTTTTTTTTTTTGAACATTGTAAGATACAAAGTTAATCAACCCTTTTCACCTCTTAATAAATCAGTTATTATGTCTACTGACTAGTCTTTTATTTATTAAGTAATGATATATTATCTCATTTGCACCCATCAAAAATATTTTTAACTAGATATTAAGGATATAATATAATTACACCAAAAAGGATATGATATAATGCATAAGAAAGATAATAATTTTGAATAGTTCTTCTCCGCTTGTATAAATCGATTTGAATTAAAAATAAAAGGTTTCTATTGCGAATAAGTGGATAATAGTTCAAAAATAAATGGATACAGAAATTATGTGTCCGGACTTTAGAAAGAGTAAAGACTAGTACCTTGTAGTAGTAAATCAACTAAAAATCTCAAACTTAGAACAAAACAATCTGTGTTCGTACAAAATAGAGAGAAACAACCAATATTTCTGAACCTTTTTTCATTTGTCTTCATCTAATCTCTCTTTCTTTGTGTAATTCATTGTGTAAGACTTAAAGGTCTCATCTACTGAAAATTTTCTAATAATTTTTTAAATTTATAAACTAAATAAGTTATTATACAGTCAACATGTTTAAAAAGAAGATGCAAAATACTGTCATGAAATGACATTTAACCAAGAATAGTGTATATGAGATAGTGATGTGTGTAAAGAGTAATGTACTTATTATATCAGAAAAGACTTATCTTGTAGTAGTAGTAAATCAACTAAAAATCTCAAACTTGAACAAAACAATCTCCGTTGTACAAAAAAAAATGAGAAACAAACCAATCTTTTTGAACTTTTTTTTTTCATCTAATCTCTCTTTCTTTATGTATTTTATTGTGTAAGACTTAAATGGTCTGATTTTACTCAACTTTTTTTTTTATAAAAAATTTGTAATTTATAAACTAAATAAGTTATTATAAAAGCAAATGTTAAAAAAAAAAGAAGAAGCAAAATACTGTTACTAGTACGTTTAGCCAAGAACAATGTATAGGAAGATAGTGATGTGTGGAAAGAGTAGTGTACTTGAGCTAATGAATAAAACAGTTGAGCAAACAAATGATCTAGTACTAAATAATTGAAAACTTGTGATGTTGAAATTTTACCTTTAGATCAATAATTTAATACTGAGTAAATGGGGTGGAAGGGATGAAAAAGGACAGAACGAATGCAAAATGAAGGGAGACCAAGTAAGGGTAAAGATAAAAGCTGCTCACAACCTTTTTTTACCTTCCCCATTGTTTACAGAAATAGGGGACCAACAGGAAAATACCAAACCAATAAAATTTTTTATTTTATTATTACATTTTATGTATTTCTTAAAAAAGAAAAAAATGAAAAAGGGAATCATATTATTAAGCCGTAGAGAAACTCGAGACTAAACAAAAGTAGCAGAAAGAAGAAAGAAGAAAGAAGAAGAACACTACACGCGCGAGAAAGTCCAGATCTTTCTTCTTCTTCTTCTCTCTCTCTCTCGCCGAATCTACCTCTTTGCGTATCAGTGGAGTTTTCGTATGATTGCGTCTTCGTCTCTTACTTTAACTGTTTTTGTAGCCGTTGGATAAAAATCTCTCAATCAATCCCGATTTAGATTCGGATCGTTTTGTGGAGGTATTGGAATGTTATAACCGAAATCGGTGCTGCACTGGAGGTAGACAAATCTCGATGGTGGGATTAGGAGAAGTCTTCATCTTGAGAACTGAACTGGATGGATGGAAGTAAAAGAGGTGTAATGTGTTATAGGCTGGGCCGGTGAAGAGTGCCTACGTCTTCCGGGAAGGGATCAAGCCGTCGTAGTTACAACAATGGTCCGAGTGCAGATGAAAGCGTGTCTTTGAGGTGTTTTCTACAGGAGATGTTCTATAAGAGGTGAGAGAAAGTGTAAATGATGGGAAGAAGGATCCTCCTCAAAGAGGGTGCCTCCTTATTTATAGAAGGATGAGTCACAGGGTTTTCTAGTGACCTCCTTTAAATGGTGGCCGTTATTTTATAAGTCTTGTTGAAGGGCAAAGCCCACCCCAACAATAAGCCCCAGTTAGTTGAGAGATGAAATTGATCTCTACGAATTTCTGAAAGGAGGTTTATAAGAAAATGGACTCAGTAGCTTTTACATTTGGCGATCCAAGCAAGTTGTACCCTTACTTAGGCTAGTTGAGTGGTGAACTCATGCTCAGACGCTGAAGTTGACTCGCTGGGGAGTTTACTATGAAATCATCCCTTAGAAGAAATGCTTCGGCCCGATAACTTGTGCTTGAGCGAGGGAGAGTAGATGTACTCTTCTTGGCGAGTTTAGTGTAAACTTCGTGCTGGAGAAAGCGAGTTCTAAACTTCGGCTTAGACAAAGCGAGTAGTACTTTCTTGGCGAGTTGGTGGTGAACTCTTACTGGGGCGCGAGTTGTACTCTTGCTAGAGGAGTTTACTATGAAATCATCCTTAGAAGAAATGCTTCGGCCCGTAACTTCGTGCACGGAAGGAGAGTTTCGAACTAATGTCCCAGGAGCTGGTTAGTGAGTAATTTATTAGCTAGAAAAGATCGAGTTTACCATACTCATTCTAGTAAAGGCGAGTCGAGCGTAAACTTATGCGTTAGAAGGCGAATTAAACATAAACTCATGTCTACTAGGAAGTGAGTTGTATGTAAACCATGTCACGGTAAAAGCGGGTTTCATGAACTCATTCCTTGTGACGAGCTCATGCCAAATTAGTGCCTAGTAAAAGGTAAGTTTATTGTAAACCCATGTCAAAGATAAGACAAGTTGTACTTTCGTGCCTCAGCGTACATCCACTAAACAAAAGCTGAAAAGTAACAAAGTCATAAAACGAAGTCATACCTAGTAATAGGCGAGTAATGAAAGCTGCGGCTTTCACGAATGAAGCGACCAGAATTTAGCCTCCGTTACTTTCGGTAGTGTGGCGAGTGATGAAATGTCGCGAGCTCTGTTTCATCATCATTTTTTGAAATAGAGTTTATGTTGGCGGGAGCGGTCATTGATGGAGCTTGATATCCGCATATTTCCTTTGTTTCACCTTATCATCCATGTGCATCTTGATCATTTAGACTAGGATTTAGCCATGTCAGGTTGCATTTTGCATACATAAGTCCTTATCGGTATTGGAGTGCCACATGAAGTTCTTAGAGACATTTGAGTGCATTTGTGGCTCAAAGAAGTGATTGAAGTGATCGAAGGCGAGCAGCCCCAGAGTGACCTCGGGTGACCACGCACGGTCACTCTCACTTAGCACCATCTGGGTGACTGCCCGGTGACCCTTCACGGTCACTCGCGTGCAAACACCATCCTGGGTGACCTACCCGGTGACCCCTCACGGTCACTTTCGCCCGTGATGTCATCTGGAGTGACCTACCCCAGGACCCCGCCTCGGTCACTCTCGGGTTCCGCTTCAGCCCAAAACTCAACATTAATCGGGGGCATTTTAGTCATTTGTTATGCACGTTTTACTCTTCTAAAACCTAAGTTTAAGTATTCTGTAAGCCATTGGAGGCTAATCTATCTTTTACATTTTGGTAAACATCAAAACAAATTGAAAAAGTTCATCTTTTGGATTATTGATTCTTGTTTCTCATTGTTCTTGTTGATTTCTAATCTATTTTCGCATCTATCTACATGATTAATCTGAAATCCAATATGGGTTTAAGAGGAATCATGGAGATTATGATAATCACCATTTGAATTCATGGGTTAGGAAGACTATGGGGTGATTAAAGCTAGATCTAAGATGTTTAGGTGTAGATCATTCTTATTCTTGCTTGTAGAGTGCTCATAAGGCATCTTCGGGTTGGCCACTCAAAAGTTGATCTTTAGGCATTTCCCACCCACAAGGTGTTCAATGAAATGCACGAGACAACTCTCTAAGCTTTTAACATACTTTACCAAAGACATTTGTTGTTAAAGGTGTTAAGATAGCCAATAGACTTGTTAGTAATGATTGCTTTCATGTTATTCAACCAAAGACATTTGATGTTTGAAATGTGTTAGCAAATGAACATTCATCTAGACATAGAGTTTGTTTAAGATTGTGTCTAGGCTTAAGGTTGATAGTTTGATTGATCATTTGCCATCTTTAGTTGAAATTTGATCACCCAAGGTCTAATTCCTATACCCATGAGTTCTCCTTTGTTATTGTTAAAGAAAGTCATTTCATTTACTGTTTAATTGTTCAGCTCTTGCATTCTATTATTAAGTAGAACCTTAAAACCATCTAAAATATCGGTTGCACTTAGATTAAGTAGGTACTTGTATTCTTGGTGCTTTAATTCCCTCAGGCGGTTCGACATTCACTCATACTACAGCATTTGCCTTAGGAGCCTTGAAAACTCTAACATCAAATTACCCGTTACTTAAGTCGAGTAGATTTAAACATTGAGATTTAGTCACTTGCTTGAGACTAAGTCGTTTTTCTTTATCTTGTTCTTGATTCTCCATCTTCATTTCCCTTGGCATTTCGTGTATGAACTTGAGGAGTAGAGGCACAACAAACCTTGTTCAAGAGTTGAAGACATTAGAGCATTTGAAAGGAAGCTAGAAGAAAAAGACAAGCGAGAAGAGCAACAAGCTCACTTGCGGAGGTTGGATACCGACATGGAAAACTTACCACAAGGTGGAAATATGAGCGGTCGAGGTGCTGATGACCCTCCACCACAAGGGCCACAACACCCACAAATGGTTACCGAGAACGGACCGCCCCAACATTCATGGGCATAGGTTAGGAATCGAGCACCACCGCGTAGAAGCAACAACTTTGAGGTCAAACCAGGACTCCTCAAGCGTGATCGAGAACAACAAGTATCATGGCTTGGCTGTAGAGGATCCATTCGATCACTTGGACAAGTTTGACAGCCTACGTGGTTGTCGAAACCAATGGTGTCTCGAGGATGCTTTCAAGCTCAAGCTATTCCCTTTCTCTTTGGGGATAAAGGCGTCGATGGGAGAAGTCTTTACCCAGCGACTCTATCACCACACAGGATGACCGCAAAGAGCATTCTTGGAAAAATTCTTCTACCAAGAACCGCAGTTTGAGAAATGAAATTTCAAGTTTTCAACGAAGAACTTGGAAGGCTTGATGAAGCTTGGGAGAGATTCAAGAGCTATCAAGCTCAATGTCCACACCATGGTTTCTCCAGGAAAGCTTGCTTAGCACATTCTGAGAGGGGCTCTTCCTAAGTCTGAGCAGTTGGATCACTGAAGTAATGGGTTCTTCTTGGGAGAAGCGAGGAAGATCTGAGGAGCTAGTTGACAACATGGTGAAAAGTGACGCCTACAATGTGGAGACCACACGACAGGCGCTAACTGATGATAAACGACAAGGAAGGAGCTAAAGGCTCTGCGGAGAAGATAGACATACTCATTGCTGATAAAGCTACACAAGCAGTTGAACTTTGTTGGAAACAAAACCAAGAGGCACCACTGCGGTTAATGAGGTTGATGGGCTGGAAGGGCAAGAAGAGTTGTGTTTCATCAACAACAATGGTAGTTGGTACGGGAAAGAGCCTAATTCGCGACAACAACTACCCACGAGATCTAATCCCAACAACCAACAAGGAGGCTACCAGCCCAAGAGCAACTACAACCAGCAGAGTGGTAACCAGCCTAGGAACAATCAGCAAAGCAACTATCAGCCTCGCCAGAACCCTCCTCGGCTTCCCTGCAAAGGGAACCAATCTTCTCAACAACAGGCTAATCCTTACAGTTACACTCCTCGAGCGGCCGACACTCTCTTGAAACAAATCCTAATCACGACTGAAGTGAGAAGCATGTTGGATATGAGTTGAAGAACCTCCATAACAAGATTGATGGAAGCTACAATGATCTCAACAACAAGTTCGGGGCTTTGGAGAGCCGGTTTGCTGCCATGAACACTCAGCAAAATCGTCAGCAAGGTTCTCTACCTGGAAAATCTGAGCAAAACCCAAAGGAGGCAATGAAAGCTGTTACCCTCGGAGTGGAAGCGGTTACCTCCTAGAACTCTCACCAAAGATGAAACAAGGTGAGGGGTTGCCATCAACATGGATGATGATGAGGTAGTGATTGTGGATGAAAACCAATGATGAGATCTTGGAGAAGATTGTGGAAGCGAGGGTAAGGGAAAGGTTGGAGAAGAAAAGAAGCTGAGAAAAATGGTGAAGATCCCGCTCCCAAAAATGAGAAGCCTTTTGTTCCTCCTCCTTATGAACCCAAACTCCCATTCCTGGAAGATTCAAGAGGCATTTGTTAGAGAAGTACAAAGCTCGTTTGAGAAGCGGATGAGTGAAATTCAGGTCACAATGCCTATCATTGATGCTTTCATGCTGGTTCCTCAATACGATAAGTTCACGAAAGATGTTGTAGCGCAAAGAAGAAAGAAATGGAGGAATGATGATCCTTACTCATGAGTGCAGTGCCATCATTGAGGCTTGATGTTCCAAGAAAGCTAGAGGATCCAGGATGCTTCACACTACCTTGTGCTATCGGACTATGGTATTTGAGAGGTGTCTCTGCGATTTGGGAGCTAGTGTCAGCTGATGCCTTTATCGTGGCAAAGAAGCTTGGATTCACTCAGACAAGAAGTGTAGACTTTCTCTAGTTCGGCTGATCGTTCGGTGAAGTACCACGTGGGTATCTTGGAGGACCTTCTGTGAAGGTTGGAAATTGTGAGATCCCTACAGACTTTGTGGTGCTTGAGATGGGAGAGGAAGCTCAAGATCCCTTAATCCTTGGAAGGCCCTTCTTAGCCACGCAGCAGGCTATTGTTAATGTGAAAGAAGCAAGATTGATCTCCATTTGGGTAAAGGGCACATTCTCCATTTTGACATCAAGGAGGTAATGAAGAAACCTACTACTCAAGGGCAAATCTTCTACATTGAGGAGATGGATGCTCTTGCTGATGAGCTCCTGAAGAGTTATCACTAGAGGATTCTCTACAACATGCTTTAACCATAGAGAAAGAGGTTGTAGTGATTGAGAATGTGGAGAGTACTGCTTATGGGATGATGCTGGATTCACACAAGGGGTTTGCTAGTGAGGAACATGAGGAACCGCCACAAGTGATTCAAAAGAAGTTTCAGCCGCCAACAAGAGAGCGCCCAGAAGATGACTGAGCGAGCTTAAGGCACCTAAGGTGGAGCTTAAACCCCTTCCCATGGTGTAAGGTATGCATTTCTTGGCCTAATGAGACTTATCCTGTCATTGTGAGTAGTGAACTTCTCGAACCGAGTCATGCGAACTTTTAAAAGCACTTAAAAGATTTAGAAAAGCAATAGGTTACTCACTAGATGATATCGAGGGATATCACCCTCTTTGTGCATGCATAGGATACATCTTGAGGATGAATCTATGACTTCTATTGAGCATCAAAGAAGGTTAAATCCTAACACGAAGGATGTTGTAAAGAAGGAGATTCTTAAACTTCTAGATGCTGGTGTGATTTACCTATCTCGGACTCTAAATGGGTATCTCACATGCATGTTGTCCCAAAGAAGGTGGTATCACTGTAATTAAAATGACAAGAATGAGTTGATACCAACCAGAACCATCACAGGTCATAGAATGTGCATTGATTAATGAAAACCACGTGATTCGAAAGATCATTTCCCAACGCCATTTATTGATCGGTTGCTTGAAAGACTTGCTAATCACCCATTCTATTGCTTTCTTGATGGATATTCGGGGTTCTTCCAGATACCCATACATCCCAATGATGAGAAAGCGACATTCACATGCCCTTATGGTACCTTTGCCTATCGAAGGATGCCATTTGGGCTATGTAATCTCCAGCCACCTTTCAAGGTGCATGATGTCAATCTTCTCGATCTAATTGAGGATGTTGTGGAGGTGTTCATGGATGACTTCTCTGTCTACGGATCTTCGTTTTACGCTTGTTTGTCAAATCTATGTGGTCCTACAGAGATGTGAAGACACCAACCTCGTCTTTGAAGCTGGGAGAAGTGCCACTTCATGGTTAAAGAAGGGATTGTCTTTGGGACACAAGATATCGAGAAAGGAATTGAGGTAGACAAGGCAAAGATTGATGTGATGATCAGTTTGGCTCCTCCAAAGCGATGAAAGACATCGGGGAGTTTCTTAGGGCATCTTGGCTTCTGAAGGTTCATCAAGGATTTCTCCAAGATTGCGGACCACTCACCGGACCGCTTTGCAGAAGAGATCTTTCTCTTTGGTCGGGAATGTCTAGAAGCTTTCGAAAGTTGAAGAGTGAGCTTGTGAGTGCTCCCATTGTCCAACCACCTGATTGGGATCTCCCCTTTGAGATCATGTGTGATGCTAGTGACTATCTTTGTGGGAGCTGTTTTGGGCGAGAAAAAGGATGGCAAGTCCCATGTGATCTACTATGCAAGCCAACCTGAATGATGCTCGGATGAAATATGCCACAACCGAAGGAAATGCTAGCCATTGTCTTTGCATTTGAGAAATTCGAAGCTACTTAGTGGGGTCAAAGGTTATTGTCTACACGAGATCATCTTGCTTTGAGACACCTTTTGGCAAAGAAAGATGCAAAACCAGGGCTTTGAGGTGGATCCTTTACTTCAAGAGTTTGATTTAGAGATCGAGGACAAGCCGAGTTGAGAATGGTGTAGCTGATCACTTGTCGGGCTGAAAATAGAGTGTGGCATCCCCATTGATGAGGACTTCTGAAGAGCAGATCATGGCCATTGAAGCGATGATTGCGGCACTGTGAAACCGGCAGAAAGTGAAGAGGTTAAGGCTGCTGAAGAGAAAGAACCTTGGTATGCTGATTTGGTGAATTACTTAGCCACGGGAAAGAACCTTTGAATCTTGTGGCTATGCCAAGAAGAAGTTCTGAGGGATGTGAAGAGGTACTCTTGGGATGAGCCTTACCTCTACATTCTCTGCAAGGATCAGCTTTATAGGAGAGTGGTTGCTAATGAAGAAGTTGATGGGATTCTTACACACTGTCATGGATCATCCTATGGAGGCCACTTTCTTACCTTCAAGACAGTTGCAAAAGTGTTACAAGCTGGATTCGGTGGCCACACATGTTCAAGGATACACAAGACTTTGTTTCAAGGTGTGATTCATGCCAAAGAAGAGGAAACATCACCAAAAGAAATGAGATGCCTCAAAATCCAATCCTTGAAGTTGAGGTGTTTGATGTGTGGGGTATTGACTTCATGGGGCCATTTCCATCATCCTATGGAAACAAATACATCCTTGTGGCTGTTGGTATGTCTCAAAGTGGGTGGAAGCCATTGCAAGTCCCACCAATGATGCTGGAGTTGTAACTAAGATGTTCAAGAGTGTCATCTTTCAAGGTTTGGAGTTCAAGAGTTGTGATCAGTGATGGAGGCTCTCATTTCATCAACAAGCTGTTTGAAGGACTTCAAAAGAAAGGTGTGAAGCATAAGGTGGCAACTCCTTACCATCCTCAAACAAGTGGTCAAGTTGAGATCTCCAACAGAGAGATAAAGTCCATTTTGGAAAAGATTGTGGGGTTACAAGGAAAGATTGGTCTACTAAGCTCGACGATGCACTTTGGGCTTATAGGACAGCCACAAGACCCCTTTGGGAACCACACCTTTCAATCTTGTGTATGGGAAAGCTTGCCATTTGCAGTAGAACTTGAGTACAAAGCATTATGGGCGATAAAGTTGCTGAACTTTGACATCAAGAAAGCCAAAGAGAAAAGACTTCTTCAACTACATGAGCTTGATGAAATAAGAATGGATGCTTTTGAGAGCTCAATGATCTACAAGGAGAAGACTAAGGTTTTCCATGACAAGAACATTCTGAAAAGAGAGTTCAAAGAGGAGATCAAGTCCTTCTCTACAACTCAAGGTTGAAGTTATTTCGGGGAAGCTCAAGTCAAGATGGTCAGTCCATTCAAGGTCAAGGAGGTTAGACCACATGGAGCAATAGTTTTGTGGAGTCTTGTGGACGAGACTTCACCGTCAATGGGCAAAGAGTTAAGCTCTACTTGGCTACCGCACCAAAGGAAGCTGGAACTTCAACTCCACTTTCGATCCTACCGCAGCCTACCCTACAAGAGGCAAAGTCAGTAGAGACTTTAAACAAGCTCACTTGGGAGGAAGTCCCATGTCTATCCATGTTTATATTATATTTCTATCTCTTTTTCTCACCTTGTTTAAAAAAAATATTTTTCGGGTGCCGGGATTTAGCCCAAATGACTCGCCTGGGCCGCTGCCTGGAGCATCGCGAGCGACTTCGGCTCCAGCGACCAGCCTGGTCGCTCGCGTCTTGGAGCATCGCGAGCGACTTCGCCCAGCACCGACCTGGTCGCCGCGTCTTGGGGCATCGTGGAGCGACCTCGCCCAGCTGACCCGCTTCGCCGCCGCCGAACCGCCTACCCACGCAATGACTACCACCCGCCTGGTCGCCCCAAACCCGGTTCAGCCTTATGCAACGACGCGCAGCTTTCCTTTCTCCACCGAACTCTATCTTTGAGTTTGGGTGGTCGATTTCTTCGTGGGTCGCTCGGCACTCACAGAGATTGGGCTTGGTACACTATCTGTAACGACACCAAGATCGGATTGGAGGATTGATCACACCATTGCTTGAGGCTATGGGAATCTCTTTGGGAACGGACGGAAAGGACCGTACTTCATGGATGCTCCTTACTTGAGGATAGCCACTTACTTTAGTGGGCTGTACAAGGGGAACTATGTCTATTACTACAAGTGAAGGGCAAACCGGTTGAAATACTCCTTCAACAAGAGTCCGACTAGCTTAGACAAACCCGACAACATCGCTTCAAATGTCCTCCGAAGCTTTCCTAAGCAGCATGGGTCCCTTACTCCCATAGGTATTTCCACGAAGAAAAAGTGCTCTGAATGAACCGATCTTTGAAGAGTTCAATGAGCCCATCTATGGACAGCCTCGATACACCTTCGCCATAATGACAACCCTACTCGGTGCCCTTCAGCGATGCCCACGATCACATCAGCAGGCTACAGAGATGGAACAAGGCACGGATAGGACGATTGAGAAGCTCAAGGACAAGTGCAAGACACTTAGTAAAACAAAGGAAGCGAAGCAAGGGCATCGGCCAAGATCTTGAGGAAAATGGCTGATGTTTGACCGTGGAGGTATACTGGTTGTAGCAGAAAGGGACTTCGAAGTTTCGACGACCCGTACCCCAACTCCACCTAACCCTCGCCTGGCTTCCCCGACCGCTAGACGACCCGCCAGAAAGCGAGAACCCACCCATCCAACCATCCACCTCGGAAACAAATCACCCTCCCTGGCCTCACAGTGATGAAGAAATTGGAATTGAAGAAGTTGAGAGCCAGCCAGCGCATCTCACTACTCAGACAGGTGGCTACTACACCTCCTTCCACCCCATGTAACGAGGGCGGACCGCCTCGCTTCCCGATCCCCATAGAAGGTAATCCACCACTTACCATTGTATATACCACTTTTATTTACATTTTAGATTGTTTTGGGTATCTCTCTCAACTTAACAACACGGAGTGTGACTTAAGTTGGGGAGGTACCAAGTGTTGATCATATTTGCTTTGATGTTTTGCATTGAGTCTGCATTGTGCATAAAAAAAATATGAAAAAAATTCGAAAAAAATACAAAAGAATCATTTAGTTGCATCATTTGCATTGTTAGGAGAGTCTGAGCATGTAGTCGCATTCACTTGCATTGGGAGCAATGATTTAAAATGCCTTGTAAAGAACACCACTTTGTGCCCGAGTAGTTTATGCACCTCTCTAAAGGCTTGTATGTTTCGAGCCTGAAAGCTCTTCCCGAAACTCATTGATCTTTGAAACTCACGAAGCCAACTTCAACCTTATTTGAACTGAATTGAACTTAATGCATCTTGCTCATGGTCTCTTGTGTAATGAATTATGGCTATACACACTTGAGTTGTCACATCTTTTATGCCAATCTCTTTGACAACCTCTAGTGGTAGACCACTCAAAACCGTTCCTCCTTTTAAGCTTTCATTGATTGATGAGTGAGGCCTTTTGGAAAGTCTTACATGCACATAATGTTGAGAGTATCGGGAGCGACAATGCTTGGCCTTCATTCTTCTAGATGATTACACACTATTGTTTGCAAGAGGATGGTGGTGAGTGTTGTGAATTTTGATTTGGAATTTGGAAAAAGTTGAAGGAAATGAATGAACTCTTTATGCTTAATTGACTAACCTTTATGGGATAAGTAGCCTGCCTCTAAATTTCAGAAAAAAGTTTTGGCCCCATAAATAAAAAAAGAAAAGAAAAAAAAAAAAAGAGAATAAAGAAAGGGGCTAGCAAGTTAAGTGAGCTAAGAGGCTATAAAATTTGGTAAATCCCTCGTTGAATAAAGAGTTTGTGTTGAGAAATTTCTTGAGTACTTTGGGTGAGAGATGTGAGTTGGGTTTGGTATTTAGAAATGAATGTGTTACATTTATGTTTGGGAAAAAGGGTAGAACAATGGAGACCGAGCATTGTATGCATGAGTTGATCCCTTTCTTAGATATATTATGTCTTGATGTCAAGGCTACTTGTTTTGAGAGCACCACCTTGAAAATCACTGTCTTGAAACTCTTGACTCACTTGAATAAAGCCTTCTTTACCGAATGATTTGGACCAATTGACCATTTGCAAGAATTCACTTGTTGTTGTGCTTAATAAACTTGAGAGTTGGCTGATTTGATTGTGTGAGCATGATGGTGAGTGTAGGGGCAAAAAATTTTGAGATAGGCCTTGAGAAGCTAGAGTATATTAAGAGGGTATGATCTTGTTGGTTTAAATGTTGGATTAATTGCTAAGTGTGTTTCTTTTGGTATGAGCTCCCACCTTGAAACATCTTTCCTATGGGTTCTAGAAAGTTCACTTGTGGACAAGTAAAAGAACAAGTTTGGGGAGTTGATATCCTGCATATTTCCAACTGTTTCACCTTATCATCCATGTGCATCTTGATCATTTAGTAGGATTTAGCCATGTCACAGGTTGCATTTGCATACATAAGTCCTTATCGGTATTGGAGTGCCACATGAAGTTCTTAGAGACATTTGAGTGCATTTGTGGCTCAAAGAAGTGATTGAAGTGATCGAGGCGAGCAGCCCGAGTGACCTCGGGTGACCACCACTGGTCACTCTCACAGTAGCACCACCATCACCCAGGGTGACCACCCTTCCCTTCTGGTCACTGCATAAACACCATCCTGGGTGACTACCCGGTGACCCTCACGGTCACTGTAGCCATGATGTCATCACGGGTGACTACCCGGTGACCTGCACGGTCACTCCGTGTTCGTTCAGCCCAAAACTCAACATTAATCAGGGGCATTTTAGTCATTTGTTATGCGTTTTACTCTTCAAAACCTAAGTTTAAGTATTACGTAAGCCATTGGAGGCTAATCTATCTTTACATTTTGGTAAACATCAAAACAAATTGAAAAGTTCATCTTTTGGATTATTGATTCTTGTCTTCTCATTGTTCTTGTTGATTTCTAATCTATTTTCTGCATCTATCTACATGATTAATCGAAATCCAATATGGGTTTAAGAGGAATCATGGAGATTAGTGAGTAATCACCATTTGAATTCATGGGTTAGGAAGACTATGGGGTGATTAGGCTAGATCTAAGATGTTTAGGTGTAGATCATTCTTATTCCTTGCTTGTAGAGTGCTCATAATGCATCTTGAGTTGGCCCCTCAAAAGTTGATCTTTAGGCATTTCCCACCCACAAGGTGTTCAATGAAATGCCTGAGACAACTCTCTAAGCTTTTAACATACTTTACCAAGACATTTGTTGTTAAAGGTGTTAAGATAGCCAATAGACTTGTTAGTAATGATTGCTTTCATGTTATTCAACCAAAGACATTTGATGTTTGAAATGTGTTAGCAAATGAACATTCATCTGAGACATAGAGTTTGTTTAAGATTGTTATGGGAACTAAGGTTGATAGTTTGATTGATCATTTGCCATCTTTAGTTAAATTTGATCACCCAAGGTCTAATTCCTATACCCATGAGTTCTCCTTTGTTATTGTTAAAGAAAGTCATTTCATTTACTGTTTAATTGTTCAGCTCTTGCATTATTATTAAGTAGAACCTTAAAACCATCTAAAATATCGGTTGCACTTAGATTAAGTAGGTACTTGTATTCTTGGTGCTTTAATTCCCTCGAGGCGGTTCGACATTCACTCATACTACAGCATTTGCCTTAGGAGCCTTGAAAACTCCTAACATCGAGCTTCAAGTCGGGCGAGAGACGAGCTGGTATCGGATTGATCTTGGCTCGAACCTGAATGGAGTTTAAAGCGTCTCTTTTCCATCCGAGTGAATGTTTAGAAGCTAAGCTCGCTGAACTCAACTTACCTGGCTTCGTGAAAGACCGCCATTGGTGGAGGCCTTGTCATGACAAAGAACGAGCTCAACTCGCTTCGGTTTGTGGTGTCGCGACGGCGACGAGACGAGGTGGCGAGATTGTTGGTGTTGAGCCTTTTAGTCGTCACCATGCTTGTGCTTTTAGTCGACATAAGGTTTTGTTGGAGACAACTTTTAGTCGGTGGCTAGATAACTTGACGAGGGTCTGAGAGCAAGTTATTAGCATGTTCGTCGAGTTAAGCGGCGTGTATGATGGAGTGGTCCATCTCTCATGAGAGTTAAGCTGGCGAGCTCTTGCCTTGATGCACGGCCGAGTAAAATAATATGCCAAGGAAGTTTCGGCGTTGAAGCGTTATCAATGCTTCGTGTGAAAGGTGAGTTTACTCGGCTTGTGAAGCGAGGCAACGAAGCAAAACTCAAGTGGGACTGACGAGTAAATGACGACGCTGAGCAAAATTATTGTTGGCAAGGCCATGGCGAATATTAGAGATCGAGCACTCAGTCACCGAAAGCGCACAAGATGAAGTGGTCTCGATTATCCTTTCATGCTAGAACGGTAAGGTTTCTGTCGAGCTAAATGATAGATGAGGCGAGTAACGCATGAGCTTCGGGCTTATCTATGGTGAGATGAGCCTTTGTAGTGTATGCTCGATCCGTTCTTGTCGGGGATGTGAACCCATTAAAGATTTTTGGAGTTTTGTTCCCCAACTGAAATAGTAGAAGCATTTCTTGGAAGGTTCTCTTACTGCGTACGAGAAAGAAAGCTTCTTTTACCGGGCATGATGAAAGAAAGCTTATTACTCTTCACATTCACGAGATGGGTTGCTGGCCTCCACTTTACCGGCAGCGACAAGATGAAACCAAGTCGCAAAGAGGCGACATGAACCGTTGATGGAGCTTGGCGATGTCTTTCTTAATCTGAAGTTGGCGATAGGTGTGGCGTTTGGACGGTACGCAGTAAATGAGGCGGTCGTGGCAGTAATAATGGAGCTTGGGCTGGCGTACGACCATTGATGAAGCTTGATCGTACCACTCGACTAAGATGAGTGTGTTGCTGATGAGAGATTGGCGACCGTTGTAGGAGATCTTGAGGCAAGTCTGGTCTCATGAGCTCGAGTTCCATTTATTAATGTGAGTAGAAGAACATTTGTCGTTGGGCCTCTGCTCTTATACTTTCTTTGGGCCCAAACTAACATGATGAGATCAAGGTTTTGACCGATACCGGTCCCCTTTACTTTTCTGAAATAAGCGACCAGCGGCGAGTAAAGCGACTGACGACGAGTAAAAGCGACTTCTCGGCGAATAAGCGACCTGCGTGGCGAGTAAACTATCAAGTGTTTAGTCAGCGGGTATTAATGAAGGGTTCGCCGAACTGTTTAGTAAGCGGGTAAGCGCTGCGAAGGGTTCGCCGGGCGTGTTTGCAGCGGGTAGAACGGCTGCGAAGGTTCCTTCAGAACTGTTTAGCCAAAGCGGGTAGAAACTCTTTCGCGAAGGGTTCCTTCGGGCGTGTTTAAGCGGGTAAAACAAGGCGGTCGGTGGCGACTAGAGCGGTCAGTGGCGATTAAACGGTCGGTGGCACTGCGGACTCGAGTTCAATCTTCTTGAAGATACTTCACCATGCCCCACGGTGGCTTAATTGTTATAACCGAAATCGGTCTTTGCTGGAGGTAAACGGATCTCGATGGTGGGATTAGGAGAAGTCTTCATCTGAGCTTGAACTGGATGGATGGAAGTAAAAGAGGTGTAATGTGTTATAGGTTTGGGTGAAGGAACGCGTACTTTGAGGATGGGATCATAGATTGTGACAATGGTCCGCAGTGCACAGATGAAAGCATGTCTTGAGGTGTTTCTCTCTTTAGGAGATGTTCTCTCTAAGAGGTGAGAAAGTGTAAATGATGGGAAGAAGGATCCTCCCCGAAAGAGGGTTGCCTCCTTATTTATAGAATGATGAGGTCAGGGTTTTCTATTGACCTCCTTTAAATGGTGAGCCCATTATTTTATAAGTCTTGTTGAAGGCAAGCCCACCCCAACATGGAAGAATCGGAGAGGATCGTGGTGGTTTCACATCTCGAGGTATAAACCTCAGAACTTGGAGTTTGTTTTGTCGGTGGGTGAGATCCGTGTTGTTTTCAATCGGCATTCTTTGCGATTTTCTAGTTGGGTTTTAGAGTGTATAATGAGCAGATTCGTGGTCTTATGCTCCTCTCTGTTTATACTCTCAATTTTTTTTTGACTTATTCTTGGATTCACCCCCTAGGGTGAACCTAAAGGTTCACCAACCAATAGGATGGTGTTATTTCATATTTGATATCTTTTAAAAGGAAACAAAATCTTGTTAAGTTATATTATGTTTTAAAATAAAAATACAAAAAATAATAATATTTATAAAAACGAAAAAATATTTTAAAAAATATTGTAACATTATATTATGTTTTTAAAATAAAAAAATAAATATAAATAAATAAAGTAATAATTGCAAAATATTTTTGATTTAATGTTTAATATTTAATTTTTGATTTAATGTTTAATATTTATCCAAAGGGTTTATGGTTTATCCAAGGGTTTAGGGTTTAGGATTAGGGTTTAGGGTTTAGTGTTTTTTTAAAAGATTTTTTTTTTGTTTTTTTGTAAATATTACTATTTTTATTTATTTTTTATATTTTTATTTTATGGTTTACTAAGGGTTTAGGGTTTAGCATTAGAGTTTAGGGTTTCTTGTTTATGATTTACGAGGTTTAGGGTTTAGGATTAGAGTTTAGGATTTAGTGTTTTAGTTTTAAAATTTAGTGTTTATGATTATCCAGGGTTTAGGGTTTAGGATTAGATTTTAAGGTTTAGTGTTTATGATTTACGAGGGTTTAGGGTTTAGAATTAGAGTTTAGGGTTTAGTGTTAAAATATATTTTTTAAAAGAATTATTTTTCGTTTTATTAATGATTATTATTATTATTTATTTGTATTTTTATTTTTAAAACATAATATAATTTAACAAGATTTTGTTCGCTTTTTAAAAGATATCAAATTCAAATAACACAATTCTATTGGTTGGTGAGCACAGAGGTTCATGTAGAAATGAACAAGAATAACTCTTTTTTAACGGTTTCGTTTCATTTAAAGTTTCGAACTTTGCATTTATGGCGAGGTTGTGAAGTGATGCGTTTCCTTTTCTTTTTTTTTTTTTTTTTGGTTGTCAGGAGAAGACAAGTGTAGATGAGACTTTTAATGCATAGGAATCGAACTTAATGTATTCATAAGAGCAGATCTGGATTCTTTCTTTTTTTTTTTTTTTTCTTTCTGGCTCTCTGCTAATTTCTGACACAAAACCAAGCTTCATATTGTCATATGATTACTTTGGTGTGGTAGAATTTATCGAGAACAACAAAAGGTTCAGTTTTACGTTCTATTGTTACTGTTTTTTTGGGGTGTGTTAATGGCTTTCTTGTAGTTTCATTTATAATTCTTTGATCAATAACCGTTCCCTTCTGTTCCTCCAGGTTTGTTTTGTCTCACAAGTGAAGTGATGGTCGTATAACTCGCATGCATGTTCCTCTCAATCCGCTTTGCATCGACAAGAATCTTTCCTTTTAATCCATATGTCAGGTACAAAATTTGTTATAATATTATTCATGTCTCATGTGTTCGGCCGTTCAAGAACTCGTTTTATTTTTGTTCCCGTTCAATCGTTGGTAACTTTCGAGAACTGAGATTATCACAAAAATTAGCCGGAATATATGATTTTTCTTGTAGTGGTTGATTAGTTTGCATTGCTCCTCTTCCAGAATCTTGATATATCTAAATATATAATTTAGGTTTTAATATGTTTAAGTAGTAGCATCACTCACTTGGATGCATTTTCAACGTTCAGCAAAATAATATATGTATGCATATGCATGGACCCTGACCAATTCTTTCTTTTTTCACTACAGAAAACATAATCTTAACGGTACGGTTTCCTGCATGAGTTCGTCAAGTAAAGAAGCTTTAGACCAATTAGCGAGGAACCACGTTACTCGTTACTCATCTGTCGTAACACATATTTCCTCGCTAATTGGTCGTAACTTAGCGAGGAATATATTTCGTCGTAAAGAGCGGTAGATCATTTCGTTAGTAAAGACCGTCAATATTCCATGTAAGGAGGTCGCTATATTTCCTCGTAAATACCTCGAAACAAGTTCCTCGTAAACTACACGTAAATACCTTAAAAGTGTTTCCTAAGCAAAATATGCGAAAGGATTTTCTCGTAAAATACTGCTTTACCTTTCCTCGTTATTTCCTCAGAATTTTTCTCGTAAAATACTCGTTTATTATTTCTCGTCATTTCCTGCAAAGGTTTCCGTAAATAGGTCGTACATTAGCTACAAATTTACCGTTTTTATTATCTTACAGAATTTAAAAATATAATTAAAAATAATTAAAATTATTTAATTTATTGATAAAATTAAAATTTAAAATAAAAAATAAATATAAATAAATAAAGTAATAATTGCAAAATATTTTTGATTTAATGTTTAATATTTAATTTTGATTTAATGTTTAATATTTATCCAAGGGTTTATGGTTTATCCAGGGTTTAGGGTTTAGGATTAGGGTTTAGGGTTTAGTGTTTTTAAAAGATTTTTTTTTGTTTTTTTGTAAATATTACTATTTTTATTTATTTTTTATATTTTTATTTTATAACAGGGTTTAGGGTTTAGCATTAGAGTTTAGGGTTTCTTGTTTATGATTTACCCAGGGTTTAGGGTTTAGGATTAGAGTTTAGGATTTAGTGTTTTAGTTTTAAAATTTAGTGTTTATGATTATCCAGGGTTTAGGGTTTAGGATTAGATTTTAAGGTTTAGTGTTTATGATTTACAGGGTTTAGGGTTTAGAATTAGAGTTTAGGGTTTAGTGTTAAAATATATTTTTTAAAAATTATTTTTCGTTTTTATTAATGATTATTATTATTATTTATTTGTATTTTTATTTTTAAAAACATAATATAATTTAACAATTTTGTTTCCTTTTTAAAAGATATCAATTGAAATATGATTCATTGGTTGAGCAGAGGTTATTGTAGAGAATGAACAAGAATAACTCTTTTTTAACGGTTTCGTTTCATTTAAAGTTTCGAACTTTGCATTTATGGCGAGGTTGTGAAGTGATGCGTTTCCTTTTTCTTTTTTTTTTTTCTTTTTTGGTTGTCAGGAGAAGACAAGTGTAGATGAGACTTTTAATGCATAGGAATCGAACTTAATGTATTCATAAGAGCAGATCTGGATTCTTTCTTTTTTTTTTTTTTTTTCTTTCTGGCTCTCTGCTAATTTCTGACACAAAACCAAGCTTCATATTGTCATATGATTACTTTGGTGTGGTAGAATTTATCGAGAACAACAAGTATCATGGCTTGGCTCTAGAGGACCCATTTGATCACTTGGACAAGTTTGGCAGCTAATGTGGGTTGTCAAAACCAATGGTGTGTCGAAGATGCCTTAAAGCTCAAGCTATTCCCTTTCTCTTTGGGATAAGGCACGTCGTGGGAGAAGTCTCTACCAAATGACTCTATCACCACTTGGGATGATTGCAAGAGCATTCTTGGAGAAGTTCTTCTCTACTTCAAGAACTGCTAAGCTGAGAAATGAGATTTCCAGCTTCATGAAGAACTTGGAAGGCTTTAGTGAAGCTGGGAGATTCAAGGGCTACCAAGCTCAATGCCCACACCATGGTTTCTCTAAGGAGAGCTTGCGAGCACATTCTACCTTGGTGCTCTTCCTGTCTGAGGCCAGACTGGATACAACTAGCAATGGGTTCTTCTTGGGAGAACGAGGAAGATCTGAAGGAGCTGGTTGACAACATGGTAAAGAGTGATCAGTCTACAAGTGGAGACCACAGCCGAAAGTCGAGCAGATGATAAGGAGGCGAGGAAGTAGTTGAAAGCTCTACAAAATAAGATAGGCATCCTCCTTGTTGATAAAGCCACACAAAAGCAGCTGCACTTTGTTGGTAACCAAACCAAGAGACACCACATTGTCCATGAGGTTGAGGGTTTGGAAGGTCGAAGAAGAGTGTTTCATCAACAACAATGGCCGGTACAAAAGAGCCCTTTTAGCAACTACCAACGAAATCATCCCAACAGGTGGTTATCGCTTCGAAATAACCAGCAAGGCAGCTATCAACCTCATAAAACTCTCATCTGGTTCCTCTGCTCCTCGAAGCAGCACACCACACAAACAAATCTTGGAGTCTCAGACTAGAAGTGAGAAGCATGTTGGTTATGAGTTGAAGAACCTTCATTCCAAGATTGATGAGAGCTACAATGAGCTCAACAACAAGTTCTCACATCTTGCTTCTACGATCAAAATTTAGAGAATCGGTTTGCTTCCATGAACACTCACCCGGTTCTCCACAAAGATCTCTACGGAAAATCTGACCAAAACCCCAAGGAGGCCAAAGCTATCACCCTTAGGAGTGGTAGCGGTTTACCTCCTACAACCCTCACTGGGGATGCTGAGAAACTAGGTGAGAGGTGGCCATCAACTTAGATGATGAAGTGATTGATTGTTGATGAAAATCAATGCGAAATCTTGGAAATAAAAAGGTAAGAGGAAAGTGAAGATGGAGTTCTTGATCCAGCAAAGTGAGAATGTTTTGTTCCTCCATGATACCAGGTAGAAGCGAAATTACAGGCTTTGTTTGAAAATGAGTGAAGCTCGGGTTGCATCAATCATAATGTTGATTCCTCAATACAACAAGTTCACGAAAGATGTTGTAGGCAAAGAGGAAATGGAAAGCATGATGATTCTTACCATGAGTCGAGTGCCATCGGAGGATTGATGTTCGAGAAGTTAGAGGATCAGGATGCTTCACTACCTTGTGCTCTTGGACCTATGGTATTTGAGAAATATCTCGATTTGGGAGCTAGTGCCAGCGTGATGCCTTTATGCATTGCAAAGAAGCTTGGATTCACTCGATACAAAAGTGTGACTCTCTCTGGTGTTAGGTGATCGTTCGGTGAAGTACCACGTAGGCATCTTAGAGGACCTACCTGTGAAGATTGGAAGGTATGAGATACCTACAGATTTTGTGGTGCTTGAGATGGGTGAGGAGGCTCAAGACCCATTGATTCTTGGAAGGCCATTCTTAGCTACTACGGCGGAGCAATTGTTAAGGTGAAAGAGGGCACGATTGATCTCCATTTGGGTAAAGGGCATGTTCTCCACTTTGACATCAAAGGGAAAATGAAGAAACCAACGTGTTCGAGCAAGCCTTCCACATTGAAGAGATGGGCCTTCTGGCGATGAGCATCTTGAAGAGTTACCACGAGGGAGGCGAGGAGGGAGCATTTCCCTCTACTCATTCCCCATAGAAGGTAACCCACTACTCCCTTGTATATACCATTTCGTTTTGCATATTAGTTTTCTCTCTTTTGGGTATCTCTCTCTCCTTGACAACACGAAGCTGTCATTTAAGTTTGGGAGGTACCAAGTATTTGATCGTTTGCTTTGATGATTTTGAGTCTCATGCATTGCATTATACATATATATTTGCATAAAAATTAATTTAGTTTGCATCATTTGCATTTCTAAGAGTCTAGAGCATATAGGTTGCATTCACTTGCATTGGGAACAATGATTTTAAATGCCTTGTAAAGAACACTACTTTGCACTGAGTAGCTTATGCACCTCTCAAAGAGACTTGTATGCTTGAGCCTTGAAAACTCTTCCTGAAACTTGTTGATTGCTGAAACTCAGTCTTTGAAGCCAACTACAACCTTGTTTGAACTGAGCGAACTTAATGCTTCTTGCTATGGTCCCTTGTGTATTGAATCATGGATATACACACTTGAGTTGTCACATCCTTTATGCCAATCTTTTTGACAAACTCTAGTGGTACACCATTCCCAAAATCCCTTCCTCCTTTTAAGCTTTCATTATTTGATGAGTGAGGCCTTTTTGAGGAAAGCCTTACATGTGCATAATGTTGAGAGTATCGAGGGCGACAATGCTTGGTCTTCATTCTTGCTAGATTAGACACTCTATTGTCTAGCTATAGGTGGGGGTGAGTGTTGTGACTATGGTTTGGAAGCATGAAAAGTTCGAAGGAAAAGAATAGACTCTTTGTGTTTAAATGGATAATCTTATTGGAATTAATAGATAAACGTCTAGCTTCGAGTTTATGAAAAGTCTTGGCCAGAAAAAAAAAATATATATATATATTAAAAAAAGATAGAAAAAGAAAAGAGGGGCTAGCAAAGTTGTTTAAAGCTAAGATTTGTTTAGAAGTTGATAAAATCCTTTATAGATTTCAAAGAAAAAGAGTTTTATGTGCAAGGTATTCTTGGGATCTTTTGGTGAGAGATGAGAGTTGGGTTTGACATTGGGAAATGAATGTGTATCATATATGTTTGGGAAAAGGGTAGAACATGGAGATTGAGCATTGTATGCATGAGTTGATCCCTTTCTTAGATATATTATGCATTGTCAAGGCTACTTGTCTTGAGTATACCACCTTAAATATCATATATCTTGAACCCCTTGACTCACTTGATTAAAAGCCTCCCTTACCCAAATGATTTGGACCAATTGACCATTTGCAAGAATTCACGTGATGTTATGCTTAATGAACTTGAGAGTGGCTGATTTGCATGTGTGAATGCATGATGATGAGTGTCTGGGATGAAAAGAGTTGAGATAGGCCTAGAGAAGCTAGAGTATAATAAGAGAGGGTGTACTAATGCTGAATTTAAATGTTGATTTGAGTGCTTTGTGTGTTTCTTTTGGCTATGAGCTCCCACCTTCAAACCTCTCTCCTATGAGTTCTAGAAAGTTCACTTGAGGACAAGTAAAAGAATAAGTTTGGGGAGTTGATATCTTGCATATTCACATTGTTTTATCCATTTATTCATGTGCATTTTCATCATATAGATTATGATTTAGCCATGTCTAGGTTGCATTTTGCATACATATGTCTCTATTAGGTATTGGGTACCACATGGAGTTCTGAGACATTTGGGTACATTTGGAGCTCGAGGAGGTGATTAGAGTGATCTTTGGGCGAGCACGCACGGAGGCGACTTCAGGGCGACTACATGAAGTCGCTGTGACACATCCCGGGCGGCGTAGAGGTCGCTTCAGCGTTTCTATCGTGAGACACCCTCGGGCGACTTCTTGGCGACGTTCCAAAGTCTGGCGTGTCGATGGTGAGAGCGACACCCAACAAAGCGGGCGGCGTCTTGGGCGACACTGCCAGTCGCTTCGCGAGAGCGACCAGGCGGCGTCTTTGGGCGACACAGCGAATTAAAACCAAGGCAGGGCGACCTCTCGCAAGCTGACGTCGCAGGAGTCGCTCGTCTATTTGTTTGGCGAATTCATGATTTCTCAAGGGCCTTTTGGTCATTTCATTATGCGTTTTTTACGAAAACCTATGTTTTAAGTACGCTGTAAGCCACCGAAAACAAGCTCTTTCACGGAGAACAACTAAAAACTTCTTTTGATTCAGATTTCATTGCTTTCATCTTGTGTTCTTGTTGATTTCTTATCTATTTCTCATGATTAATCTGAAATCCACCATGGGCTTAAGAGGAATCATGGAGATCGATGAGTAATCACCTTTTGAATTCATGGGTTAGGAGATCAAGGGTGATTAGGTTAGTTCTAGGATGTTTTAGTGTAGATCATTCTTGTTCCTTGCTAGAGTATTCATAATGCATCTTGAGTTGGCCACTCAAAAGTTGATCAATAGGCATTTCCCACCCAAAAGGTGTTTGATGAAATGCAGAGACAACTCTCATAGGCTTTAGTATACTTTGCCAAAATATTTGTTGTTAAAGATGCTAAGATAGCTAATAGACTTGTTAGTAATGATTGCTTTCACATTATTCAACCAAAGACATTTAATGTTTGAGATATGTTAGCAAATGAGCATTCATCTACAGACATAGAGCTTGTTTAGAATTATTAATGCAAACTTAAGGTTGATAGTTTGATTGATCGTTTGCCATCCATAGTTGAAACTTGATCACCGAGGAATAATCCCATGCCCATGAGTTCTTTTCCTTAGTCGAGAAAGTATCATTATGTAATTGCTTTCTAGTATTAGTAGTAATTTAAAACTCATCTACATCATTGATTACACTTAGATTAAGTGAGTCTTGTGATTCTCGGTCTTTGATATCCTTGGCGATTTGACATTCACTATACTACAACATTTGTCTTATGGCTTGAAAACTCCTAACATCAATATCTACATTTGTAGAAACTGAGGGTGAGCTTAATATTCATTAGTATTAGTTTTAAAATAAAAAATAAATATAAATAAATAAAGTAATAATTGCAAAATATTTTTGATTTAATGTTTAATATTTAATTTTGATTTAATGTTTAATATTTATCCAAGGGTTTATGGTTTATCCAAGGGTTTAGGGTTTAGGATTAGGGTTTAGGGTTTAGTGTTTTTTAAAAGATTTTTTGTTTTTGTAAATATTACTATTTTTATTTATTTTTTATATTTTTATTTTATGGTTTACCTAAGGGTTTAGGGTTTAGCATTAGAGTTTAGGGTTTCTTGTTTATGATTTACCCAAGGGTTTAGGGTTTAGGATTAGAGTTTAGGATTTAGTGTTTTAGTTTTAAAATTTAGTGTTTATGATTATCCAAGGGTTTAGGGTTTAGGATTAGATTTTAAGGTTTAGTGTTTATGATTTACCCAGGGTTTAGGGTTTAGAATTAGAGTTTAGGGTTTAGTGTTAAAATATATTTTTAAAAGAATTATTTTTCGTTTTTATTAATGATTATTATTATTTATTTATTTGTATTTTTATTTTATGGTTTACTAAGGGTTTAGGGTTTAGAATTAGAGTTTAGGATTTAGTGTTTTAGTTTTAAAATTTAGTGTTTATGATTTACAAGGGTTTAGGGTTTAGTGTTAAAATATATTTTTAAAAGGAAACAAAATCTTGTTAAGTTATATTATGTTTTAAAATAAAAATACAAAAAAATAATAATATTTATAAAAACGAAAAAATATTTTAAAAATATTGTAACATTATATTATGTTTTAAAATAAAAAATAAATATAAATAAATAAAGTAATAATTGCAAAATATTTTTGATTTAATGTTTAATATTTAATTTTGATTTAATGTTTAATATTTAATTTTGATTTAATGTTTAATATTTATCCAAGGGTTTATGGTTTATCCAAGGGTTTAGGGTTTAGGATTAGAGTTTAGGGTTTAGAATTAGAGTTTAGGGTTTAGAATTAGAGTTTAGGGTTTAGCATTAGAGTTTAGGGTTTAGGATTAGATTTTAAGGTTTAGTGTTTATGATTTACAAGGGTTTAGGGTTTAGGATTAGAGTTTAGGATTTAGTGTTAAAATATATTTTTAAAAATATTGTAACATTATATTATGTTTTAAAATAAAAAATAAATATAAATAAATAAAGTAATAATTGCAAAATATTTTTGATTTAATGTTTAATATTTAATTTTGATTTAATGTTTAATATTTATCAAAAGGGTTTATGGTTTATCCAAGGGTTTAGGGTTTAGGATTAGGGTTTAGGGTTTAGTGTTTTTTTAAAAGATTTTTTTTTTGTTTTTTTTGTAAATATTACTATTTTTTATTTATTTTTTATATTTTTATTTTATGGTTTACTAAGGGTTTAGGGTTTAGCATTAGAGTTTAGGGTTTCTTGTTTATGATTTACCCAAGGGTTTAGGGTTTAGGATTAGAGTTTAGGATTTAGTGTTTTAGTTTTAAAATTTAGTGTTTATGATTATCCAAGGGTTTAGGGTTTAGGATTAGATTTTAAGGTTTAGTGTTTATGATTTACCCAGGGTTTAGGGTTTAGAATTAGAGTTTAGGGTTTAGTGTTAAAATATATTTTTTAAAAGAATTATTTTTCGTTTTTATTAATGATTATTATTATTTATTTATTTGTATTTTTATTTTTAAAAACATAATATAATTTAACAATTTTGTTCGCTTTTAAAAGATATCAAATTTAAATACTTATGATTATTGGTTGGTGAGCACAGAGGTTCATAATAGAAGTGGCCAAGAATAACTCTTTTTTAACGGTTTCGTTTCATTTAAAGTTTCGAACTTTGCATTTATGGCGAGGTTGTGAAGTGATGCGTTTCCTTTTTCTTTTTTTTTTTCTTTTTTGGTTGTCAGGAGAAGACAAGTGTAGATGAGACTTTTAATGCATAGGAATCGAACTTAATGTATTCATAAGAGCAGATCTGGATTCTTTCTTTTTTTTTTTTTTTTTTTTCTTTCTGGCTCTCTGCTAATTTCTGACACAAAACCAAGCTTCATATTGTCATATGATTACTTTGGTGTGGTAGAATTTATCGAGAACAACAAAAAGGTTCAGTTTTTACGTTCTATTGTTACTGTTTTTTTTTTTTTTTTGGGGTGTGTTAATGGCTTTCTTGTAGTTTCATTTATAATTCTTTGATCAATAACCGTTCCCTTCTGTTCCTCCAGGTTTGTTTTGTCTCACAAGTGAAGTGATGGTCGTATAACTCGCATGCATGTTCCTCTCAATCCGCTTTGCATCGACAAGAATCTTTCCCTTTTAATCCATATGTCAGGTACAAAATTTGTTATAATATTATTCATGTCTCATGTGTTCGGCCGTTCAAGAACTCGTTTTTATTTTTGTTCCCTGTGGATGATCATGATACGTGTGGGCATCGGTTAACAGAGGATAAGAATGAGTAACTTTAGTTAATAAAAAGTAACCTTGGTTTAGTTACTTTACTTTAGCTATATATGATCTGTGAGGGTTTTGGGAAAATGGTATCCGGGTTTTAGTGGTTAAGCGAGAGAAAGAGACGCCATGAGCGTTTACGAAACCTTGTACTCAGATCTTTGATCAATGAATATCATCTGTTTTCTTGAGATCCTTTGTTTTCGACTAGAATCGTTCGTTTCCAGTAACAAATGGTATCGAGCGATTCGATTCGGAGAACCCATGTTGACAAAAGGCGATTCGAGTCACGTCTTTGGAACAACTATGCGAAGGTGAAGGAGATGACATCGCTGGTTGTGGAGCAGCGGTCGGAAAGAACGAGTGTTCGAAGCGACCAAGGTTGTCAAAGTGGATCGCATCTCGAATCTCAGGTGGTTGGAGAAGTACATGATCGAAAGGGCTTTGGCAACGAGGCGGCGATGGAGGAGATAGAAGATCCGGGCCAAGTCTCGCATCATAGGGCCGGCCTTGCACGTGAAGAATGAGATGTCGACCCAAAAGATGGAAAGCTCGGGTTTCATCCGAAACCAAAGGTGAAATTCCCGAATTATCACCGGAGGAGACGGACTTGTCCACGGGAAGATGGAGTTTCGGTTGGTCATAACGGAGGAGGCGGAGATCACGAGATCTTGTGAGGAAGACACACAAGGAGAAGTTCCAGCCAGCGAGAAAATCAATCAGCGGTGAAGAAAGGGAAGGTTAGGAAGAAGAAAAGAGATGGAAGAGGAGAAAAGGGTTGGGCCAGAGAAAAGAAAGCAGCAGCCAAAGAATAAAATCACTTAAAGAAGGAAAAGGAACAGAGGTGAGTATGCACACCAAGTGCTCGATATAATGCATCGAGGTGTAAAAGGTGAAAATGAAGAGCAAGAAGAAGGCATGTACCAGTTATAATAGGTGGAAATGCATGGATGAGGAAGTCAATTCGAAAAGACCTAGATTGCGATGGAAAATGAATCTAGAAGCCCAAGAAGGAGCATAGATGAGTGGAGGCGAGAGTAGTGGGCCAAGTGTTTGACACTCACCAAGGATCATCAAAGAAGGCTGTTGAGATACATAGAAGAAGAAGGGAAGGGCGAAGATGGCGGTGTTAACAGAGCATAGAGGACCTTCATAAGCTTGCTGATAAGAACTTATATCCGGTGACAAGTGAAGGTTCAGTTCGGTGGTCTCGATTCGCGAGAACTTCGTGTGGAAAATCTGATGGAACCCATTGTTATATCGGTGGTGTAGCAAGTGAAACGGCTTATTGGCTTAAATTTGTCTTGATAAATCTGTTGTAGGAATGGTGGGTAAGATCACGTGAAGTTAGTGATGGGCTGAAACATGGAACCTTCAAAGATGGGGAAAAGAGAGTAAAGGCTGCGAGGGATCATGGATGAAAAGCAACCCTTACCAATGAAGCTTTCATATGTTCAATCGGTGAAGAGAGCTGGTCAAAATGCTCAAAGTCGCTCTTAAGATGAAAGAATGGATGAAATACAAGTTCAGCGAAATTCAACAAGCGAGGAAGGATTTGAGAGATTGATTGGGATGTGGATCGCTGTCGGGATAAGTGAGAAAGCCAAGGCGAAGCATAAGCATGTAGATGGTAGAAAGGTTCTCTTGATTGTTACTTCCATTTGGAGGAAAGCAAGGATCGAGAACAAGCACATGAAGCAAAAGAAACATATAAAGGAGATGCTTTCGGCCGCCATAGTTTATGGAAATCTGTTTTAAGCAGGGCGGAATTGAAGAAATTATTGATGGAGTGGATGAAGCGTAAGGAAGAACGGACAAATCCAAGAACTTCGGGGTATCAACGCGACCTTGGAAAATCATAGGCGAGTTCCGTGTGTTACACACCATACGTGTGATTTACAAGATGAGAAAGAGCAACGAAAAGAAAAGGTCGAAGTGCTCGAAAGGGCTATCTGGAAATAGGGCTGACTTGTTACGAGAAATGGGGTTCTCAGCGTGAGCTGAAGGTGTGGGATCGAGGCTTAGTGAGTTTTAAAAGGAAGCGATGGATGCATACGGTGAAAGAAATGATCACGGCCAATGCTGCTAGGAAGCCAAAGTATCTAACCTGCAGAGAAATGAAGGATGTGAACATGAGATTAGCTGTGAATGGGATCCGGTGGAGCAGGTTCTAGCAGAGATATGACAGAGAGCTGGCATTGATAAGGAAGGGTCTCTTGATCGCTCGAGAAAGTCAAGACTTAAGGTGGAAGACAAAATCTGGCCTTCGATTTTTGTCGATGAACTATGTCATAGAGTGTTCTTCACTAAGCCAATGGAATGGAAACCTAAAGGGCATCTGCTGTGGGATCATTACCGGGGAACAAGGCCGATAAGAGCTACCAATCAAGGCTGAGAGGTGATGCTTGGTGGGTCACACCTGGAAGCCACAAGGGTGGAGAAGGTTGAAAGAAATTTCACGAGAGTGCAGTGGCAAGAACAGGCCAAAATCATCTCAACACCAATCTCAAATTATATATATCTTCTCGAAGTTGTTCTGGTAGTGGCAACATGAATATTTATCTTGCGAGTTATTTGAAGTTAAGCGTTCTCTTCTGCAGACGGTGATAAGTTTGAAGAGGTATGTAATGGAAGGAGCAAGGACAATGAGCGACGGAGAAGCCTTTACAAGGCATTCTGAGTGAGATAGAGAACTCTTCCGAACATTCTCATCTCTCAAACTCAAAACAACAAGATGGTGCAATCTATATGGCTGTTCCATTTGCTCAAGAGTTGGATCTTCAAGATGATAAGTGTTCATGGACTTGGAGGGATGCTACCTTAAGCAGTCACTTGGCTTCAACCTTGAGGACAAGGTTGAATTCAAAGGGGAAGTAATGATACGTGTGGGCATCGGTTAGAGAGGATAAGAATGAGTAACTTTAGTTAATAAAAAGTAACCTTGGTTTAGTTACTTTACTTTAGCTATATATGATCTGTGAGGGTTTTGGGAAAAGGGTATCTGGGTTTTAGTGGTTAAACGAGAGAAAGAGACGCCATGAACGTTTCTGAAACCTTGTACTCAGATCTTTGATCAATGAATATCATCTGTTTTTCTTGAGATCCTTTGTTTTCGACTAGAATCGTTACGTTTCACGTAACAGATCATTCAAACAAGTCTCTTGATTTGTCTCTTCAAGGAGTTGAAGAAAATGGAACCCTTGACGAATTTAGGGAGAGAAGATCAGACTTCGAAATCTCTGAAGAAGATGAAAGACGCCGCTCAAAGATCGGCAATTTGAAGAAGAAGGCCATTAACGCTTCAACCAAGTTCACTCATTCCCTGAAGAAAAGAGGGAAAAAGAAAATTGACTACCGGTTTCCTCCAGTCTCCATTGAAGATGTTAGGGATGAAAAAGAAGAGAGCGTTGTGCTTGAGTTTCGCCGTAACCTTCTCGACAGAGACTTGTTACCTCCTAGACATGATGAATACCATACTCTTCTCAGGTTTTGTCCTTAACTACCTAAGCACTCTGGTCCCTTTAGTTAGAAATGTGATGTGTTGCCATCAAGCTACTAACTATTCATTTTGAAAATATAGATTTTTGAAAGCGAGGGATTTCAACATTGAAAAAACCATCCAGATGTGGGAAGAGATGCTTAGATGGAGAAAAGAGTATGGGACAGATACCATACTAGAGGTAAGAGAGTCATTTGGACACCTGCTTTTGTTTGTTTTTCTATATGATAGAAAGAAGTTACTCTCGTGTTGGTCCATGTATTCAACATGAAGCTCTTACCTTCTTTACGTACGTGTATGCTAGGATTTTGTTTTCGAAGAGCTGGAAGAAGTTCTGCAATACTATCCCCAAGGCTATCATGGAGTTGACAAGGAAGGAAGACCTGTCTACATTGAAAGACTTGGAAAAGCTCATCCCTCTAAGCTTATGCGTATCACCACCATTGATAGATATTTAAAATACCATGTGCAAGAGTTCGAGAGAGCTCTCCTTGAGAAATTCCCTGCATGCTCCATTGCTGCAAAGCGTCGTATCTGTTCCACGACTACAATACTCGATGTGCAAGGACTGGTACTTAATTTCAGCTATTCCCAAGTTTTGCACCTTTTCTTTTCTCTATTGTGTCTTAGCTATGGAGTGTCTTGTTAATCACAGGGCATGAAGAATTTTTCACAAACAGCTGTGAATCTTGTGGCTGCCATGTCGAAGATAGACAACAGCTACTACCCTGAGGTACTTGAGTTTCTCAATCAACATCTCTGTTTTTTCGTCGCATGCATACCGGGTTGTTTCAAACCATCATTTTTCTTTTGCAGACGTTGCACAGAATGTACATTGTAAATGCTGGGACAGGTTTCAAGAAGATGCTTTGGCCTGCTGCTCAGAAGTTTCTTGACGCAAAGACCATTGCAAAGATACATGTACAAGCTCTCAACCTGTAGTTAGTTTTCTCTTTGGCCAACTACTGCCATGTGTACTTTATTCTTATTTCTCCTGCTGCAGGTGCTAGACCCCAGATCTTTATCCAAATTACACGAAGTCATTGATTCAAGGTAGCATGATTTCCACTCTAACCGCACCAATCTCAGATATCAGTTAAAGCTTGTACTTACCAGATCCAGTACTCTGTTCTTTTAGTCAATTGCCGGACTTCCTTGGAGGTTCATGCTCTTGCTTTAGCGATGGAGGGTGTCTTCGCTCTAACAAAGGACCCTGGAATGATCCTGAAATAATGAAGGTAGAAAATCTACAGCCTTTTAAACTTTGCTATTAACTTTTAGGTAGTTGTTCTTTCCTTGGGAACTTTTAGGTAGAAGTAAGCTTTTAGTCTGTTGTATTTTTACATGAAAACTCATTTTAGATATGTGTCTTTATTAGCTCATCTACCATGGAGAATCATCACTCTTTAGGCAAATCAGTAGGAAGCTGAGTGACCCGCAGAATTCTTCATCCTACATAAGTATACATCCATCAAAGGTAAATGGCTCTATCAACCCAATATCTTTGTTCTATAACATATTTTTCCACGGTATATATGACAAATCAGCTTTGAACTTTTAGGTTACGCAAGCTGAGAGTTCAGCAGCAGAATCTGAATCTTGTTCTGATGTTCCTACTTCTCTAACTGGAAGAATGTGCTCAGCCTCTGCTCATGTGAATCCAGTTTATGAGGAAGTGAGTTATTTGTTGTGATGATACATTTATCTCACAGCACCACTCTAGTTTCATAACACTGACCGGAGTAATATGATATAACGCAGGCTAGGGCATCAGATGTTAACGGCTATTATAGTTGCGATGACAAGTTTGCCATACCTAACAAAGCTACTAACCGAAAAGGCCACCAAATGCTCGAAATAGATCAAACAACACTCAGTCTAAAACATGAGACATCTCCACCAGGTTATCTACTTCATGCTTTGCTGTTCAAACGTATTCGTTACAGATGCCTTTCTTCTTTAATCTAACTCGCTGAATTTCATCTTCCAGGTACTCCCATCAACCGATGGCTTCATGATTTAAGAGGAACAATCGACAGCATAAAACCTGAGAACGTAGCCAAAAGAATACTTGCGTTGTTGCTGAAACTAGCAGCAGTGTTCCGTTGTATCCCGTTTCAGCTTCTGAGGAGGAAGAATACCATTACTCCTTCAAATCCAAGTCCAGCGGAAGATGAACTCAGCCCAAGTCATGCAGAGACCACAATGAAAGACAGGATTCGTCCGTGTTTGGAACGTATTCATGAACTGGAGAAAGTGTACGAGGAAATCAGGAACAAACCGGTTGAAATTCCGGTAGAGAAGGAGAGAATGCTGATGGATTCTCTAGACAGAATCAAATCGGTTGAGTTTGATCTCGTAAAAACAAAGAGGGTAATTAATATGCTCGTCTTTGTGTTCTCATAAACTCTGCATAATGGCAGCCTGGACTTGACATTTTTTTTTCTTTTCAAATTGGTTGCAGGTTTTGCACGCCACGGTGATGAAACAGATGGAAATAACTGAAATGCTGGAAAGTTTAAGAGAGTCACAGCTTCACGTAAGTCCCCTTTTGATGATATGTTGCCTCAGTTGTAAAGCAAAGAGTATGGAGAGATGAGTTAAACAGTTGTAAATTGTTGTTTATGCAGAGAAGAAGATTGTTCTGTTAGAAAAAAGCCCTGAGAGAACATCTTCTGCTGAGTTTTGCATAAATACAGCTCCAAAAACGTCTGCACATACAGAGAAAGAACAGAGTTATCAAAATAGCAAACATGTTAGTTTCTTCTTTTATCGCCTTCCTTCCTCCTCTAACTTGAGTCACAAGCCATCTGTCTTTATTTATCATCAGTCCATCTACTTCCACTTCTGTTCAAGTTAAAGAAGAAAAAAGAAGATGGGGGGGACAGAGAAAATCTTTGATGGTTGATCCTGTCGGTGATAATGTTAGATTTTAGATGAGAGTTGGGTATAAAAGCTGATTTTGTTGTAATCGGTGTAGAGAAGAAACTAGAGTAGAAAAACAAACACAATGTTATGGTAATGAAAAACACTTCCGAGTATACCATCTTTATTTGTTTAACATGAAATCAACAAGAAACAAAATTGTGAGAGAAATACAGTATATGGTGTAGTTATGGATTTGCAGTTGGGTATTGATTGTAGAGTTAAAAAAGTTTGCGAGGTCACATTGAAAATACCAATTAAATCTGGGCAATTCTGATAATAATGCGCAACTCTTCCGAACGCCATGGGATAAAGACAAATCAGCCCCTCTTAATCTGACCAATAAATTTCACTGAATACTAGAGAGAGAACGAATTTGATTAAGGGTGAAACCGTAAACTAGACAGCCATTAAAAAAAGGACATTTTAAAATCAGTAAAAAAACAGGGACCGTCCGATTCTTTTCTTGCCTGTGATTGAGAGAGGAAAATAAATAAACATCTCTCATCTTCTCTCTCTGGTCTCGCAATCGATCTCAACCAACGCCGATCCAAATTAAAATTATATATGCAAAAACCTAAACTTAGGGAATCATAGATTTTCCTGGAGTCAATCCGTTTTCTACTTTTTTTTTTATTCACGAAGAATTGCATCGCCAGGTGATGAATTTGTTGAACCAACCATCTCCTTATATGTTTCTGTCTTTTAATTTAATCTGCCATGTTCCTGGAATCGTGCTCCCTGCCTTCGGTCTGTATTTCAATTTTACGATTGTTTTGTACATACATGTGTTGTGGGGTGGGGGTGGGGGGGGGTATTGTTTTTCTTTGTTATTTCCGAACTTTCAATTAGGGGTTTCGTTGGTTACTATATTCAGATTGTAATTTTTTGTGCATATGATGTTTGTTTGATCTAATCTTTGTAAGCGCTTTGGTTGTTAGATATTATTGCCTTGGTTATAAAATTGTTTGCTTCGTAGATGTTGGTTGCAACTCAGAAGTATGCATTTTCCAAATTAATCTATATGGTCTTCTCAAGTCTCATCCTAATATGCTGTGTTGTCTTTAATTTATACCTTGTTTATTGTTCATGTGTATTTGGCTTCTGTAGTCGCTTTGCTTTCAGAGTTCAGTAATAAGAGGTGCTTTTTCTACATTTGCAGGTGCCTTTTCTATCCAACTAACTAAATAAAATAATGTCCAATTACCAAGCGGAGGAGGAGGATGCTGCGTACATGGACCGTGTTGATGATGATATGGATGATGTAGACGACGATTTAGATGACGACTTTCATGGTGATGACATGGCTGCTTCCGACTCTGATGTTGACGAGTTCGACTACTCTGTAAGTATATATATGCCTCTACAACAAGTCTTATATATTTGTGCCATTCTTAAATGCCTACCGTGAAATGTATAGCTAATAATAATAATATAGATTTATAATTCTGAATTGAACTTCCTTTTTTTTTACTAAATTGTGTGGGTTTCAGAGTAATAAAATAGCGGATACTTCAGCTGAGCAAGCCCGGAAAGGGAAAGACATCCAGGGTATTCCTTGGGACAGGCTTAGTATCACCAGAGAGAAATACAGGCAAACTAGACTAGACCAGTACAAAAACTATGAAAATGTCCCAAACTCTGGGGATTCCTCCGGTAAAGTAAGTTTTCTTCTCGTTCTCTGACCCCTTTAGCTCCCTTGTCTACTTGTTTCACTCATAATATTTGCTTAATTAATCACCTCCTCAGGATTGCATGGTCACACAGAAAGGGGCCATCTTTTATGATTTCTGGCGGAATTCAAGATCTATCAAGTCAAGTATCCTTCATTTCCAGGTTATCATCAAAAAGCATATCTACCCTTTTTTTCATTCAAATTCATTCTAGTCCTCATGTCATATAATGGGGTTGTACAAATTATTGCAACAATTGCCCGCATAAGTTGCTGTACTAAAAAGCTTCATCGTGGACATCTAATAAAGTCTGTTTTCTTTGTACTGTAGTTGAGGAATTTGGTTTGGGCAACTTCGAAGCACGATGTCTACCTTATGTCACAATTTTTGGTGAGCCACTACTCTACTTTGACATCTGGAAAGCATGAAGTTCTCAATGTTCAAGGCCATGTTTCCCCATCCGAGGTTTGTTTCCTTCTACCATAATCATCAAAGATTCTTCTTTAAAAATCTGCATCAGCTAATGGTAATTTTTTTGTCTTTCTTTTTTGTTCTTGTGGGGCTGCAGAAACATCCTGGAAGTTTGTTGGAGGGATTTACCAAGACTCAAGTGAGTACACTTGCAGTGAGAGATAAGTTTTTAGTTGCTGGTGGATTTCAAGGAGAACTTATATGCAAGGTAAAGCCTCTAGAGTTTTACGAATCTTGAATTACACATACATTCAATCTAACCACAACTGTTTCCACATTGGCTTGATGCAGCATCTTGATAGACCTGGTGTGAGCTTCTGTTCCCGTACAACTTATGATGATAATGCTATCACTAATGCAATTGAGATCTATAACAAACCCAGGTACTTGCTTCTTTTTTTTTTGCTCTGTGTAGTTTTTTCCCCCCAATTTCCAGCTTCTAACATACCTTTTGGCGTCTGTCCGTCTGCAGCGGTGCGCTTCACTTCACGGCCTCAAATAATGATTGTGGAGTCAGAGACTTCGATATGGAGAGATATCAGCTTGTTAACTACTTTCGCTTTCCTTGGCCAGTCAATGTAAGTCCCTTCTTGTTTCTTTTCACACTAATAAGTACAGTTAGTTAACATAAATGGTTAATTTTTATTTTTATTTTCAGCACACGTCTCTGAGTCCTGATGGTAAGTTATTGACGATCGTGGGAGACAACCCAGAGGGTCTTCTCGTAGACCCCAACACGGGAAAGGTGCTGATACACTACCTCTGTGCTCAACTCTTCTGAATAACTATGCTTTTCTTCTAACTCAGTTGGAAATTTCCAACAGACACTGGGAACGCTAGCAGGACATTTGGACTTTTCCTTTGCATCAGCATGGCACCCAGATGGTCTCACTTTCTCCACAGGTAACCAAGACAAGACCTGCCGTGTTTGGGACATTCGTAACCTGTCTAAATCTGTTGCTGTCTTGAGGGGTAACCTGGGGGCAATCCGATCCATCCGCTACACGTCAGATGGGAAATACATGGCCATGGCTGAGCCGGCTGACTTTGTCCATGTGTACGACGTCTCGAAGGGGTATGAAACAGAGCAAGAGATCGATTTCTTTGGGGAGATCTCGGGAATATCCTTCAGCCCTGACACAGAAGCGCTCTTCATCGGTGTTTGGGACCGCACTTACGGTAGTCTCCTTGAGTATGGCCGCCACCACAACTACTCCTACCTCGATTCATATCTATAAGCATTGGAGACGCCATCAGAAGAATAAAAGAGCATATCCACATGGTGCTTCACCCTCCCGTCTTAAAAAAATAAACATGTGTGTGATCAAATCTCTAATGATATAAATGATATGTTGTGCAAGTACTAGGATTTCACAGAGAGACGATTTAGTTTAGCTTTTGAGTGTTGTTGAGGTTCATGTATGTGTACATAAGTGTTTTGAGTTTCAGCTTGAGTTTGCATAAACTCTTTACTCTGGCCAGACCAGGATGAGATGTGATCCCGTGCCCCTAGCTTGTCATTTGACTCTCTACTCGATTGTTAGGGGCTCGGTTTCTTCCTTTTAAGCTGTTTCTGTGTTGTATTTTCGACGGATTGTAAATTGTGTGTTGATTAAATTGAACATTAATAAAGTAGGGTCTTATAAGGAGAACCGTCTAAACTATGAGGGTTTTTTTTGTTCTTCGTAATGTATGTTATCTAGTTTTGTGTTTTGACAAAAAAAAGAAAGTTTTAGGTGCTTTACAGAAAAACATGTAAATATGAGGGAATTAACGTAAATATTGAATTTTTTTTTTGTCAACAACGCAGATATTGATTCTAATTTGACTGTCGCAATTTATATCGATTAAAATTGTAATAAAGTAAAATGTAAGGCGCTTTACAGAAACAAGTCTAAACAAAGAGTGGCTGTAAGACAAATAACTGGTCTGAAATCTCATAATCCAAAACGAACCAATGGTAGAGCGCCACGTCATTAACTCGGAATCGTATCCTCATCACAAACAAAATCTGGTATCGCAAAGAAGCCAAAACTGATCATAAATCCAAAACCACTGATTCTCTCTCTCTGCACTGCAACTCTCCAAAAAAGAAGAAGAACAAAAATGGCGACAAGCGCATCTGTTTTGCTCTCACACACAACAACTTTCTCCACTGTAATCTCCCAGAAAACCCCAAACTCCATCTCATTCCACGGCCTCCGTCCTCTCCGTCTCGGTGGCTCCTCCTCCGCTTTACCCAAGCTATCCACCGCCTCCGTAAGGAGATCATCCTCATCCGCCGTCGTGAGAGCCGAGCTCAGCCCATCGGTCGTCATAAGCCTCAGCACCGGTCTCTCCCTCTTCCTAGGACGGTTCGTCTTCTTCAACTTCCAGAGAGAGAACGTGGCGAAACAGGTGCCGGAGCAGAACGGGAAAACCCACTTCGAAGCCGGAGATGATCGTGCTAAGGAGTACGTAAGCCTCTTGAAGTCGAACGATCCGGTTGGATTCAACATTGTGGATGTTCTTGCTTGGGGTTCTATTGGTCACATCGTTGCTTACTATGTCTTGGCCACTTCTAGCAATGGCTATGATCCCAGCTTCTTTGGCTGATTCATTACATATATCTGTCTCTCGTTATATCTATATGTTTGACTTGTATGGCAAGCTACCTACTCTGTTATTCATATGTTCTTCTCTCTTTCGTTTGCACCATTTTTTATATTATTTTGTGATCTACAAAGAGCGGTTTGCAGAGTTAAGAAGAACATAAATAATGGACACAAAGATGAAACTAGATGCTTGATATAAGTGTGGATAGGCTAGGAAATAAAAAGCTTAAAATACACAAACTTAAAAAAAAAAAAACTAGAACAAGGGAGCAAATATGTATGTTCCTTTGATGGCTTTCATGCTACTGAAATTTCTGTTTGGTGTCAGCATTGAAGCCTCCTTAAGAAGACAAAAGTTTGTTACTTTGAGGTGTTGACAAAATTTTGTCGATGAGCGATTGCTTCAGTTCCACTAGTGTTGAAGCACATATGAGGAAAATGGAATGATGTTCTCTAGCATGTGAGTTTCTACTCGAGTTTCACTCATGTGTTGAAGCACATTATATGAAACTAATGAAGCAAAAAAGCTACAGTTTCACTCATAAGTTTCAGCACATATAAACAAGTGGAACGAAAATGGCCTTATCTCAAAACGGTTCTCCATTCATTGTTTGATACAGGGGAATGGCCTTATCTCAAAATGGTTGTCTCTTCATGTTCGAATTGGTTCACAAAATTGTGTTACATGACATGGGGATATATGGTCAGAGTTATCTACTTTGATTCTGAAGCTTATTGTGTTTTTCTGTTGGAAAGAGATTATGCTTTTAACTGTTTTCTTTCGATATGGATTGAATATAACAAAAATAAAATTCACAGTAATGTAGTGTTTATTTCAGCTAATTTCTATGGGGAAAATTCTATATAAATATCCTATTTAAATTTTGTTAAACCATTTACCACCCAATTTTTCTTTTGTTGCCCAGTGTAACACATAAACTAGTTTCTCTTTTCATTTAATAAACAAACTTTTAAAACTGTGCTTTTATATAAGTTTCAAGCAATTTTTTTCAAAATCCACAATTTTTTTTTAAGTTCAAAATTTATTTAAATTTTATGAATGGAAGTAACTAAAATTATGATAATATGAATTTTTGGAATAAAATTCTTTAGTTTTAATATAAAACTAACCCCATTGTTTTTTTCCTCAAAATTTGAAACTATTTTTATTCAAAATTAAAATTTTCTGAAATTTTAAAATTTTGGCCACAATTTGGTTACTTTCATTCCTAAACTTTTAAATTTTTTTTTTAAAATTTTGGGGATTTGTTTTTGAAACGTATAAATATTTTGGATTAAAATAAACATAATTTGGGTATGAAATGAATACAATTTTAAAAGTTAGTGCATTAGAATGAATAAAATAACTAGTTTAAATAAGTATAAAAAATTAGATATTAATATTTTTAGCAAATTTAATTAGGAAATTTTTATTTCCCAACTCTATTTCATAATATTTTGATTAATAATCCTTTTTAATTTATTTATTTATGGTCTAGTTTCAAGGGAGGCGTGAATTGGAAAAAAAAAATCTTTGAATAGTAAAAAATACAAAATCTTTTAAGGCCCATCTGGTGAAGCCTCACAACGAGGAGCGCATATTCTCAGCATCTAGGGCTCCTCCTATATAACTACGTCTTAGTCTTCACTTCGCATAGGTATCGCCGACTAGTGACATCAAAGCATCGACAATGGAGCAAACTTTCATCATGATCAAGCCCGACGGCGTCCAGAGGGGTCTGGTACGTTTCTCTTTTATTTTCGTCATTGTTGATTTAGAGTTGTTGAGTTTCCTCGCAAGTATCTTGATTATGTTCTTCTCTTCGTGCTCCATCTTCAGGTCGGTCAAATCATCTGCAGGTTCGAGCAGAAGGGTTTCACTTTGAAAGGTAAATCCATCAGTTCGTGATGTCAGAGTCTACTTTCTTCATTACCTTTAAGTTTGTAGCAGTGTAACCGATACTTGCTTAGTTAATGTAGCTTTTAAGTTTGTATTCTAAGACTTAGATTTGATCAGAGTATTGGATGATCTGGAGTTGATGATAGTTTGTTTTGGTTGGTGGCATTGGCTCAGGTCTAAAGCTTATCACAGTGGACCGTCCTTTTGCTGAGCAGCACTACCAAGACTTGTCAGCAAAGCCATTTTTCAGTGGCCTTGTTGATTACATAATCTCTGGCCCAGTCGTTGCAATGATCTGGGAGGGGAAGAACGTTGTATTGACAGGAAGGAAGATCATTGGAGCAACTAACCCTGCAGCATCTGAACCAGGAACCATCCGTGGGGATTTTGCAATTGACATTGGCAGGAACATTATCCATGGGAGTGACTCGGTGGAGAGTGCTAACAAGGAATGTGCGTTGTGGTTCCCTGATGGACCTGTGAACTGGCAGAGCAGCCTTCACTCTTGGATCTACGAATGATTCTCTATCGTTTGTTACTCTTTGTTTCCGTTGGTTGTGAGTCAAAAACATGTTTCTCCATTGTTATCGCTTTAGCTTTGTTGCTTCCGCCTTTCTTTGCATCTTTGTTTTCAAGTTTGAATCTCAGAACATGACTTTCTTTTTCTTTTTTTTTTTTTTTTTCTGTGTGATGGGTTTCTTTTACTCGTCTTTTTTTTTTAATCTTTTCCTCCATATATGACTTTGAGTATGAATGTTTTGTAAGTCTTATTCAAATACCAAACAAGAGACTCCATATATATATGGAGTATCAGCCGATCTTTTTACAAGATATAACTGATGTGGGAAGTAAAATACAAAAGAGAGAATATCGGCTAAAATAAAGGTAAGATAAACATGAATCATAAAATGGAAATATCGACCATCCGGATAAGCATGGTTCGACCAAAACAAGATAAGGCCGGTTATGAGCATTCTCAAACCATCCGGTTTACAACACTCACCCTGAATGCCATAACCATCTAGAGTTTGTAATGCGTTTGGTATATTGCCTCGTTAAAACCTTTCCATGGTAAACTCAAAAACACAATGTGGTAAAAAGGGAAGCCATAGACAAGAAAAAGAGTATAGTCGCATTACTCCCCCTGATGTGAACATCACCGAAGATCTTTCAGTGAACGCATACCAATCTGAAGCATAAGCCTCCTGAGCGTGCAAGTTGGCAATGCCTTAGTGAAGAGGTCGGCTGAGTTCTCACTGGATCTGATTTGGAGTACCTTGACCTCTCCTTCCTTCTGTAGATCATGGGTGAAGAAGAACTTGGGGAGAACGTGCTTAGTCTTGTCACCCTTGATGTATCCATCCTTGAGCTGAGCTATGCATGCCGCATTGTCTTCATAAAGAATGGTTGGTCCATCCTTGCCTTTCGTGATCCCACATGCTGTCCGAATATGGTGTGCCATGAGTCTCAACTAGACACACTCTCTACTTGCTTCATGGATTGCCAATATCTCCGAGTGGTTGGATGATGTTGCTGATATGGTCTGCTTGAGTGATCTCCATGAGATGGTTGTGCCTCCATAATGCGGAAAACATAACCGGTTTGGGACTTAGCAGCGTGTGGGTCGGATTGATAACTTGCATCGTGAAACCAATCTAATCTTCTTCGTTTTGGTTAGCATAAAATAATCCTACATCCTTGGTTCCTTGTAGGTATCTCAGGATGTGTTTGATCCCATTCCAATGCCTCATGGTCGGACACGAACTGAACCTAGATAATAGGCTCACAAAGAAAGCATATGTCCGCCTAGTATGAGTAGTCAAGTACATCAAGGCGCCAATGGCACTGAGGTAAGGGAACTCTGGACCGAGAACCTCTTCATCCTCGGTCTTTGGTCTAAACAGATCAGTTTCAAGACCAAGGGATCTCACAATCATGGGACTACTAAGTGGATGGCACTTATCCATATTAAATCTTTTAAGAACCTTCTCTCAGATAGTCTTTGGTGCACAAGGATTCCATCCTTAAGATGTTCAACTGTAGTCCCAGACAAAACTTAGTCTTTCCCAAATCTTTCATCTCAAATTCTTTCTTGAGGTACTCAACTGTTTGGGTAATCTCTTTGGCCGTTCCAAGTATGTTTAGGTCATCAACATACACGGCTATGATCACATAGCCTTGGCCGGATTTCTTAATGAATATACATGGGCTTATTTGATCATTTTTATAGCCTTTTTTCAGTAAGTACTCGCTCAATCTATTGTACCACATTCGACCTGATTGTTTCAGTCCATACAATGCTTTGTTTAGCTTGATGCAATGTTGTTCTCGAGAACCTTTAGCATTCTTAGGTATTTCAATACCTTCTGGTACTTTCATGTATATATCATTGTCCAGTGGTCCATAAAGATATGCGGTTACTACATCCATTAACCGTACATCCAAATTTTCTCTTATGGCCAGACTTATCAGAAATCTGAATGTTGTTGCATCCACCACATGGGAGTAAGTCTCCTCATAATCGATTCCTGGTCTCTGTGAGAATCCTTGTGCAACAGGTCGGGCCTTGTACCTAACGACTTCACCATTCTCATTTCTCTTTCTCACAAAGATCCATTTGTACCCCACTGGCTTTACATCATATGGTGTTCAGAGTATAGGACCGAAAACACCTCTCTTCTTAAAAGAGTTTAACTCCACGTTTATGGCTTCTTTCCACTTAAGCCAATCTTTTCTTTGCATGCATTCATATATAGACGTGGGTTCTTGATCCTCATCATCTTCTATGATCTCAAGTGCTACATGGTATGCAAATATATCATCCATGTCGACATGCTTTCTGTTCCATTGTTTTCCAGACATGATATAGTTTATAAAGATCTCTTCATTGTCCGGAGGTTCAGGACCCTGAGTTTTGGCGTCCCAAGTCTCATTAGGCCCCTTAGCATCCGCATCAATGCTCATGTCTGTGGATGCTGGTACGCCTGGACCGTGTCCGGACGTTGGTTCATCCACGTCCCGAAGCCTTGGGACGGATGGATCGACCACATCGACCAGATCCTTCTCCCCCTCGACCACGGTTGGTCTTGCACCTTTCTTACTTATGCGAGGGTTCTTATCTTTGGAACCAATTGGTGTACCACGTTTCATACGTGCCTTAGACTCTGTAGCCACTTGGTTTTGTCCCTTCTGGACATCTATTCTTATTGGTGCATTAGCAGCTGGTATGTATGACTTGGTCATTCTATTCGGGTCAGCAAAGGAATCTGGCAATTTATTAGCTAGCTCTTGTAGATGTATAATCTTTTGAACCTCAAGATCACATGCTTGAGTTCGAGGATCTTGCCATGTTTGGGATGTATGATTCCATGTAATTTCTTTTACCAGCTTGCTATTATCTCCTCCCAATGTTGGATACTCAGATTCCACAAAATGGCAATCCGCATTCCTGGCCTTAAATAAATCACCCGTCGTTGGCTCAAGGTATTTTATGATTGAAGGAGAATCATATCGAACATATATTCCCATCCTTCTCTGAGCTCCCATCTTTGTTCTTTGTGGTGGAGCAATTGGATAATAAACAGTACATCCAAATGTCTTAAGATGGGAGATGTCTGGCTCTCGACCCATTAGGAGTTGGGATGGTGAATATCTATGCTCACTAGATGGTCTGATGCGTATTAACTCCGCAGCATGCAGTACTGCATGCCCCCAAGCCGTGGTTGGAAGGTTACTTTTCATGAGTAAGGGTCTAACTATCATCTGGATTCTTTTAATAAAAGACTCGGCTAGACCGTTCTGTATATGGACATGTGCCACGGAGTGTTCAACTGTCACCCCATGGACATACAATACTCATAAAAGGCTTGGGAAGTGAATTCACCAGCATTGTCAAGACGTATAGTCTTCAAAGGGAAGTCTGGAAAGTGTGCTTTCAATCTGATGATTTGAGCAAGTAGTCTAGCTAAGGCTAGATTCCGTGTGGACAATAAACACACATGGGACCATCTTGTTGACGCATCAATGAGTACCATGAAGTACCTAAACGACCCACATGGAGGGTGTATTGGTACACAAATATCACCTGTTATTCTTTCCAGAAAACCTATGTGATGCGGCCATCCAAGTAGAGGTTCCCATAGTTAGGCGTGGTCCGACCACCCGGAGTGGGACAAGGGCCATAAGAGAAGGTTTCTCCAAAGCTGTCCAAACAAATCCTTGATCAAGACGGACAAACCGACCAGAACCAACTGTTGATTGAAGACATGTGCCAATTGAAGATCCAAGACCCAACCGGTCCAATGGAGGTTCACTCAGCCGGTCCAATCCAATTCAAATCATTCAGCCAGAACCAAGCCGGTCTCAACATCTCCATATCCGACCTCAACTCCAACCCAATCCTTATTCCATCCAACCAATTTGATTCCGGTTCAGAGATCTAGCCAACCATCAGAGGGAGTAGTATGGGATGTACTTTTTCCTTCATCGTTTTATCCCACGTGGTTTTACTGATAAGGTTTTAACGAGGCATCATGCAAACATACTATGAACTCTGGTCAAGGCCTCTCAAACCAGCAGCCGGTTTACTGTTTTAATTTTAATTTTATTTTGGTTAAGACTTTGGGCAATTGTCAGCCTTTTATTTCTGTTAAGAGTTGGCCCTTTTGTTTAGGTCTTTTATCTTTTAAAGTTCAATAAGGGTTATCTATATAAACCCATCAACCTGGCCGATTTTGAGCTAGTTTTTCCTTTGAATAAAATTTCAGTTTGCTTAGCAAATAAACCTAAGTCTTTCTAGTTGTGAGAAACATCTTGAGAGCAACTTTGAATCTTATCAAGCTCAAACCACCAAGCTTGTGGCGATTCTTCACTCCATCCTATCATCCAACGATTTGCCTTGAAAGAGATACACATCCAGCAAGGCCAATCCCATCTTCAATCCATCATCCACCCACTGATCTATTGAGAGTGACACACATCCAGCAGCAGATCCCATCCTCCATCTCTGTCTCTTATCTCTTTGTTTTACTTTGTTTCTTTTATCATTATCCATCATCCATCAACCGGCCATCTAGTTAGATCCATCCTGCATATTTGTTCTTATCATTTTTATAACTTCCTTGCTTGTTTCTCTTATATAAAAACCCATAAAAACTCATAACTCTCTTGTCTCTTGCATCAGGTACCCTACGGCCACCTTTGGATCTTGGAAATCTCCAGCCGGCCAGTAGCATTTCGGACAGATTACACTTTCAGTCTGGCCAGCCGGCCAATCTGAGTCTCAGCCTGTATCATTTGGTATCAGAGCTTAAGGCTCCTGAAAACTCACGGTTGTATCTCTTCTATCATTTGCTGCATCTGTTTGTGTTGTTCCTTATTGCTGTTCTTGAGTGTTCATCATTATTTCTTACAGAAATTTGCTAGATCATTTTCTTGCAGCAATTAGAATCTCATTTGTGTTTTTGAGATTGATTGGTCCGACTTTCCTTCCCTGGAAATCGATTGATCAATTTGCATTCATTCTAGATAGAAATCACATAATTCATTTAGGTTGATTGATTTTGCATTTATTTGATTAGTATCTCATTTAGTCTGATCATTTGCATTCATTGTTGATTTTCAATCATCATTTATTTTTTTTTTAAAAGATTTCAATCATTCATAAATTTCAATCTTGCATTTATTTAATTTTAAATCTTTTCTTTTTCTTTTTGATTCGATTTTAATTCCAACTTAAAAAAAAAAATTTCAACTTTCCTTTATTTAAAAATTTTGAATTTAATTTCTCATCAATCAAAAAAAAATATTTCATTAGTCATTTGCATTCATTTGTGATTGATTCTTTTCTTTTCCTTTATAAGTCTTCTCCTCTTCTTCTTTTCTCTTCATTCCATTTCCTTTTACACTTGATCTCTTCTCTTCTCTTACCTACAGGAAAGTATGGGAGATCTAAATCTGAATGGAGCTCCGGCTCAGGCTGAGGCCATTGCTCAACTCCAAACCGGCCAGGCTCAGCTCCAAGCTTCTCTCAACGCCATAGCCGCTCAACTGAACCACCTTGGCCAAGAGAACCATCCCCATGACCAACCGCCTGCAAGAGGGTTCGGTCCTTACATGGAGCAGCCACAGTCCCAATCCGAAGGGGACGACTCCGACCATGAGCCGCCTGACCGTAGAGAACCAGTGCGAGCCGGACGCGGTGGAGCGCGAGGATACCCTAACCAGGACGAGGGTAGCCCAATCCGGAGGCGCGGACGAGACCGGAACGATGATGAGAACTTCCAAGGAGGCAAGGACATCAAGCTGAAACCACCTACGTTTGCGGGAAAGGTGGATCCAGATGCCTACATCACTTGGGAGAAGCGTATGGAGTACATCTTTGAGTACTACAAGTATTCAGAGGCAAAGAAGATAGCCTTGGCCGCGGCCCAGCTGACTGTTAACGCCCTATCCTGGTGGGATCGAGATGTTGCTAAGACTGGTCCAACCTGGAGAGCCCAAACTTGGCTTGAGATGCGGACCAAACTCCGAGCAAGGTATATTCCATCACATTACCCTAGAGATTTACTAAAACGTTTCCGTAAGCTGTCTCAGGGAACTAAGTCCGTGGAGGAATACTTTGAGGAGTTCGAATTACTTAGGAACCGGTTGGATGTGGACGAGTCTGAGGCGTCCATGATGTCTCAGTTCCTGGAAGGACTGAATAATCGGATCGCCCGTAAGGTGGAGCGCCAGCATTATGAAGACTTCAACGACCTCTTGCACTTTGCCGTCCAGGCCGAGGGTCATATCAAGAGGAAGAACGCGGCCACTAGCCGGAGTAAACCTGCGTGGTCTCAACCGGGTTCCAGAGCTGCCGAAAAGAACAAATCCATTGAGGTGGAGAACCGGTTCAAGAAGAACCAATCTGAAGCTTACAAAACTGGCCAAGCCGAACAAGGTAAGTCTCAAACTCAAAATCAGCGTACTCGTGACATTACTTGTTTTAAGTGCCAGGGAAAAGGACACTACGCTAGGGACTGTCCAAACAAGCGAGTGATGGTCCTTAAGGCCTATGGTGAATATGAATCACAAGATGAGGCCGAGGTGGAGACGGCTGACTCTGGTGATGAAGTAATGGACTATGCTGAGACTGGAGAGCTACTTGTGACCAGACGATCTCTCAGTGCCCTTTTTGATCCAGAAACCCTTCAAAGAGAAAACATCTTTCATACAAGATGTAGCGTGGAGGGCAAGGTATGTAGCTTGATTATTGATGGTGGTTCTTGTAGTAATGTGGCTAGCAAGTATCTGGTTAAGCTAGGTTTGGTCAAGACTCCACACCCTCGACCATACCGACTCAAGTGGCTCAATGATGAGACCGAGCTCAAGATTTCAGAACAGGTTGTTGTGACTTTTAGCATTGGCAAGTACCAAGACCAGGTGAAGTGTGATGTTGTTCCTATGCAAGCTGGACACATACTCTTAGGGAGGCCGTGGCAATTTGACAAGGACACCATCCACCATGGACGGACCAATGTCTATAGTTTCCACCACAACAACAAGAAGCATAGCCTAGCACCTCTCAGCCCACAAGACGTTCATGACATGCAGAACGCCATGAACCAGGCCGGCCAGGTAAGTAAAACTAACTTATATATCACTTCTGAACAAGTGCTTAAATCCTTACAACATGACACACAGGTGCTACTAATGATCTTTAAGGAAGGTTGTTTTGCAGGTTTTGAGGCACCAGACGTTCCATCCGAGATACAAGTCCTTATGGACAAGTATAAGGACGTCTTCCCTGATGAGATACCAGCTGGCTTACCCCCTATCCGTGGCATAGAACATCAGATCGATCTGGTACCAGGCGCGCCTTTACCAAACCGAGCCGCGTACTGTGTTAACCCGGAGGAAGCCAAGGAGTTGGAGAGACAGGTCGAAGACCTTATGGACAAAGGCTACATCCAAGAGAGCCTCAGTCCGTGTGCAGTTCCAGTCCTATTGGTGCCTAAGAAGGACGGAACATGGCGCATGTGTGTGGACTGCTGAGCCATCAACAACATAACCATCAAATATCAGTATCCTATTCCTAGATTGGATGATATGTTGGATGAACTAAGTGGTTCCACTGCGTTTTCTAAGATTGACCTCAGGAGTGGATATCACCAAGTCCGAATGAAGGAAGGGGACGAGTGGAAAACCGCCTTCAAGACAAAGCAAGGTTTGTATGAGTGGCTTGTGATGCCATTTGGCCTCACCAACGCCCCTAGCACTTTTATGAGGCTCATGAATGAGGTCCTAAGGCCTTACATCAGTAAGTTTGTGGTTGTTTATTTTGATGAAATATTGATTTACAGTCAGTACTTATCCGACCATGTTGACCATTTAGAACAGGTGCTGAAGGCCTTAAGGCAAGAAGGGTTATATGCCAACCTTAAGAAGTGTGTGTTTTGTACTGACCAAGTGGTATTTCTAGGCTTTGTTGTGAGTTCACAGGGACTGAAGGTCGATGAAGAAAAGATCAAGGCGATACAAGACTGGCCCACTCCGACCACTATTGGACATGTCCGCAGTTTCCATGGTCTAGCCAGCTTCTACAGACGGTTTGTCAAGGACTTCAGTACTATTGCTGCTCCCATGACATCCTTGATCAAGAAGAACGTATCCTTTACTTGGGGCCCTGCCCAAGAAGAATCTTTTAACAAGCTTAAATATAGTTTGACTAATGCACCAGTCCTTACTCTGCCTAACTTCGATAAAACCTTTGAGATTGAATGTGATGCATCAGGTACTGGCATAGGAGCTGTGCTTACTCAAGGAGGCCGGCCAGTAGCCTTCTTCAGTGAGAAATTGAGTGGAACTGCCCTCAACTATCCTACCTATGACAAGGAGCTATATGCTCTAGTGAGGTCTCTCGAAACTTGGCAACATTATTTATTGCCTAAAGAGTTTGTTATTCATACAGATCATGAGACACTTAAGCACTTGAGAGGTCAGACCAACCTTAAGAGAAGACTTGCCAGGTGGTTGGAGTTTGTGGAGACCTTTCCCTATGTGATTAAGTACAAGAAGGGCAAAGAGAATGTGGTGGCCGATGCACTATCTAGGCGCCATACACTTATATCAACCATGGAAGCTAAAGTCTTGGGTTTTGAATTTCTTAAAACTTCTTATGCTACTGACCTTGATTTTCAAGAGATTTTCAGGAACACTGTCAAAGCAGCAACCGGCCCCTACTACCAACATGAAGGATTCTTGTTCAAAGAAAAGAGGTTGTGCATACCTCAAGGGTCAATGAGGGAACTGCTAGTTCGGGAGGCCCATGGTGGCGGCCTCATGGGACACTTTGGTAGAGATAAAACTCTCAGTGTCCTAGCCGAGCACTTCTTTTGGCCGAACATGAGGAAAGATGTTGAGAGTCTATGCGCCAAATGCACCATTTGCCTTCAGACAAAATCCAGGTCACATCCCTATGGTTTACACATGCCTTTACCCATTCCTAACCACCCTTGGGTAGATCTTTCTATGGACTTTGTGCTGGGCTTGCCCAAGATAGACCACAAAGACTCCATTTTTGTAGTGGTGGACAGGTTTTCCAAGATGGCTCACTTCATTGCATGTAACAAGACCAATGATGCCACCCAAGTGGCCAACCTGTTCTTTAAGGAAGTGGTCCGTCTACATGGAGTGCCTAGAATCATTGTGTCCGACCGAGACACCAAATTCTGAGTCATTTCTGGAAGACACTATGGGGCAAAATTGGTACCAAGTTGTTGTTCTCAGCCACATGCCATCCTCAAACCCACGGCCAAACTGAGGTAGTAAACCGTACACTCTCTCAGTTATTGAGAGCTACGGTCGGTAAGAACTTAAGGAACTGGTTGTCTTGTCTACCCTTTATTGAATTTGCCTATAACCATGCTAGACACTCTGCTACTGATCTTTCTCCTTTTGAAGTTGTTTATGGTTTTCAGCCTGAAACTCCACTTGATCTTGCCGAACTGCCCACTTCCATGCACCGCAGCTGAGATGGTGCCAGTAAGGCCGAGTTTGTTAAGAACTTGCACAAGCAGGTCAAAGAAAGACTGGAGACCAAGGCGGCCAAGATGAAGGCCCGGGTTGATCAGAAGAGGAAGGAAGTTCTGTTCAAACTTGGCGACCTGGTGTGGCTACACATGAGGCCGGAGAGGTTTCCAGAAGAGCGCAAGTCTAAACTATCACCCCGAGGGACTGGCCCATTCCGTGTCCTTGAAAAGATCAATGACAAGCCTACAAGATTGAACTTCCAGGTGAGTTTAAGAATTCCCCCGTGTTCAATGTATCTGATTTGTCTCCATTTATTGCAGATGATGTTCTGAGGCCAGAACCTTTTCAAGAGGGAGGGAATGATGCGGCCATCCAAGTAGAGGTTCCCATAGTTAGGCGTGGTCCGACCACCTGAAGTGGGACAAGGGCCATAAGAGAAGGTTTCTCCAAAGCTGTCCAACAAATCCTTGATCAAGACGGACAAATCGACCAGAACCAACTGTTGATTGAAGACATGTGCCAATTGAAGATCCAAGACCCAACCGGTCCAATGGAGGTTCACTCAGCCGGTCCAATCCAATTCACATCATTCAGCCAGAACCAAGCCGGTCTCAACATCTCCATATCCGACCTCAACTCCAACCCAATCCTTATTCCATCCAACCAATTTGATTCCGGTTCAGAGATCTAGCCAACCATCAGAGGGAGTAGTATGGGATGTACTCTTTTTCCTTCATCAGGTTTTATCCCACAGGGTTTTACTGATAAGGTTTTAACGAGACATCATGCAAACATACTATGAACTCTGGTCAAGGCCTCTCAAACCAGCAGCCGGTTTACTGTTCTAATTTAAATTTTATTTTGGTTAAGACTTTGGGCAATTGTCAGCCTTTTATTTCTGTTAAGAGTTGGCCCTTTTGTTTAGGTCTTTTATCTTTTAAAGTTCAATAAGAGTTATCTATATATACCCATCAACCTGTCCGATTTTGAGCTAGTTTTTCCTTTGAATAAAATTTCAGTTTGCTTAGCAAATAAACCTAAGTCTTTCTAGTTGTGAGAAACATCTTGAGAGCAACTTTGAATCTTATCAAGCTCAAACCACCAAGCTTGTGGCGATTCTTCACTCCATCCTATCATCCAATGATTTGCCTTGAGAGAGATACACATCCAGCAAGGCCAATCCCATCTTCAATCCATCATCCACCCACTGATCTGTTGAGAGTGACACACATCCAGCAGCAGATCCCATCCTCCATCTCTATCTCTTATCTCTTTGTTTTACTTTGTTTCTTTTATCATTATCCATCATCCATCAACCGGCCATCTAGTTAGATCCATCCTGCATATTTGTTCTTACCATTTGTATAACTTCCTTGCTTGTTTCTCTTATATAAAAACCCATAAAAACTCATAACTCTCTTGTCTCTTGCATCAGGTACCCTACGGCCACCTTTGGATCTTGGAAATCTCCAGCCGGCCAGTAGCATTTCGGACAGATTACACTTCCAGTCCGGCCAGCCGGCCAATCTGAGTCTCAGCCTGTATCACTATGGTTTCCTTTGTTATTTTGACTGGTGATGGTCGGATTTGGAGTTTCCCTTGTGCACAAGGTACACATGTATGATTCTTAGGGAAACTCGTCTACCTTTTAGGTTATGACCATTAGAATTTAGGATAAGTCTACGCATCATAGATGTCCCGGGATGCCCTAACCGGTCATGCCACAAGTTGAAATTCTCTTTGAATTCCTTGCTTATTATAGCATTGGCTTCAACTACACTGATCTTGGCATAGTAAAGACCAGTGGAGATAGCCGGTATTGTTTCCAAGACCTTCTTATGGTCTTGGCCGAGTTCATAAATGTTCAAGAACTCTTTGGCTCCTTCTCCAACAGTCTCAATGTGAAGACCATTCTTGCGAATGTCTTTAAAGCTCAAAAGGCTTCTCTTAGAGTTTGGAGAATATGAAGCTTCATCTATTTCTAGATGTGTTCCATTTGGTAATAGAACATAAGCTTGGCCGTAGCCTTTTATCAGTGATGATACACCGGCTATTGTGTTCACGTTGGCATCTTTCAATGTTAGATCAACCAAGAATTTCTTATCCTTTAGGATCGTGTGACTCGATCCACTATCAACCACAAGTGTGTCCATACTTCCTTTCATTCTAAACAATAAAATATAATTTGAATCATTCATATTATTATTGATAATGAAAGTAAAAACAAAGTTTATTCAAAGATAAATCTTAAAAATAAAACATAGAATGAAAAACACTTAAAGAAAATTTTAAAACCTAAAACACCACAAATCGTTTGATGCATCACTTATTCAACTTGGTCATCATTCAGCATATCTGAAGTCTCATAATCCATGAGGTTATCCTTGTCATGATCAAAATCGTCCTCACCATCCTTGTACACCATGTGAGCTTCCGGATTCTTGCCCTTGAGACTCTCTTGATAGAGGTCGACGAGATGCTTAGCTGTTCGGCAGTTCTTTGCCCAATGATTTGTCATTCGGCATCTATGGCACGGTGAGTTTCCAGGATTCTGTGGCTTTGAAGATGTCCCATTTCTTTTATCTTTACCTCGTCCATTATTGGACTGGTTTGGACGGTCATAAGGGTTATAACGCCCTTTGCCATAGCCACCACGTCCACGTCCTCGCCCTTGACCTCCACGGCCGCGTCCTCTCCCATGTGAAGAACCGCGACCCCTTTGGTCATGCTGGACATGGTTAGCTTCAGTACCATCTTTAAATTCCTTTGAGGCGTGGTTTGCCTCAGAGACAGGCTTAGATCCGGGTGGTCTAAGCTCACTATTCTTCAAGAGCAGCTCGTTGTTTTGTTCTGCAAGCAATATACATGAGATGAGCTCACTATAGGTCTTAAACCCTTTCCGTCTGTACTGTTGCTGAAGCAACATATTGCTTGAAGACATTGTCTGGAAAGCAATGTTTTAAAAACCGGACCGGATACCGACTCGGTGTAGCTACTGGTTGACTGGTTGGACCGGTTCAACCGGTCGAACCGGGTTTTCTATCTATGAAACTTATATATATAATTACATATTTATATTATATGAACTTTACTTCTACATATAATACATTCTCTATTCTTTTCTATAACTAACTAAATATAATCAATAAACATAAATCTAATTGTATATATAGTAAAATAAAACTGAATACTGAATACTATGTAAACTAAAATTGATAAAATCATACTATGATTTACAATTAAAATTATCATATTTATTTATTTATTACAACTAAATCTTATGAATATGGTAAAATAAAGATAGTATATGAAAGTCAAAAATATATTTTTCACATTGTTTCTTAAGAAAATAAAAGATCAGTTAAATAGTGATAGTTGAACACTAATTATAAAATATTAAATTTTAGCTAGTAATAGTTGAAAACACTTAATTATATGTTAATTTTTATGAACCGGGTTTTAAAATTGACCCGGGTCACCGGTTTTACCGGTTTTCAGCCGGTTTTACGGTTTTACAAATCGGGTTTTAAACCGAACCGACTCGGCTTGGCGAAGTCACGGCCGAATCGTTCGACCGGCCGGTACGGTCCGGTTTTCAAAACACTGCTGGAAAGTCTTTTCCAACAACTGCTTATCAGATACATTCTTGCCACATAGCCTCAATTTTGAAACTATCTTAAACAAGGCTGAGTTGTACTCATTCACAGACTTAAAGTCTTGAATCCTGAGATGAGTCCACTCATAGGTGGCTGCCGGAAGAATCAAAGTCTTCTGATGATCATATCTCATCTTAAACTCTCTCCATAACTCGTATGGATCGTTCACTGTGGGATATTGAGCTTTTAAGCTCTCCTTAATGTGATGGCGAATGATCATAAGGGCCTTAGAGTTCTCTCTTTTGTTTGCATTGTTTCCCTCAACAATACAATGCTCTAGGCCTTTGGCTCCAAGAGAGATTACAATATCTAAAGCCCATTGCAAATAGTTGTCACCCTTGACACTTAGGGGTGCAAAATCCAAGTTTGTGATATTGGTCATCTGAAAAATAAAATTCAGATTGTTTAGGTCTTATTAAGAAAATTATTTCTCATATCTTGTCCATCTAAAATCAACATGTTTGATTTTAACCTAAATTATGAAATCCTTTGTCTTATAAGACAAGTATAAAAATCGGTTTATAAAATTCCTTTAAAACCAATGAGATGGACAAGTGCATGGTCTAGCCGTACCTTGTGGTACACTTCATCGACCTATGTGGTTCATGGTCTAGCCGCACATTTATGGTGCGCATCATCGACCAATGAGGATGTGAAAGCATCGACCTTGTGGTTGTGTGGACATATAGCGTACCGCATGCAAGCGCATCACTTGTTGTCCCATACAAACCAAAGTCATGCAAACACATGCAAAATTTATTTAGGGTTTTAAATTTGGATTTGATCAATTCATGATCTTTAAGGGTTTTAGGATTTAGGGATTTCAAAATCAAATCGATTTTGGGATTTAGGTATTAAAATCGGTTTTGATTTCAAGTTTTAATTTTATGAACTTTTAGGGTTTTGATAATTATAAACAGTTCATTAGAAAACATCTAGCAACCTAATGATACGATTTTAATTCAAAAAAAGAACAAAGTTCAACCAAAATCAAATCACAAAACCTCAACATAAATTTTATAAAATCGGATTCAAACTTTTAAAATTTAAAACCGAGATATATAAACCGCAAAACAATGATTAGGGTTTTGATTACTTACCTTAATCTTTAGTCGATTTGCTCCTTGGCTTCTCTTTAGAAACCTTAAATAATCAATCCAAAGAAAGATTCAAAGGTGGATTAGTTCTAGGACTTAAGAACAATCGATATTAAAAAGAGTAAGAAAAAAATCGGCGGCTTAGGGTTTTGGATGATCTTGATGTGGTTGAGCTTGGAGCTTGATCGTGCTGATAACGTGTTTTAATTGTTGTGTTCTTGTTGAGGTTTGATCGAACTCGTAAGGATCAAAATGGTTGAGAGATCGCCGTATGGCTTTGAGTATGAATATTTTGTAAGTCTTATTCAAATATCAAACAAGAGACTCCATATATATATGGAGTATCAGTCGACCCTTTTACAAGATATAACCGATGTGGGAAGTAAAATACAAAAGAGAGAATGTCGGCTAAAATAAAAGAAAGATAAACATGAATTATAAAATGGAAATATCGACCATCCGGATAAGCATGGTTCGACCAAAACAAGATAAGGCCGGTTATGAACATTCTTAAACCATCCGGTTTACAACAATATTCTCTTTCTCCTCGAGCAAGAAAGCCTGTCGGTGTTCATGGGCAGTTGTATTAATTTTCTATTAATTTTCTTAAATTCTACTCACGATTCTGTGCGTTGCCACCGCTTATGTTAAAAGATACTGTGCAAAAAATAAATCGTCGACAGCAGGGTTCGAACCTGCGCGGGCGAAGCCCAACAGATTTCAAGTCTGTCTCCTTAACCACTCGGACATATCGACTTTCTGCCTTTTAAGGAAAAATTTAAGTTTTTGTCTCTTACGACGGATGCCGCGTGTTTGGTCGGTTCAGAATCTGAAAAGGCGATCAAATCTGAAGAAAACCGGCGACGAATCTCTGCGGCGTAGATTCTATCACATCCCAGAGACATACTGAGAGATTGATGCCATCCTGAATCTGAATCATCACGACGAGTTGGATGATGTGTTGGTGGTAAGGGAGGCTAGAAATTAGCGATGTCATCAGGAGGCGCCGGAGAGTACAACGAGGACAGGCATCTATTGCGATCCACCGACGGAGATGAAGTCGTCACTGGAAGAGAAGAAGATGATCTCGACGTCGAATCTCAGTCTCCGGCTATCAGGAATTCCACCGGAGGAGTTAGAAATCTGTTGAAGCATCTGGATCGGAGATTCTCTCTTTCCGGACGTCGTCTAAGCTTCAAAAGAGTGGAGAATATCAGAGTAGATAGGAACCACCGCCATCCTTCTTCTTCTTCTTCCCCACTTTCGGCTAGTGTGGTTGCCGGAGAAGAAGATGATCCGAATGATGAGTATGGTTTTGATGAAGGCAACGACGTGCTGGGAGACAGTGCTCCACCCGAGTGGGCTCTGCTTCTTATCGGCTGCCTTATCGGTGTAGCCGCTGGAATTTGCGTCGCCGGCTTCAACAAAGGGGTACGCTCATGTTTCAGATCTTGATCTGTGCACATTAATTTGAATCTATATTGATTCCTGATTCAATAGAGTAGTGTATTTGTCTCTAGGTTCATGTGATTCATGAGTGGTCTTGGGCTGGTACACCCAACGAGGGTGCTGCTTGGCTTCGTCTACAGAGACTAGCTGATACTTGGCATCGGATTCTTTTAATTCCTGTCACTGGCGGTGTTATAGTAGGAATGATGCATGGTTTACTCGAGATCTTGGATCAAATTAGGCAATCCACTTCTTCTCAAAGCCAAGGTGTCGACTTACTCGCTGGTCTATTCCCAGTGATTAAAGCCATCCAAGCTGCTGTGACCCTTGGTACAGGATGTTCACTGGGTCCTGAGGGACCTAGTGTTGACATTGGCAAGTCCTGTGCCAATGGTTTTGCACTAATGATGGAAAACAACAGAGAAAGGAGGATAGCTCTCACTGCGGCTGGTGCGGCTTCTGGGATTGCATCTGGTATGGCTTAGGCCTCCTACATAATTGTTATGTCTGTATTGTTAGATTGCCAATGCACGGAATAGCAGCATAGCTCATTCACTCTAGTATTTATTGATTCCTGGGATGTTTTTGGCTTAACTAATCTGTATGGATCTCCTTTTCGCTCACTCTCTTGGTTCCAGAATTTTATGAACTGTAGCCTACAAATGTATCTATGAATTTAGATTTTGCTGGTCTTAGTTACTGAAAAAGAGTTTACCAAATGATTACTTTGAAGTTGGATTTGTGAGTAATGGTGTTTCTTCTTATAGAGTCTTAGACAGGCACTACAATGATTTGTTCTTCCCCATAAGGAAACCAACTTGCCACAGTCTCATTGATGGTTATAAATGATTTATCCGATCTTTATCTGTGCTTACAGGTTTCAATGCAGCAGTGGCGGGTTGTTTCTTTGCGATTGAGACTGTTTTAAGACCTCTACGTGCCGAGAACTCGCCTCCATTTACCACTGCAATGATAATTTTGGCCTCTGTTATATCTTCGACTGTGTCAAATGCGTTGCTTGGGACTCAATCAGCTTTCACAGTCCCCTCATATGACCTGAAGTCCGCTGCAGGTATGCCTTGTAATTTTAAGCTCAGTTGACAACTTCCACTTAGTCTTATAATTTTTCAGTAGCTTATGATCTAGTGTCCTGATTGATAGGTGATAAATCATAAAACATTTGGTATCTTTAAATTACGAAAGCGTATATCTATTTTCTCAACTAGCATTTGCTTATAAGTTCTTGCATGTTTTTTTTATTTGTCTCCAGAGCTCCCTCTGTACCTGATATTAGGCATGCTTTGCGGTGCTGTCAGCGTTGTTTTTTCTCGCCTTGTCACCTGGTTCACCAAGTCATTCGAGTTCATCAAAGACAAATTTGGTCTTCCTGCTATTGTGTGTCCTGCATTAGGTGGTTTAGGAGCTGGGATTATAGCTCTCAAGTACCCCGGAATTTTGTACTGGGGGTTTACAAATGTTGAGGAAATTCTGCATACTGGAACTAGTGCTTCAGCTCCTGGAATTTGGTTATTAGCTCAGTTAGCGGCAGCCAAAGTTGTGGCTACTGCTTTGTGCAAAGGCTCGGGGCTTGTAGGCGGTCTATACGCACCAAGTTTGATGATTGGTGCTGCTGTTGGCGCTGTGTTTGGAGGTTCGGCTGCTGAAATTATTAACAGAGCTATTCCTGGTAATGCTGCTGTGGCTCAACCGCAAGCTTACGCTCTGGTATTATTTTCCCTTTGATGCAGAACTTAACTTCAATGCATCTTTTCCTAATTCTGATAGTGTCCACTTCTGTTGTTACTGATTCTGACTCATCAAGATATCCTCATTTTATGTGATGCAGGTTGGCATGGCAGCGACACTAGCTTCCATGTGCTCAGTCCCCTTAACATCAGTATTACTATTGTTTGAGCTAACAAAAGATTATAGAATTTTGCTTCCTCTCATGGTAACCATACGTTTTCCCTTTCAGTTTTTTTTTTTTTTTTGGTATTTATATAACTTGTGGTACTAATAAATATAACATGTGGTAAAAGCGCTTAGAGAGGTGTGAAACATGAAATGCTTCTCTAGTTGGCTTGTTTAGCTGATCGAGCAATAAAGCCCTTCTTGAAACTATGAATTGAACCAGTAATCATTTTCGCTATAATAATATTTTTAACCAGAGGTCCAGAGCTAGTTTCTACGGATAGAGAGCGATAATTTTCTTCAAATCTTTATCATGTTTGTTCATGATCTGATATGCCTATCTGTTTCTTCTAACAGGGAGCGGTTGGTTTAGCAATATGGGTCCCTTCTGTGGCAAACCAAGACAAAGAGAGTGATTCATCTGAGGGTCGCAACACAGGAAGAGGATACTCTTCTCTTTCACCGTCCCATCTTAAAACCGAAGGCGTTTGGAGACACACACATAATACAAACTCCCTTGAGCTTACCGTCATAGAGAACCCTGACCAAAAATCCTTCTTTGATGAAGAAACTATTCTGGAAGAGTTAAAGGTTTTGCGGGTTATGTCAAAGAACTATGTGAAGGTTTCGCTGGAAACAACTTTAAGAGAAGCAAGAAACATTCTTAAAGACAGCCACCAAAACTGCCTTGTGGTAGTCGATGAAGATGATTTTCTAGCCGGAATCCTAACACATGGAGACATCAGACGTTGCTTGTCCAATAAGGTCTCTCCAATCTTAGATGTAAGTAGAGAGGCATAACAAACTCCTCAGTCTCATCGGTCTTTTTTTCTGCAGTTGAGTTGAACGAACGGTTTTGACTCTTGCAGGAGAATACATGTCCGGTTTCTTCTGTGTGTACTAAGAAAATAACGTACAGAGGCAAAGAACGCGGTTTGATTACTTGTTATTCAGACACGACTGTCGGGGTTGCCAAAGAGTTAATGGAGGCAAGAGGTGTGAAGCAATTACCTGTCGTAAAACGAGGTGAAGTAATTCATAAAGGAAAGAAGAGGAAACTGCTTGGCCTTCTTCATTATGACTCCATCTGGACTTTTCTCAGGTAACTACAACGTTTTCTCTTATACCTATAATGCCCATCTGGACTGTGTTTGTTGCGTGTTGATACTTAGTATTATGTTTCTCTAAATAATTTCACGATCTTAAGCATCATAAGCAACACTCATTTGTTAAATGTAAAAAAAAAATGTTCTTTTGTCAAGCAGAGATGAAATGAGTCGTAGGAGATCGATCAACGAGCGGAGAAAAGACAAGCACGAAGAGGTTGGTGCGGCAAATGTGCATTGATTTGGGGTTTGTGCCTACCCATCTGGTATAGCTTTTTCTTCTTTTTAATTTCCTGCTGTGCAAATTGATTAGAACGGAGGAAAACAACATTATGGTAAAATAATAATGCCTCTTTATTAGTAACTCCTATCATTTACTCAAAGAAAAATCTAGTGTAACATAGATACGACATTTGTTGGGTGATCTCTGCTTAAAAGTTAATATCATTAGGTCTTAGCAAACCTTGTGCTATTCAGAATCGACAATACTATAAATGAGACGAGTGAGTTTTGACTGAATTTTTTTTGTATAGTTTCTTCATTTATTAAGGTTTATATAGCATTTATTGACCTTTGCCTTACTTTCATAGAATTGCTTTTCTTTTTGCATGAATGTGTTGTACAACTGTTAAAGTAAAGAATTTTAAAAGTTTCTTTTTACCTTGATGGATAAATCATATACAGAAGATCCACCACAGAGAGACTGCAATGACTGATAACGGACCCTTGTGTTAATCATTTTCACTAAAAAGAGCTTTAATTTACAGTAAAATTTGGCAATAAAAAGAGACAAAACTAACAAATAGTTGACTAATTGATTGGAGTGTGATTGAATTTTCTGGTCATACATATATATATTGGTAAGTGGGTGACGAATGATTAATGTAAAACGCTTAGCTTTTTCTTCATTATTATTAGGTCGGTCCCTAACGTCAAACAAAGAATGAATATGGTTTTTCAACATTCTGGTTGATACCCACAATTAAAGTGCAAAAAATAGTCTATAGCATCTTCCAATCTGTCAATTGAAAACAGCTTAGTATAAAAGTGTAACTAGAGATTCAATTTGATTTAAAATGATTTCTTTCTCGAAAAATCATTTTCCATATGTGAACTTCTTTTTCTGTTTGAAACTTGAAAGATGTCAAGAGACATGCATGCAACTATTCGTCAATTTTTACAAAAAAAATAAAAAAACTATTCGTCAATTTCCTTTTACCTAATCTTGATAATGATATGTTGGACCATTAAAGTGTCGTTTTCCACCCTTTTCTATTTCTTCTTTTACAAGCTAAATATGGACTAATAAAAATAAGAAAATAAATATATACCTAGTATAATTTGGACAAATAATACGAATTATTATATATCAAACATGCAACTGAAAACTAAAATAAGATTTAGATATTTTTTTCAATTTTATTGAGATTTTCGTATAATTGTTTGGTATTTATCAAGATTAAGAACTGTTCACACATTTTATTTATAATGATTCTTATTAGAATTAAAAAGTATTTGTGTAGGTTAAAGTCATAGATTTTGATGGTTTTCACTTTTGCTAGAAAAGTAACAGTTTATATTTAATTAACTAAATTATCCAACTGATTTTTTTCTTTTCAAAAATTATATTTTAGTCTAGTCCTCGAATAATTTAACATCACACTGTATAAAAAAAATACTTAGTGGGCATGGGAGAATCTTTTAGAGTAGAAAGAGGTCACAAAATATGCGCTCGTGCGGTAGAGTATACTGACAAAATTGGTACACGGCCCAACCCTACGGCCCACGCGCGTCGAAACCGTTTCCGACTTTTCATAAAACCCCTTCTTATTTTATTTATCTTACTATCTAACCTATTAATAATAAACTTATTTCCTAGGACCTATTTTATTTGTCTTTTTCCCGACTCTATTCTTACTTACATCGGACATCACACAAGCTAAGTAGGTTTAAAATGATACTCTAGTTTTCCTAGTTTCTATGTGAATGTGTATAAATTATGTTATATGTTAACACTTCAAGAAATTTGTTTGTCTTTTCTCCGTAATTTCTAGCTCATTTTTACATGTGAATGAATGTCACGGGTTTTTGAAATTAGTGTTCTAGTTTGTAAGTTACTATGATATTTGACAGACAGAAAAATTGGATATCTAAACATTTAACTATTATTACACAAATCATTTTTTGACATCAACCCAACTCTACATTTTTGTTAAATTTAAAATAAAATTTTGTTTTTCTAAACGCAGTAAAATTAGTTGGATCAAAAGTTTTCTCACCTTGTTTTAGTTCAATAAAATATATGTGTATAATTATAAAACTATCTGTAAGGAAGTTTCTGTTAGTTTATTCTCAATGCACTCTGATACTCGAAAGACTAGCTAATACAGCTATATTTCATTATTTATACATGGGATTAGGTAGAAACTGGATAAAATGCGACAGTTGCCAAAAGTTAAGCGGCAACTATATAAATAAAGACAATACGCGGGGCCGCAAAACTAATATACAAAAGAAAACGAGGACCATAAACAAATTAAAATAACCATACTATTTGTTAAATTCATTTGAATTAAAATAAGCTTAGTGCTTGGTGCCGTGTAGGGTTAGAAAGTTGCATAAATGCGTAGAAACATACGAAAAATAGGGAGAAAGTAGGCCTTTATCGTAACAATCGTCAAAGAAATTTTATCATATTTTTTCTTTCTTTGAACTATAGATTAGAGCAGAGACCACTATTTACTTACATGGGAACGAGAGACCTATATCATCTTTGCATACGTGCCGGGTAATCCATCTAACCCCCAAAACAAGTAAGATTTAGACTGATAATACAATAATGTTAGAAATCATAAATTTCGCCGTGAAATTCGACCTCAAATTTAATTTGTGAAACAGTATTTTATTGATTAAAGTAATACGACATAATTGATGATTAGACAGAGATTATAAAGAGAAAATTAATCTTTAGTATCATGATTATGTTTTCTCTTCTTTTCTGCAGGATTATGTCTTCATTTTTTCCTGCTTTTTCTTTTCCTACTTTATCTTATTCCTTTATTTTCCAATTTTTCTTATTATTATATTTTTGTTTGGAAATTTCCGGCAAAGAGAATTTTATTTTTGAATAAATTAAATAAAGAAATCATTCATTGTTTACAACAATTAGACCACTGATATTTCTTACCAAACAAGGACACCCATTAGCTCTTCATTTACGCAAGATCAAAAAGGAAAATTCTTTCTTTTCTTTCCGGGAGAATTCTTGTTTGTTCCTGGAAAAAAATCACTTTTTTTTATTTGTTCTGTCTCTTTTCTTGGTGAACTGGTCGTGCTAAAAAAAGGTTTCCTCTCAATGTAAGCACTTAGCTCTCTCACTACGGAATCTTAAAACCATCTGATTTTGGAAAGAAAGAAAAAAATATCTTAAATTTGGTTGTTTTCAGTCCGACCATCTCTGCAACATCGTATTTGAGCAGAAACACTATATTAAACACAATTTCTCTTGTCTTCTTCATCAGTGATACTCTGTCTCTTTCTCTCTCTCTTCTTCTTCTTCCAGTCACCGTCACAATCGTCTCTGTCAAACTTAGGTTATACTCTTTGTTTTCTTCGTGAACAAGGTTCATATATGTATATATATTTCTTGATAAGAAAATGTTTCTTTGCTTTTTTTTATTTTTATTTTTTCTGAAAGCTCAATCTATTTTTTTTCTTTCAGATTACAAGTTGTCTACTTTGCGAAGAAGCTCTGGAGGAACTGAGCAGAGTAAATGAATCAGAACAAGTCAAAAGAAGATTCTTACTCCTTTGAGTATCATCAATCTCTATAAGGAGGCATCTGATATCGAAACACTTGGTGTGGAAATGAAGCAAACATGGCTTTTATCGTTGATCCTCTGTTTCTCCACAACTTTTCTAGTGATGGGCACTCATGGAAAAAGACTAATCAGCGACGTAGAGAACGGATATGAAACTGCTCTTTTAACGGCGTTCAAGCAAGACTCTGTCAAGTCTGATCCTAACAACATCCTCGGTGACTGGAAACAGGGTCGTGGCTCCTGCTCTTGGCGAGGCGTTTCTTGCTCTGACTACGGTCGAGTCATCGGACTAGACCTCCGAAACGGCGGAATCACCGGAACTTTAAACCTAGTTAACCTCACGGCGTTGCCTAGCCTCCAGAATCTCTACCTACAAGGAAACGATTTCTCTTCCTCTGTTTCTGCTTCCTCCTCCTCCTCCGGCTGTTATCTTCAGAATCTGGACTTGTCCTCGAACTCGTTCTCAGATTATTCATTGGTCGATTACGTGTTCTCGGCATGTGCGAATCTCGTTTCGGTGAATTTCTCGAACAACAAACTCACCGGAAAACTAGGCTCTGCTCCGTCGTCTAAAACCTTGACGACCGTTGATCTCTCATACAACATCTTATCCGAGAACATCCCGGAGAGTTTCATCTCTCCCTCCCTGACATATCTCGACCTAACTCACAACAACTTCTCCGGCGACTTCTCCGATCTCACCTTCGGGCTCTGCGGTAACCTCACCTTCCTCAGCCTATCGCAGAACAACATCTCCGGCGATCACTTCCCGGTCTCTCTAACCAACTGCAAACTCCTCCAGACGTTCAACCTCTCTCGGAACAGCCTCGCCGGAAAAATCCCCGGCGGAGTAGAATACTGGGGAAGTTTCCAGAATCTGAAACACCTCTCTCTAGCACACAACCGTTTCTCCGGCGAAATCCCGCCGGAGCTTTCTCGACTCTGCGAAACGCTGGAGACGCTCGATCTCTCCGGAAACTCTCTCACCGGCGAGCTTCCTCCGCCGTTCGCGGCCTGCGTCTCGTTACAGAGCCTCAACCTCGGAAACAACTTCCTCTCCGGGGACTTCTTAACCACCGTCGTGAGTAGAATCACGGGGATCGTGTACCTACACGTGGCTTACAACAACATCTCAGGCTCTGTTCCGGGTTCACTCACCAACTGTACGAACCTCCGTGTTCTTGATCTAAGCTCGAATGGCTTCACCGGAAACGTGCCCTCTCGTTTCTGCAGCTCTTCTCCGGTTCTTGAAAAGCTTCTCATGGCTAATAACTACCTCTCAGGAACAGTTCCTATGGAGCTTGGCAAGTGCAAGAGCTTAAAGACAATCGATCTCAGCTTCAACGCTCTCACCGGTCCGATTCCAAATGAGATATGGATGTTGCCGAACCTCTCAGATTTGGTCATGTGGGCCAACAATCTCACCGGAAGAATCCCAGAAGGTGTTTGTGTTAAAGGAGGGAACTTGGAAACTCTCATCCTCAACAACAATCTCTTAACCGGTTCCATCCCTGACTCAATCTCCAAATGCACCAACATGATCTGGATCTCTCTTTCAAGCAACCGGCTGACCGGGACCATCCCTAGCGGAATCGGTGATCTTACCAAACTAGCAATCTTGCAGCTGGGGAACAACTCCTTGTCCGGGAGCGTCCCACCTCAGCTCGGGAACTGCAAGAGCCTGATCTGGCTCGATCTCAACAGCAACAATCTAACCGGTGACCTCCCTGGCGAGCTAGCTAGCCAGGCCGGGCTAGTGATGCCAGGGAGTGTTTCAGGTAAACAATTTGCGTTTGTGAGAAACGAAGGCGGTACAGATTGCAGAGGTGCAGGAGGATTAGTCGAGTTTGAAGACATTCGTGCTGAACGGTTAGAGCGGTTTCCGATGGTTCATTCGTGTCCCGCGACGCGGATATACTCAGGCATGACAATGTACACTTTCTCCGCAAACGGAAGCATGATCTACTTCGATGTCTCTTACAACTCTGTGTCCGGTTTTATACCTCCGAGTTATGGTAACATGGGGTACCTCCAGGTCTTGAATCTGGGACATAACCGGTTAACCGGAACCATACCGGACAGTCTTGGAGGACTGAAAGCTATTGGTGTTCTTGATCTTTCTCACAATGATCTTCAAGGGTACATCCCCGGATCGCTCGGCTCGCTTTCTTTCCTAAGCGATCTTGATGTCTCAAACAACAACCTCACCGGTCCGATCCCATTTGGTGGTCAGCTAACAACGTTCCCAGTCACAAGATACGCAAACAACTCCGGCCTATGCGGCGTTCCTTTGCGTCCCTGCGGGTCTGCTCCTCGGCGGCCCGTTACAGCCCAAGTCCACCCCAAGAAGCAGACCGTAGCAACAGCTGTGATTGCTGGTATCGCGTTTTCCTTCATGTGCCTTGTGATGCTAGTCATGGCGCTTTACAGGGCGTGGAAAGTTCAGAAGAAGGAGCAGAAGAGGGAGAAGTTCATTGAGAGCCTTCCCACTTCAGGAAGCTGCAGCTGGAAGCTCTCTAGCGTCCCTGAACCGCTAAGCATCAACGTTGCAACGTTCGAGAAGCCGCTGAGGAAGCTCACTTTCGCGCATCTTCTTGAAGCCACAAACGGGTTTAGCGCAGAGACTATGATCGGTTCTGGCGGGTTTGGAGAAGTCTACAAGGCTCAGCTCAAAGACGGGACAACGGTAGCCATCAAGAAGCTGATCCGAATCACGGGGCAAGGCGATAGAGAGTTCATGGCAGAGATGGAAACAATCGGAAAGATCAAACACAGGAACCTGGTTCCGCTTCTGGGATACTGCAAGATCGGTGAAGAGAGGCTTCTTGTCTATGAGTACATGAAATGGGGAAGCTTAGAAACTGTTCTTCACGAGGTATCAAGAAAAGGCGGTGTGTTTCTAAACTGGGCCGCGAGGAAGAAGATCGCGGTCGGAGCTGCAAGAGGTCTAGCGTTTCTGCACCATAGCTGCATTCCTCACATCATCCATAGAGACATGAAGTCTAGCAACGTTCTTCTCGACGAGAACTTCGAAGCACGTGTCTCGGACTTCGGTATGGCGAGGCTGGTTAGCGCTCTAGACACGCATCTGAGCGTGAGCACGCTCGCTGGCACTCCAGGGTACGTTCCGCCCGAGTATTACCAGAGTTTCCGGTGTACGGCCAAAGGGGATGTTTACAGCTACGGAGTGATACTTCTTGAGCTTCTCTCTGGTAAGAAACCGATCGATCCAGGAGAGTTTGGAGAAGACAATAACCTTGTCGGGTGGGCGAAACAGCTGTACAGAGAGAAAAGAGGAGTTGAGATTCTCGACCAGGAGCTAGTAACAGAGAAATCAGGAGATGCTGAGCTGTTTCATTACTTGAAGATCGCGTCTCAGTGTTTGGACGATCGACCGTTTAAGCGGCCAACAATGATACAAGTGATGGCCATGTTCAAAGAGCTTAGAGCTGATACAGAGGAAGAAGATAGTCTCGATGAGTTTTCGCTTAAGGAAACTCCGTTGGTGGAAGAGTCACGAGATAAGGAGCCTTAAGATATAAGAGGAATCAGATGCTATGTTCTAAATTTTGGTGTCAGTTTGTATATAACTGAAGAAGCTCTCCAGCGAGAAGGTTAGATCGAGAAGAAGAAATTTATTCCATTGTGATTTTTCGCTTGGAGGCTTTTTTTTTTGTTGTCATTGGTTAACTTGTTAAGCACCGTAAGAGAAGTTCTTCATTGTAAACTTTTGTATGTTTCAGTTTTGAAAAACGATTGGTGGATCTGGGGCGTGAAGCAGTGGATCCTTTTCTCACATAGTCCTCAAGTATTCGTTTAATATTCTTTATATCTTTAATTAATGAATAATTATATTTGTTAATATTAATTAACCATAAATTAAAAATGAATTGTAGTGATTTGATAATTATCTTTATCTAAAAATATTTTATATTGTGTTATAAAGTGTTTATTAGCCTTAAAAAAATTAGATCTATCTATCTATACTATTATTTAGCGATGATTTTCTTTATTTGTCATATTTTTCATAATTTTAGCAGTGGATCATTTTCTCACATAGTCTTCAAGGACTCGTTTAATATTCTTTATATCTAATTAATGAATAATTATATTTTTTAATATTAATTAACCATAAATTAAAAATGAATTGTAGTGATTTGATAATTATCTTTATCTAAAATATTTTATATTGTGTTATAAAGTGTTTATTAGCCTTGAAAAAATTAGATCTATCTATCTATTCTATTATTTAAGAAGTGATTTTGCTTATTTGTCATATTTTTCATAATTTTAGCAGTGGATCATTTTCTCACATAGTCCTCAAGAACTCGTTTAATATTCTTTATATCTAATTGATGAATAATTATATTTGTTAATATTAATTAACCATAAATTAAAAACGAATTATAGTGATTTGATAATTATCTTTATCTAAAAATATTATATATTAAAGTGTTTATTAGTCTTGAATAAATTAAATCTATCTTCTTATCTATACTATTATTTAAGAAGTGATTTTGCTTACTTTTCATATTTTTCATAATTTTAGGTAAATTTGTTTATTTGTCATATTTTGCTCGATCCAATCTTTAAAAGTGAATTTACTTATTTGTTATGTTTTCCATAATCTTAAGTAATTTTGATTATTTGTCATGTTCTTACAATTTAGATATATATTATTATTTGAAAATTTATTAAATAAGTGAAAATAAGGATTATCAAAAATTCTAAAATTTTTACTCGATCCAATCTTTGAAATCATATTTTTATAAGATACTAGGGTCGGACCCGCCCGTAAGCAAATGAACAAAATCATACAAATATATTTTAAATTACCTAAAATTAATAACAAAGATTAAAAATTAGCTGTTTAGATGAACATAAAAATTCCAGCTAGGTTGTTTACATGAAATTTGTGCTTAGTATAGTGAGTCTACAAAACAGAGGTTGTAGTATGTGTCCAGTCCGGGTTGAGTTGGGACCCAATAAAAATAATCTCTGCTCTTCTCTGATTGTCCACATAGCAGACACGATTGAGGTTGATCCCACTACCGTGTATGATCCCTTGTTGGGAGTTAATTCTAGAATTATTTAAAATTTAAAAGAAATAAATTAAGCTATAATCTGACATATTTTTATTGATAATTTTAAATCATATCTGAACATTTTTAAAAGCTTATAGCTTTTTTTTTTTTGATCGAATAATGCTTATTTTCACAATGCTTCTTACTTTTTTTTCATATCATTTGACTATATAATTTTCACAATGAACGAAGCATATTTTTATATCATTTGACTATATAATTTTCACAATGCTTCGTACTTTAATTTTTATACATACACATTAATTTTCTATGTGCACTAAGAGAAAATCTCAAACTCAAATTTATGGATTATGTAACTTATGTGATATTTGAAAGATGGAATGGCTAAAATATGTGTTGAACTTTATTTTTGTTTTTTTTTGTTATATTGTAAATTTTTTGTTTTATAGAATGCTTCAGTTTAAGCAGATGGAATGTAAGCAGTTTATCGGAAGTCTTTGTTCCAGGTGATGTGGAGCTAACTTTGTGGAACCAGCCGATCATGGAGAGAACGAATTTTTTTCACTTGGAAGTTCAACAAAAGTGGGCAAATGACAGTGAAATCAGCGTACTGGTTGGCCTCGTCCCAAAAAGCCAGCCACAATTTTCCAGAGATATATATGGAACCTTCCATTAATGTTCTGAAGGAAAGAGTATGGAAGGTCAAAATGTTCCTAAAGATCAGAGTATCCCTATGGAAGTCTCTTAGTGCTGCGCTTCCTACAGCGGACCTATTGAGGATAAGGGGGATGAAGGTTGATAATAGGTGCCAAACGTGTGGCAGAGAAGCAGATTCGATTAACCACCTATTGTTTGAATGCTGTTTTGCACGCCAAGTGTGGGCGGTATCCTCGATTCCGCACAGTAGGGGTGGTTTTGATGATTCTTCCATTTATGCTAACTTTAACTATCTTCTGAACTTAAATGATCTCAGACATCTGTCAGAGGAAGATAAAAGGGTATGGCCTTGGATTCTTTGGAACCTTTGGAAGAGAAGAAATGAGATGTTGTTCGAAGGTAGATGCCTCAGTGCTGAAGAACTGTTTCAAAAAGCCACTCCGGAGGCAAATGAATGGTATGCGGCGCAAGCAGTGGAAGAAGAGTGGTCCAGAGAGGAAATGATCTCTAGGCCCTCAACGCATCACAAATGGTTACCACCAGAACATCAATGGGTTATGTGCAATGTTGGAATGGAATTTTCCAAATCTAAAGGTCTAGTAGGAGGAGCTTGGGTTTTGAGGAACGAGAGAGTTCTGGTCCCATGTCACAGCAGGAGAGCTTTTTCAGGCATAATTAATAGAGACGATGCAAAGCTTGTGGTGATCCTATGGGGTTTAGAAAGTATGAGAAGCCAGAGACAATCTAAAGTTATTTTTGCGGGGGAGTTTGGTGACTTGTTTGGTGCCGTAGAACGCTCCCAAGCATGGCCTTCATTCCTATACCAGGTGGCTCAGATGAGAAAGGAACTAGAAGGGATGTCAGATTGGAAGCTGTTGGTGGTTACTAGAGAAGCAAATAGAGGGATTTTTTTCATTGCTCAAAGTGTCATTAAGTATGGCTTGGTTAACTCCTATGTGGCCAAAGGTTACCCTCCTTGGCTATTTGAGTTCTTTTTTAATGAAAGTAGAGCCCTCTAAAAAGCTGTCTAGGTGCTAGGTGCTAGTTGTTGGAGAGCCATTGAGTGCAGGTGAATTTAGGTTTTGCTTCAAGGTGCTCTGTTTTTTTTTTTGTGGTGGGCTTCATGCTCTGTTTGTGGTTATCTAGAATCGGAGTTGATGTCTTTCCTGTTGTTCTGGATGATTTGGGCATTATTGGCTCTTATTTTAATCGTAACATCCTTAACGGAAAAAAAATGCTTTAGTTTGTTTTTTAAACTGTTCAATGACAATGTAATTGTTCACTTTTCTCTCAGTTTAACACCTTCAGACCTTCCTAATACTCATTTTTCACTCTTCATAATTTAATGAAAGTGCTGATTTTGTTTGTTCTGTCTGATTATTATTTGCTTTGCATATGTAGCTCAGACCTTAGAAGATAAGGGAAGTTATCCAAACAAAACATAACAGAAACATAAACGGACCGAGTTGTAAACTAAAGTAAAATGTACCTCAAAGACTTCATTAACGGCTAGCTGCACACACACAAAATGATTATCAGTAAAATAATATATTTTCAAGTGAGTTAGAATTGGAACTAACAGCCGCCAATGACCAGCACAAAAAAACCCGGGTCCTCTTCGCAGAGACCACCAAGATCATTGCCATCCGGCACAGGTCTATTGAATCTAATCCCAATTTTTGATGAAGCGTTGTCTTCAAACGCGAGGAGTACTTTTTGTCATGTCCCCGATCCTGGGTAGGATCGTCCGGATGGACCATTGTGCGTGGAGACGCACCGGACAGGTCATATGACCTAAAGACAAGTGTGTCATGATCCAAAAACGTGGTTAAGGGAATCAGACAGCTGAGACTTAACCAAAATAGGATGGAGACAAGCTTAAAGGAGTTGGTCGAGTGTTTCGGTAACTGGACGAGGTCTGGGTGAAGCTCGATCAGCTAGGTGAAGCTGTGATGTAGTGCATGATCAGAATGGATCATGGGAGAACTAAGTCTTGGTCTGGAAATAGACCAAGGGACTTAGAAGGATAGAATAAGATAGAGATATCAAGCTGTACAAAGTGTATCACAGCTGGGTGATGCGAGCAAGAAGCTCGACCAGCTGGACGGAGCTCACTTGGAGCTCAAGTAGAGTGTGTCAGCTCCCTGAGCTGGATGGACTAGCTCACTCAGATGGATCAGCTGGGGATCAGCTCAACTCAGCTTGACTGAGTGTTCGGGTCTCGGACAGTTGGACCGGGTCAGGACAGTGGCCGGGCCATGTGGGCAACCCATATGTGGCGATGGGCCGGTGGGCTCTTGGGGTTGGGCCAGTGGCTTGGCATTCGGTTTGGGCTTGTATTGGACATGTCCAGGAGTGATTTGACAAGCCCAGGATTTCCAGATAACTGCCATAGGCGAATGGGTGTGATCTGGACCATTGATTAAATCAATGGCCAGAAATGAAACCGAAGGGATGCAATGGTTAGAAGTAACCATTCCTTCTTCTATATAAGGCAGGCCAGTCCGTGCCTTTACAGGCACGCCAGGAATTCATTTTACTCCATGAAACACAAAGAAAAACAGAGAGAAAAGGTTAGGAGGTCGGATTAAACAATCCAAGCCAGAGAGAGATGTGAAGGCAGCAAAGGGACAAATTTGAGGACAACCAAGAGGGGAGTTGTGAACGACCCTCTGGTGAGTTTTGATTATTGTTGGCCACGCCCTGGGCTTCCTCTACATACATAGAAGACACTCAAATAACCTGGAAAGAAGAGGGATGGCCGGATTCCACTTCCAAGGGCAGAGACAGCCTTGAAGGTAGATGTGTGTGGGAAGACAGTTTCATGGGAAACAAATGGGGAAGTGATGTACGACTTTTGGATGGGTTTTGATCATGGATGATCTTTTCTTGGGCTTCCTCTGTGTCCTCGGAACACACGCAAATGGTCAGAGGAGAAGGGAGAAGGCCAGACTCCACTTCCAAAGGCCAACACAGCCTCAAAGGTGGATGCAGTGCAGAAACTGGTTCCATGGAAGTTCCATGGTATGGAAGAGAGGCACGACCATTGAATGGATCTTATCATTACTGGAAGTATATGATAAGGATTGATGGAGGCGTGATCAAGAGGAGTATGGTTGTCCTTGACAAGGGATGACACAAGATCTACAATCATCCTTGATGAGGTAACATGTTTATGATTACTTTCTGGTTTATACTTCTGTTTCTTGTGGTGCTGTTAAGCCAAGGTAAGGCACGCCCCTTGAAGACCATATATTGTGATGTAAACTAAGGATCCAGGACCCTGAGAGGAGGGACGGATCATTGTTGATCTACTTCATCCATGTGGGGTGATAGTTAGATGATGTTCATTGGAAAGTGATCCATGATGGATCATAGTTTGGTGTTGGGTTTGATCATGGTGTGAACCATGGATCCGACCCATTGATGAGACACATGGGGGTCCTAGTATCAGAGGAACCATGTGGAGTGCAAGGTCCAATTCGTTTGGATCCAACAGCAAGCAAAGGAGAGGAGTAAGGCTAGTACTTGTTGGTATGGACCACAAGTATTGTGCTGGTGTGTTTATACAAGGAAGGCCGTGTGTAATCTGATCTTGGGCAAGGATGGACGACCTGATCCATAGATGTTGGATCAAGGTGTCTGATCTGATTGATCAAAGGATGCACCGGTGGTATGAGCAACACTAATCAGGTTCACTGGAACATGGTTCCATGGCCGGTTAGGAAGTGTGAAGACTCATCAGTTCTGAGTCATGTGGGGTGGTTGGTTGATTGACTTAGGATCTGATGGGCCTTGTTAGTCCATGAAAGGACTTGGTTCTAGGGGAGCACACGCCTGAGACATGGTGGTACTAAACCAGGCCTTGGCCGGTTCAGGTATGAAGTCCTTGGCCATCGGCCGGACTGGTCATGGTAAAGATCTATATGATCCAGAGGGATTAATTGAGATCTGACCATGGATTCTTCTTAATGATGAATTATCATGATTTATCATGTATTTAGATTGGGTTTATCAGGCCGGTTTGATGGTGGTCAGTTATGGCCGGTTTAGTTGGATTTGGCCAAATTCTATGTGAATTAGGCCGGTTCTGATCAATCTGATTGTGGATTCCTCTTAGTGGGGAATTATCAGTATTTTCATGAATTTTAATTAATTTTTGGAGCATGTTTGCTTGAGGTCGTTTTTGCAGCTGAAGACTTCCCGTAGGTACTTAGTCTGTGGGGATGGTTGGCTGAATGACTAAGTACCAAAGGGAAGAGTTTATGCAGGTATATGGAGAATTGGACGAGTGGACGGGGAGCTAGGCAAAGCTACCTCGCAGCTTTATCAGCTAGAGGAGAGTAGTTGGAACCTAAGTGAAGTGGTTCAGCTCAGCTAGCTGGATGAGCTAGCTAAACAGCTAAGTCAGCTGGGACAAAGAGCTAACAAGCGCCGTGGATGTGGCAAAGGTATGATTTATCAATATTGCATAGATATAGATAGAATGGTTAGGTGAATGGAACCTCGGCTTTGGTATGACTTGGTCTAGGTTCAGGATCAACCTTGGAGCTAGCTGGCAGTTGTGTTTACTGACCATTAGCTGAGGTGATGTGACCAGACAAGTGTTAGATTGGTTTTAGACCAATGGTTATGTAGATATTATTCCGCTGTGCATAAGTTGAAATGATCTAAGCTAGGAAATGACTAAGGTAGTCTTGAGCTATGATCTGAGTTAGCCCTCGCCTATGGGCGATGTTTTAAATAAAGGGCGAAATTTTTAGAGGTTTGGTCAGGGTATGGACCAAGCGACGTGAGGCATCGACCGCGGCCTGAGAGGCCGGGTCGGGGTCTTACACTTTCCCTGGAAACCAATGGTTGGTCCTCTGTAAGTAAAAACAGGAGAAGTGTTAGAACTGAGTTTTGAATATAGCAGATGTGAAGACTTAAAAATAGCAAACAATACCTAAGTGGTGGGCCTTGAAGAGAAGAAATTGCAGATGATGAATGACCTGGAAACTTGACTCGGTCACCTAAAAATTAAGTAACACATGAAGACTGGTGCAGCAAAGAGAGGGGACAATTAGGTGACAAAAACGATCATGCCTGCTTTAAACGTGCAACTTTTAGAAGTTGCTGTTGACACTTCTTGCTTTGGCAAAGCTTGAGAGCTCAACATTGATCCACCTTTTATATCAGCATCAACACTTGAAGTTGGTTTCTTATGCTGCAATGCTTGTGCAGTCTGAACAGCTCGTTTAGCAAGCATAGAGAGCCTTTCACGCCTAGAACCTTCTTTAGAAGATTCAGCTTCCCTGGCTGGTGATCCCTGAAGCCATCCATAAACAGTATAAGAAATGAATGAATTCCCTGTAGTGACTGAAAATCCTACTAATTTTCTAAGAGCCAGTTGAAAACACAATGAAAGAGTGGACACTGACAATTATACCATCTAAGCTTAATATCCACTTGCTCAAGATGACAGAAAATTATTTTAATAAACAAAACAAAATTGTAATGCTATCACAAAAGAGAAACTAATGGGAGAAAAAGAGAAGTACCCCAGGCATCAGAAGAGAGTCAACGATCATTAACTTGGCCCCAAAGTTCTTCGCAAGTGCTTTTACCAACATTTCCTGATATATCTCAGAGCCTAATAATAAGTCATATGGTAAAACTGTTTACCAGGTTATAACACTTGTCGTAAGGTAAACTTGGCTAGAGGAACGGACAGAGTAAAAATAGTAGAAACACTTATGGTAAAGCCTCACCTGCTGTTCCAGACAGCAAGATACGGGGACTCGTTGTAGGCAAGTCGGATGCATACTTTGCGAACTTGCTTCCACCCTTCATATGGACATACATCGATGCTATTAGAACATCCTTCGTAGTAGCACTGCAAGCATTCAGAAATTGTTTTTGGTTATAAATCATCAAACCATCAAATTCCAGATGAATGGTAGAAATCTAACATAATAATATAGCAGCCAGACTTTAGAAAATAAGGGAAGTTATCCAAAGAAACATATCAGCATCATCACCATTAGAAGAAGAATTTTATTTCTTAATCACCTGTCTTGCACTGTTATTTTCTTTGGAGAAGTGTTCCATAAACACCACATATCATTTGCCATCAAATGATGGATACCAAAACAAACCCGTTTCTTAAAACACTTTTGAGTTAGCCATCAAGAGATGAGTATTAAGAGATAAATATGAAAGAGAAAGATACCAGAGAGATTTCGAGAGCGCGATTCACAGAAGTGAAATACGAACCTATTTATACACGAAATCGCCTACCGAACATCTCAACTGAAGAGATCGTAGAGGGTGTCTGATTTAATGGGATTAAAAACAGTAAGATTAAAGACATCGAAATCACAACGCCCCCGATACGGAACTGGAACGACATTGCCTTCATCGATCGATGAGAAACGCAGAACGTGACCGCATAATTAGGGTTTCAGGGTGAAGTGGGTGAAGTGGTCTTTGGGCCGCAAAACAGAACGTGACGTCGAGCCCAATTAAAGCCCGGACCACAGAGAAAAGAAGAAACGATGCGTTTCATTAAATAGGACACATGTCGGCACGCGGATGAACGAATTGATGACGTGTCCGCCCACATGGACTCCGTAGGAGTGAAAGAAAGTGTATTTTATAATAATAGATAGATGATTACCTAAACGAATGATTGTGTGTGCACTTTATTAGACGTGGTCCCAACCACACTTGATCACATAATTCGATATCTCCCTGTATAACCTGCAAACATATATTTGGAAAGTTAATCAAACAGTTTGGTTAAATATGGTCATTTAATTATAAGAGGATTGCAACTTAATTGAGTTAATCTCGCAGCATGACTTGCAAGACGTTAACAAGCTAAGTGCGGTAAGTTATTTTGATGACGATATAAATGTATATCTCTATTGATTCCCTATATATATTCTGTTTCCTAAGAATATGAGTTTCTAAAGATCTATCTTGATCTAAAATGAGTAAAACCTGATGGGCAAAGTAAAAAGTTGCCTAAGCTTTTTTCATTACTTTTAGGGCAATTGTCCAAAATAGCATTTTTTTGAAGTTTTTGTCTCAAAAATAGCATAAGAAGGAGAAAGTCACATAAATAACATTCATTAATTGTTCAAAAGACTCTAATATCCTTAATTAAAAAGACGTTTATTTGACAGGAAAAAAATGATAGAAAAAAAATTGGGCAATTCTCCTAAATTACACTCTTTTAAGTTTTCATCCCAAAAATAGCACCTCAAGCTAAAAATCACAAACATAACATTCATTAATAGATTAAAAGACGTTAATACCCTGATATACCAATAATAATTAAAAAAAAAAAATTATGCGTCTCTCGACATTCTCGTCGAAGACACGGCGCCGGAGAATACAACGAGGACAGGCATCTAATGCGATCCACCGACGGAGATGAAGCTGTCATTGGCAGAGGAGACGATGATCTCGACGTCGAATCTCAGTCTCCGGCTATCAAGAATTCCACCTGAGGAGTTAGAAATCTGTTCAAGCATCTGGATCGGAGATTCTCTCTCTCTGGGCGTCGTCTAAGCATCAAACGACTGGAGAATATCAGAGTAGATAGGAACCACCACCATCCTTCTTCTTCTTCTTCCCCACTCTCTGCTAGTGTGGTTGCCGGAGAAGAAGATGGCGTCGATGATCGCGATTATCCTAACGATGAGTACGGTTTTGATGAAGGCAACGACGTGCTCGGAGATAGTGCTCCACCTGAATGGGCTCTGCTTCTTATCGGCTGCGTTATCGGTGTCGCCGCCGGAATTTGCATCGCTGGCTTCAACAAAGGGGTAAGGTCATACATTCATGCATCATATCTTGATCTATTTTGATTCGATTGAGCGCCATATCCTGCTATACTGTTCGTCTGCTGATTCGATAGAGTAGTGGTTTTTGTCTAGGTTCATGTGATTCATGAGTGGTCATGGGCTGGTACACCCAACGAGGGTGCGTCTTGGCTTCGTCTGCAGAGACTAGCCGATACTTGGCATCAGATTCTTTTGATTCCTGTCACTGGGGGTGTTATAACATCTACATAAATCCCCAATGGGGTGTATATTTACTACTTAGTAGCCATTAAATGACCAAAAAGAGAACTATCTCGTGTTAAATATCCAAACTGATGACATGACATTGTTTTGCAGATCATGGAACCTCCATGGAAAGCATACAATATTTGCAGGATGTAAGATATAGCCTCAGGGTGGCTAAGCGAAACCCTGGCTGGGAATATTTGCAGGATGTAAGATATAGCCTCTTTGTGTTTTATAAAGGTTTGTTGGGAACTAGATCACCATATAGTAGTTCTCATGGTTTTACAGGCCTTGTTCTCCATTGATCCTGTCCGTGCTCAGGAAGACCCTGTCATTGTGAAAAACGTACCATTCTACAAGGCTAAGAAAGCACTGGAGGCTGAAGTCACAAAGCTCAATCCACCTCCTCGTCCTCAGAATTGGGGTGTAAGCTCTCTTTCGTCTTTTTGGTTTCCATAGACCAATGGCATTTAGTTCAAAACTAACTGATAAAGATGTTCAGGAATTGAATCTCCCATTGAATACTTCCTCTTGGAGTGAAGAGGATCTCAAAAACCCTGCAGCTGTACGAGAAGACAGTTCTTCTCAATGCGCAAAGGGAAATCGCAGACAAGATCTTGGATGCACAATGGGAAGCTAAATGGCGTCAAGAGAAGGTTAACCAAAAGGATAACATCTTTGACACTATCGTTTACATTCGTGATTCTAAATGGGTAACACGTTTTATTATCCTCCTTATTGGCGCTTATAGGTAGAGGAAATGCTGGAGGAGAAAGTGAGACCGTTCATCCGTTTACTCAAACATGTCTATAGTCGATCTCTAAGGCTCGTTCTGAACTGAAACTCCATTCTTTGATCCAGAAATCCACCTCTACGTGTTTATTTCTCGTTTGGTTCCATTTTGCTAGGAAATTATTGAGTAGCCTCCCTATGAAGGCCAAAGAAAGCTATGCTGGAGGAAGCGGTGGCATCACAGGGGAAACAGGTTTGGTGATTTCACGTGATGCTAGTTTTGTAGAAAAGTGTCATGTTCTGAGTTGAAGAAAAAAAAGAAAGATGTGCAGTATTTACAAAAAAGAAATATATTGCTTTGTGTCTCTCTACTTTCTTCATTCTATACAAAATAGAAAAGAGGCCTTCTCAATATTTATTCCAGATTCTATGCCTTTCTTTCTTGTTTCACAAGGTTTCTTATGAGGATAGATTTGGCAGGCTTACGTATCATGAACATCCAAAGCAACAAACCCTGACAATATATGTTAGCCTTACCAGTGACGATTTGTCTATTTCTGTTGAAAGATTGTTCTATCATATATTTGACTCTTTTTGAGTGTAGTTATGGTTATCATGTGAATTCTCATAGAATAAAATTTGACTTTACTAGCTTGCATATTTGGGAAAGAGCAGAATCAGTTAACATTAATTGGAGAGAGAGAGAGGCAAAAGGTTTATGAGAGTTAAATTCAATGTGTGGTGTTATTACTTAGAGAGCCCTATTACTTATTATAGGCTGTGTAGGTGGGGAGAGAGCCAGGAAGCAGAGGGACGGTCCTCTTGCTTCGCCGTTCCTTCTTTTTGGGAAACTTCAACTTTCACGTGAACAAGAGCTGGTCAAAATATTAATGTGTATTCGGATAGGCTAGCCTTTGTTTCTTTCAGTTTCATCGAAGATAAGCAAATGATTTGATTATTCATAAATGGAACTAGTCATTGCTTATAATCGCAAATAGAGTACCAGAAAATCACTTAAATAAACGAACCTTAGCAATTGTTCTTTAACAATGGGAGTCTTTCAAAACGTGTTCTATCTCAAGAGCCACATTACGCAACAAGAGGTTTTTAATTATTCTTGTTGATGCTGTCGTGTAGGTAAGATGATTAATTGCCTAGTAAGCTTTAATGACTGTTTTTTTAACGCTGGGTAACACATTACATCATCATATAATCTCTAAATCTATTACATATGATGATCAACAACCTACAACATATGCGATATTCAAAAACAACTCCACGAACAAGAATTCCACGATGAAGCTCTCCCCGAAACACTTGGATCCACAGACGATTCTGCGTGTACGACATCCTCGATGTTAAGATAGTCTGGAAGGCTTTCCAGAATACTTTGACAAATAGTGGACGAGTTTGAATTACAGATAAGATTTGTGCTACAATGTTAAGATAGCAAGTAAAATATTTAGAAAAGTCTTGCTGAAAATTTAAAATTTTAAAAATAAAATGTTAGGATAACAAGTAAAATGTTAGGATAACAAGTAAAATAGAATTTAATATCATTTGAATTTTGTGACCAATTATAAAATATTGTACTATTTTCTTATTGGTTAAACTAGTTTTATTTAATGATATTTATGTATTTTCTTAATCTACATGCAAAAACCTTAAAAACCACTTATATTGGGACAAAAAAGTAAAATGATCATGTTCTTGCTATAGTTTGGTTGTTATACAATTGTCTTTATTGGCTTCAAGTTGAATTTCCTCGTCTCTCCTTTATTATTTTAGGGTGTTGGACACAACGAAGAGAAACTCCTTGTACTGGCAGTAACAAACACACCTTATGCTATTGATCAAGTGAAACAAAAGCGTGTAAGGAATGTGAAACTTTCAGGATGTGTTTCTAAAAAAATAAAATGAGTGTTTTCTTGTATAAATCTGTTTTCGAAGAGAATCAAAAGCGTGTAAGGAATGTTAGATAGTCCTTGTTCAGGATGGCTATCCTGAATTGGAACTTAATCTTCCAAAAAAATATAATCAAAATCTATAAGAAAATTCATTGGCTATAAAAATTACCAAATAGAGGTCATTGTCTACAAAATAGAGAACACATATCAAAGAAAAATAAAATAGGATATCTTGAAGCATTTTCAATAATTCTATCAAGAAAGTGTTAAATGTGGTTTCATTATAAAACACATATGTTATATAGGATAGCTTTTGACACTTTCAGGATGGGTTTCCAGAAAAAAAAATGAGTGTGTTTTCTTGCATAAACCTGTTTTCCAAGAGAATCAAAAGCGTGTAAGGAATGTTAGACAATCCTTGTTCAGGATGGCTATCCTGAAATTGAACTTAATCTTCCAAAAAAAACATAAACAATATCTATAAGAAAATTCATTGGCTATAGAAATCACCAAATAGTGTTAGTTGTCTACAAAATAGAGAACATTAAAATAGGATAGCTTGAAGCATTTTCAATAATTCTATCAAGAAAGTGTTAAATGTGGTATCATTATAAAACACATATGTTATATAGGATAGCTTTAAATACTTTCAGGATGGGTTCTAGAAAAATAAAATGAATGTGTTTTCTTGCATAAGTCCGTTTTGAAAAGAATCAAAAGCGTGTAAGGAATGTTAGACAATCCTTGTTCGGGATGGCTATCCTGAAATTGAACTTAATCTTCCAAAAACATAAACAATATCTATAAGAAAATTCATTGGCTATAGAAATCACCAAATAGAGTGAGTTGTCTACAAAATAGAGAACATTAAAATAGGATAGCTTGAAGCATTTTCAATAATTCTATCAAGAAAGTGTTAAATGTGGTATCATTATAAAACACATATGTTATATAGGATAGCTTTAAATACTTTCAGGATGGGTTTCTAGAAAAATAAAATGAATGTGTTTTCTTGCATAAGTCTGTTTTCGAAAAGAATCAAAAGCGTGTAAGGAATGTTAGACAATCCTTGTTCAGGATAGCTATCCTGAAATTGAACTTAATCTTCCAAAAAAAAACATAAACAATATCTATAAGAAAATTCATTGGCTATAGAAATCACCAAATAGAGTGAGTTGTCTACAAAATAGAGAACATTAAAAAAGGATAGCTTGAAGCATTTTCAATAATTCTATCAAGAAAGTGTTAAATGTGGTATCATTATAAAATACATATGTTATATAGGATAGCTTTTGGCACTTTCAGGATGGGTTTCCAGAAAAATAAAATGAGTGTAATTTCTTGCATAAGTCTGTTTTCGAAAAGAATCAAAAGCGTGTAAGGAATGTTAGACAATCCTTGTTCAGGATGGCTATCCTGAAATTAAACTTAATCTTCCAAAAAAAAACATAAACAATATCTATAAGAAAATTTATTGGCTAAAGAAATCACCAAATAGAGTTAGTTGTCTACAAAATAGAGAACATTAAAATAGGATAGCTTGAAGCATTTTCAATAATTCTATCAAGAAAGTAATGTGGTATCATTATAAAACACATATGTTATATAGGATAGCTTTTGATACTTTCAGGATGGGTTTCAAAAAATAAAATGAATGTGTTTTCTTGCATAAGTCCTGTTTTCAAAAGAATCAAAAGCTGTAAGGAATGTTAGACAATCCTTGTTCAGGATGGCTAACCTGAAATGGAACTTAATCTTCAAGAAAAAAAAACATAAACAATATCTATAAGAAAATTCATTGGCTATAGAAATCACCAAATAGAGTTAGTTGTCTACAAAATAGAGAACATTAAAATAGGATAGCTTGAAGCATTTTCAATAATTCTATCAAGAAAGTGTTAAATGTGGTATCATTATAAAACACATATGTTAAATAGGATAGCTTTTGGTACTTTCAGGATTGGTTTCAGAAAAATAAAATGAAGGTGTTTTCTTGCATAAGTCCGTTTTGAAAAAATCAAAAGCGTGTAAGGAATGTTAGAAAATCCTTGTTCAGGATGGTTATCCTGAAATTGAACTTAATCTTCCAAAAAAAACATAAACAATATCTATAAAAAAATTCATTGGCTATAGAAATCACCAAATAGAGTTAGTTGTCTACAAAATAAAGAACATTAAAAAAGGATAGCTTGAAGCATTTTCAATAATTCTATCAAGAAAGTGTTAAATGTGGTATCATTATAAAATACATATGTTATATAGGATAGCTTTTGGCACTTTCAGGATGGGTTTCCAGAAAAATAAAATGAGTGTAATTTCTTGCATAAGTCTGTTTTCGAAAAGAATCAAAAGCGTGTAAGGAATGTTAGACAATCCTTGTTCAGGATGGCTATCCTGAAATTAAACTTAATCTTCCAAAAAAAAACATAAACAATATCTATAAGAAAATTTATTGGCTAAAGAAATCACCAAATAGAGTTAGTTGTCTACAAAATAGAGAACATTAAAATAGGATAGCTTGAAGCATTTTCAATAATTCTATCAAGAAAGTAATGTGGTATCATTATAAAACACATATGTTATATAGGATAGCTTTTGATACTTTCAGGATGGGTTTCCAAAAAAATAAAATGAATGTGTTTTCTTGCATAAGTCTGTTTTCGAAAAGAATCAAAAGCGTGTAAGGAATGTTAGACAATCCTTGTTCAGGATGGCTAACCTGAAATGGAACTTAATCTTCAAGAAAAAAAAACATAAACAATATCTATAAGAAAATTCATTGGCTATAGAAATCACCAAATAGAGTTAGTTGTCTACAAAATAGAGAACATTAAAATAGGATAGCTTGAAGCATTTTCAATAATTCTATCAAGAAAGTGTTAAATGTGGTATCATTATAAAACACATATGTTAAATAGGATAGCTTTTGGTACTTTCAGGATTGGTTTCCAGAAAAATAAAATGAAGGTGTTTTCTTGCATAAGTCTGTTTTCGAAAAAAATCAAAAGCGTGTAAGGAATGTTAGAAAATCCTTGTTCAGGATGGTTATCCTGAAATTGAACTTAATCTTCCAAAAAAAACATAAACAATATCTATAAAAAAATTCATTGGCTATAGAAATCACCAAATAGAGTTAGTTGTCTACAAAATAAAGAACATTAAAATAGGATAGCTTGAAGCATTTTCAATAATTCTATCAAGAAAGTGTTAAATGTGGTATCATTATAAAACACATATGTTATATAGGATAGCTTTTGGCACTTTCAGGAAGGGCTTCCAGAAAAATAAAATGAGTGTGTTTTCTTGCATAAGTCTATTTTCGAAAAGAATCAAAAGCGTGTAAGAAATGTTAGACAATCCTTGTTCAGGATGGCTATCCTGAAATTGAACTTAATCTTCCAAAAAACATAAACAATATCTATAAAAAATTCATTGGCTATAGAAATCACCAAATAGAGTTAGTTGTCTACAAAATAAAGAACATTAAAATAGGATAGCTTGAAGCATTTTCAATAATTCTATCAAGAAAGTGTTAAATGTGGTATCATTATAAAACACATATGTTATATAGGATAGCTTTTGGCACTTTCAGGAAGGGCTTCCAGAAAAATAAAATGAGTGTGTTTTCTTGCATAAGTCTATTTTCGAAAAGAATCAAAAGCGTGTAAGAAATGTTAGACAATCCTTGTTCGGATGGCTATCCGAAATTGAACTTAATCTTCAAAAAACATAAACAATATCTATAAGAAAATTCATTGGCTATAGAAATCACCAAATAGAGTTAGTTGTCTACAAAATAGAGAACATTAAAATAGGATAGCTTGAAGCATTTTCAAAAATTCTATCAAACTGTGTTAAATGTGGTATCATTATAAAACACATATGTTATATAGGATAGTTTTTGGTACTTTCAAGATGGGTTTCCAGAAAAATAAAATGAATGTGTTTTCTTGCATAAGTCTGTTTTGAAAAGAATCAAAAGTGTAAGAAATGTTAGACAATCCTTGTTTTGGATGGCTATCCTGAAATTGAACTTAATCTTCCAAAAAACATAAACAATATCTATATGAAAATTCATTGACTATAGAAATCACCAAATAGAGTGAGTTGTCTACAAAATAGAGAACATTAAAATAGGATAGCTTGAAGCATTTTCAATAATTTTATCAAACTGTGTTAAATGTGGTATCATTATAAAACACATATGTTATATAGGATAGTTTTTGGTACTTTCAAGATGGGTTTCCAGAAAAATAAAATGAATGTGTTTTCTTGCATAAGTCTGTTTTCGAAAAGAATCAAAAGCGTGTAAGGAATGTTAGACAATCCTTGTTTTGGATGGCTATCCTGAAATTGAACTTAATCTTCCAAAAAAAAACATAAACAATATCTATATGAAAATTCATTGACTATAGAAATCACCAAATAGAGTGAGTTGTCTACAAAATAGAGAACATTAAAATAGGATAGCTTGAAGCATTTTCAATAATTTTATCAAGAAAGTGTTAAATGTGGTATCATTATAAAACACATATGTTATATAGGATAGCTTTTGGCACTTTCAGGATAGATTTCCAGAAAAATAAAATGAGTGTAATTTCTTGCATAAGCCTGTTTTCGAAAAGAATCAAAAGCGTGTAAGGAATGTTACACAATCCTTGTTCAGGATGGCTATCATGAAATTGAACTTAATCTTCCAAAAAAAAACATAAACAATATCTATAAGAAAATTCATTGGCTAAATAAATCACTAAATAGAGTTAGTTGTCTACAAAATAGAGAATATTAAAATAGGATAGCTGGAAGCATTTTCAATAATTCTATCAAGAAATGATTATTCCACTACTTCATGCGGTTGGAGATATTTAAAAAAAAATTAATCATATAAATTATTCAGAGTCTTAAACATAATAGAAGATTGAGAAACGGGAGATCAAGAGAGAACAATGATCCAATAAAACTTTCTGACCTTTCATGATTACAGAGAACCGAGAGTTTACTATAGCCAGGGAAGGGAAGTAGATTGAAAAGTGCATATTCATTTCAAGTTTACCCACGTGTCCCTTCTCTCCCTGTGTGCGTCTCCTTCTCTTCTATGGCTTGTCATGTGACTTGCTCCATGGTTGTAGCCACTATTAGAGTTGGAATGGTAGGTTTGATGGTTCTTGTATGGTCTGCGAGTATCCTCACCTTGTCTGTATATGTCTCCTCCTCTTATGTGGTTTACCATCATATCTGAGAAGTGATCTAAGTCCCTCACCCAGTAGTTATAGCCACTGTTGGAGCTTGCAGGCAGGGCGTGATAGTTCTGGTATGCTCTTGTCTGATACGTAACCGGCATAGCAAGTGTATTAGCATATGGATTGAAAGATTCTTGTCCCTGCAAAGCATTAGATGTAGGTACTCCGTGGTCTATGGATCCATTGGTATTGGTGTGAATGTGAAGGAGGAAAGCCTGGAAGAGGAAGATGTGAATAGTGGTGAACATTGAAAGGAGGCCATTGAGTTGGATTATTATGGCCCTGTGAAGAATGATTAGCAGGGATGTCCTGTAAAACCCGCTGAGTTTGATTCTCGTTTTTTCTTGTCTTGTTCACATGACCAGGGTTTTGAAGTCTTCCATCTGGTTGGTTACAAACATAGAAAAAAATCACACAGAACACAAAATCTCTTAGCTACAAACGATATTTACCTAATACAGCAAGGAGGAAGAGAAGAAAGCAGCAAGCTTACCTTTTAGTAGACAGCCCAACTTTATTTTCCTTTCTCATGGCTGTGCTATTCAGAAAGAACTTTTACTCTGTCTTCTTCATTAGCCCATCGCTAGAATAAGCCAACTTGTAAGCATATGCACATGAGGGAAGTAAATAGAGCATGTTCAAGACACACACGCACCTGTCTCAAGGTCATTAACCTATGCACCAAAGCACTTCAATCTTTGGTAAAAGAGACACAAATGAGATGGGATCAGAACAAAGCAGAGGGGGAAATGGATAAAGGAAATCAGACAATGATGATGATTGATAACAAGATCAAGTGAAAGCTCATGATTTTGCAAAAAGCGTAACAAAAAGGTGTTACCTTTTTTCCTTATTTCTAAAGCTCAGAAGCACGAAGATAGAATTTACCTATGATTATAGACAGTTCTTTACGTTTGGACTCGTAGTCTAATGGCTTGAGAGTCATTTTCACAATTGAATTTTCACACAAAAATGAAACACGTTTGGCTTAATTACAGAGAGATGGTGGAGATGATTGAAAGAGTCTAAAGACTTGCTTGATTTATTCATCGTTGGTTGAGTTACATATATAGTTACCTGTCAGTATGATCTTCCTACATTACAGGAGATTTACAAATATACTGAGAATATATGAGAATATTCTTTCACCCTCCCTCAGTTGAAGCGTCGAATGTCTTGACGGTTAAACTGTTTCGAAAGGAAGTGAACAACGATGATGGTAGGCCCTTTGTGAAGATATCGGCATATTGATATGCAGAGGGGACATGCATAACCTTGACTTCACCTAAAGCAACCTTGTCTCTTACGAAGTGTATGTCGAGCTCGACGTGTTTGGTGCGTTGATGCTTAACTGGGTTTGAGCACAGGTATACGGAGCTAACATTGTCGCAGAAAATGAGAGTTGCACGAGTTATCGGGTGATGTAGTTCAAGGAGTAAGTTTCGTATCCAGCAAGTGTCAGCAACGGCATTGGCAACACCTCTATATTCAGCCTCTGCGCTGGAGCGAGACACCGTTGGCTGTCTCTTTGATGACCAGGAGATGAGATTTTCACCAAGATAGACGCAGTAGCCCGATGTTGATCGTCTTGTGTCAGGACACCCCGCCCAATCTGCATCTGAGTATGCGGTCAGTGTCCTCTGTTTCGACTTGTACATCTGTAAACCATGGCCCAACGTTCCTTGTATGTATCGGATGATGCGCTTGAGTGCCGACATGTGAACTTGGCGGGGATCATGCATAAAGAGGCACACTTGTTGTACTGCGTAGGCGATGTCTGGTCTGGTGAAAGTGAGGTATTGAAGGGCACCTGCAAGACTCCTGTATTGAGTTGGGTTCTCAATTCGATCACCTTCTTCAGCAGCTAGTTTCTTTTGGACATCAGACGGTGTGGATACGGGCTTACAATCAGACATACCAGCGCGAGCTATGATGTCAGTCGCATAGTTGCGTTGTGATAAGAACAACCCTTGTTTGTTGTGCTCTACCTTGACTCCCAAGAAATATGAGAGGCGGCCCATATCTGTCATGGGGTACTCCATCTTCAAGCTGGAAGTGATTTTGTCGAGGAGATTCTTGCTGGAACCTGTCAAGATTATATCATCGACATACAATAGAAGGTAAGCAAGTTCACCATTGCAGTTATAGACGAAGAGAGAGGCATCTGATTTGGTGGTAACGAAGCCCAGGCGTTTTAGGGATTGACTGATGCGCGCATTCCAAGCTCGGGGAGCCTGCTTTAGACCGTATAAGGCTTTCTCCAACTTGCAGACATAATGTGGATACTTTTTGTCGACGAACCCAGGTGGTTGGTGCATGTATATATCCTCAGAGATGTTGCCATGGAGAAAGGCATTTTTAACGTCAAGCTGCCGTATGTCCCAACCATGATTCAGAGCTATGTCGAGGACTGAGCGTATGGTTGCTGGTTTCACTACTGGGCTAAAAGTCTCGTCATAGTCAACTCCCTCTTCTTGTGTTTTCCCATTAGCTACAAGTCGCGATTTGTGGCGCTTTAGAGTTCCATCTGCATCATATTTATACTTGTACAACCACATAGAGTTTATAATGTTAGCATTTGGTGGTTTTGGAACCAACCTCCAAGTCTTATTAATAACTTGAGCATCATACTCTTCAACCATTGAAGGTTTCCAGTTTGGATCAAGAAGAGCTTTATGGTGGGAAGTGGGAAGACGAGAAGCAGAGGAAGTGTAAAGAGTGAAAATCTTTTTAGGTTTGACAATACCTGCCTGTCCTCGAGTTGTCATTCTTTGTGGTGGAAGAACAGTAGTCTGAGGAACAGGAGGCGGAGCAGTAGTAGGTGGAACAGAGGAATGTGTTTGAGCTGGAGCTTGCGGAGGTATTGCACGATCCGCAGCAGAGTTAAGAAGAATTGATCTGAAAAGAGGCGAAGGTTGGTCTGAGCAATCCAAAAAGTTGTAAGGAGTGGTATTGCTAGACTGTCTTTGAGCTTGAGGAAATGTGGACTCGTCGAAAACCACATGGCGAGAGAGAAAGATGCGATTGGTTTTGAGGTCCATACAACGATATCCTCGGTGACTAGTAGGGTAGCCAAGGAAAAGACAAGGAGTTGAGCGATGTGAGAGCTTATGAAGATTTGAGTTGTTAATGTTTGGAAAGCAGAGACAGCCAAATACCCGAAGGTGTGAGTAAGTAGGCGTCTTACCAAAAAGAGCAAAATGAGGAGTTTTGCGGCCAATGGAGGTTGAAGGTAAAATGTTGAGAACATGGACAGCAACATGGAGAGCCTCCGCCCAGTAAGAAGGAGATAGCTGAGCTTGAAAGAGAAGTGAGCGAATAGCATTGTTGATGGTTCTAATTATCCTCTCAGCTTTTCCATTTTGTTGAGAAGTGTGAGGACAAGAGAACCTGAAAGTGATGCCATGTTGAGAGAAATGAGTGTGGAATTGATTATTATTGTATTCACCTCCATTGTCGCATTGAAGAGATTTAATGGTAGCCCCAAATTGGTTTTTAACATAAGCAGAGAAGTGTAGAAATTTTGAAAACACCTTGCTCTTACGCCTGATAGGATAGACCCAAAGATAATGAGTTAGATCATCCAAGAACACAATATAATATCGAAAACCACTCAAACTTGGTATAGGAGAAGTCCAGATGTCAGAGTGAATGATTTCAAAAGGCAAAGAAGTTGTGTTATTGGATTTAGAAAAAGGAAGCTTAAGGTGTTTACCCAGCTGACAAGCATTACAAAATTGTATGCTGTCTTTATTACATGAAAAACTAGAAGAAGAAATGAGACTCTTTAACGAATCATTATTTGCGTGAGCCAGACGTTTGTGCCACAGAGTAGGAGTTTCCGTTACAAGAGCAGAGTGCTGTTGAATGGAGAGATCCGAAGGCACAGAGTAAAGGTCGCCTGAGCTTTCACTGCGGAGAATGGTTTTCTTGGATTGAAGATCCTTCACAGAGAAACCAAACGGGTCAAATTCGACAGAACACCAATTGTCTTTTGTGAAACGACGAACTGATATTAAATTTTTGACAATAGCAGGAGCAACAAGAACGTTTTTAAGATGCAAAGGACGAGTTTTTGAAGTGAGAGATGAGTTACCAGAAGACAGAATGGGAATGGAAGATCCGTTACCTACAATTACTGAATTTCCGGTGCTCAAGTTATTAACAGATCGAAGGTTACCTGAGGAGGAAGCCAAATGAGAAGAAGCGCCTGAGTCCATATACCAAGCTGGTGGTTCAGTTAACGTCATGGTGTTGAACGCTTCAGCAAAGTCGCGGGTTGGTTGGACCATGTTGGCTTCGTGTTGTTGATGTGGATGTGGAGGGAAAGGACGCTGAGACGGAGCTGCTGATGGATACTGTGGCCATTGATGGGGTCCTTGAGGCCAGTTTCCGTATGGTCCCGGCCAGTATTGCTGTGGGTAGCTCCAGTTGTTGTAGTGAGGGCGTTGTTGAAAGTTGTTATGGGGTCCTCTTCCTCGGTTACCTCTTCTGTTGCCTCGGTTGTTCCTTTGCTGGCGTGATTGCGTATCAGATGGTTTTGAGGACTGTGTCTGAGCGACCAGGGCAGTGGACGACGAAGCTGAGTCGTTGATAGCAGTAGAGCCCTTGTAGGACTTCTTCAAGCGCGTTTCTTCCAGCTCAAGCATGTTGCGAGCTTCATCAAACGATGGAAACGGCTTCTGATGCTTGATCACATTGATGATGTGATCGAACTTCTCGTTTAGGCCATTTAGCATGTACATAACGAGAGTTTTGTCGCTCACTGGTGCATCGACGTTCTGAAGGAGATCCGCGATAGACTTGAGACCCAGCGAGTACTCCTGAATCGACTGGTCACCTATCTCCTTAGTTCGAAGATCGTTGTCTAGTTGGATGGCACGAGACTCCTTGTTGTTGCGGAATTGATTTTCTATCCTGAGCCATATGTCTCTGGCCGTTCCTCCGGTCTTGAAGCATGATTTGAACAGAGGCTGCGCCAGAGTGCCATAGATCCATAACTTGACTAAGCCGCCGCGTTTCTTCCAGGCTAAGTCGTCATCACCGGTTGGCTCGGATGTGCCATCAACATGACCAAGTACATCAAAGGTGAGACAATGGGTGAGGAAGAGATCTCTCCAAGCATCATAATTGTAGACGTCGAGATCTAGCACCAGAGGTATGTGATGTTTGATGTTCGTCACTCCGAAGGCTCTCTCAAGTTCTGCCATTACGACAGGATGAAGAAGAAGCACTTGATAGATGATGAAGAATAGAGAAAAAAAAATGAGAAGCGAAGAGATTAGAAAGAGCTGTGCTCTGATACCATGAAAGAGTCTAAAGACTTGCTTGATTTATTCATCGTTGGTTGAGTTACATATATAGTTACATGTCAGTATGATCTTCCTACATTACAGGAGATTTACAAATATACTGAGAATATATGAGAATATTCTTTCAATGATTACGGCGGAGATGAGAGACGCTGGAAATGATCGACGCCGGAGACGAACGACGCCGGAGACGAACGACGCCGGAGACGATGATGGACGACATGATCGATGGCGGAGATGATGACGACCGAGATGATCTACGTCGGAGATGATTGACGCGGAGACGAGACGAGATGCGGTCGTCACTTTCCTGATTCAGTTTTCAGAAAGAAAAAAATATATAATTAGAGAAAGAAAGGGTATAAGGGTAAATGATCCCTTTAATGAAATCTATTTTTGTGAACAAAAACTTGGTTTGGGGCTATTTAGGACCATTTCTCTAAATATTTACTGTATGATGAGTACCTTTTATTTGGGCCTGATTAATTTTGTATGATCCTAATTTATACCAAGAAGAACCACACTAAAAATGTTGTTTAAATTAAAAACCCAACCCAACTTCTTTGTACGTTTATATATTTTATTTTTCACCCTATGATAAATTATAAAATTCTGAAAAGTGAGTAAAATATATAGAGCATCGATTTCAAAATTTTGGTTGTATAAATATAAATACTTTACATATAATAAATTCATTAAAAATTTGCATACAATTGGAAAGCAAAACCTGGTTTTGTAAGTTAGTAACAACCAAATTAAGCCGACATGTCTAATTCCCACGCATTTTCATCCCAGTTGTGCAAACATCTATTACATTAAAAGAGAAGTCACAACTTCTTTTCATGTGATTTTTTTTAAATGCTTCATAAATCATTTATGCTTCATAATTAACAGAGAATCTTCTCATATTAATCTACTCATATTAATCTAAATAATATTTCTTTCCCTCTAACTAGCTAACTATATTTAATTAATTCATTTAAACTTAACTAAATTCTGACCAAATCATTTCAATTTAATAATGGGGAAAATTTATCATATTTTATGTGTTAAACAATTATATTCACATACACCAAGTTTTGAACGTTATAAATATATATTACGATGCTCAAACTCTGAGAACAAATTAGCATATTCTTATAAGATACCCAATGAGATTATATATATTTTTTTACTAATACTTATAAAATTCAAATAGGTCCATATATAAAACCATAATCGGTACATATGACACAATACAATACCCACTATCATATACATGTGAGATATATCTTTTAAATATAATGACCTATTTATATGATCTATATAATCTTTTAATAGGTAAGATGTTTTGTATATTTAAATTAGGCATACAGTTAAGGTAGTCGGGTCGGGTAATTCGATATTCGGATTGTTCGGTTTGACCAAAATCTCACCAAATTAAATCAGAAAATGTTCGGATTGGTTCAGCGTTCAGGTAATTTGGTTTTTATTTATCTTAACAAATTTTTTAGGTTCGATTATATTTTGGTTAAAAAAATTGGTTAAACTCAGGTAATTTAAGATAATTTTGTCAAAACTATCCGATTATCTAACTGAACTGAATCGAAAAACAATTAAAAAAATTCTGCCAAGTCGAACTGAACTTCTCCCCAAAAATTCAATTTGGCAGGTTTTGTTCGGTTCAACATCCCATGCCTAATTTAAGTGGTGATCTAAACTTATGTTTTAATAATATAAATAACTAATACAAAATGTTTTGAAATTAGTGTATTTAAATATTTTAAAATTGTCATAAAATGCAAATTTTACTGATTCATTAGTTTTTTATTACTTATTATTTTATATGATACCTGAGTTACATACAGAACAATTTCCAAATTAGTTAACCTTTCAAAGTTGTGTAATAATCAAACAAAAATCCAATAAGTACTACTAAAAAGCTACAAATAAATGTGATAGTTTGTAACAATTAACTAATTAATAAACATGTAAACGATAACGTGCTAGTCTTTAGTAAAGATATAAACATTTTAAAAGATGGTTAATATACATATATTTGCGACTAATAATATAAAATAAGATCTCTATATATATATATATATATTAAAATAAATACTCGCGCAACCAAGTCTAGTTTTTAAATTATTAAAAGAACTACAAATAATTCCACTGCCTTAATATATGTGGCCCGATCATATAACATTCTGAATCATTCATTTAATACAATATAAAAATTATTATGAAACTGTTTAACTTTCAATTATTTGATGTGAACTAAAGTATAATTTTGAAAAACAATTTAAATTATATTTGCCCTCGCGCATAAGTGCGGTCTTAACCTAGTTTATAAATAACAAGTTAGGTTATGCATTATTATATTTGAGAAAACTGTTTTTTTTTATGCTTCTTCAAACTCACATAAAAAATTGAAAAATAATGAATTCCGCAACTGTTTCTTTTTGGACCACCAATAGTTAGGCTAAACAAAAAAAAGTAACAGAAAACATAACTATTTAATCTATTCTTAGCTATAAAGATTACTTATGGAGCATTTGATGTATTGTTAATATATATGGTTTAAATGATAAAAAAATTTAATTTTTTTAAAAATTTTTATTACAAATTTTTTAAAATTTACAGTGATGTGTCATGTTTTCTTTTCTCGTTTGTTGAGTCGGCAGCAAAAAAATGTCTGAACTTATAATAGTAATTCTTTTATTATTATCAATGATGTAATTAAGATATGTATTACTTATCCAAGAAATCAAAATTCCCATGAAAAATAATTTATTGATTAAATAGAGTAGTTGATTGTATCTTATACACTATTACTTATGAATTGAATTTGCTGATTTGTCATACTCTCCATAATTTTAGTTTAATCATATTTTATTCTAAATTATTAATATTAATAAATAACTTAATGATTTAGCTGATATAAATAATTTTAGTGAATATTACTGATAATTTATCATTTATCTTCAGAATTATAAAAAATTCTAAAGATAATATCATAGTTTAATTTATTGTCGACAAAAAAAAGTTTAATTTATATTAGTGATACTAAAATAGTATATATATATATTTATAATTTATATTAGTAATATTAAAATAGTATATATATTTATAATTTATATTAGTAATATTAAAATAGTATATATATTATATTATATTTGGTTTAGTATATTAAACCATCTCTATTCATATATAAATATATATAATATAATGAATCATTTATCTTTTAAGATAAATTTTACGGTCAAATCATTCATTGTGATAATTTCAGAAAAAGTTGGTTAGAAATTCAAAAATATTTATACTATTAGTTTCGTAGTGATTTTTTCACTCTCACGTTAAAAGTTAGAGTATTTAAAATATTCATTACTCTTAATAAATAATTAGATTAGATTGGATAATATATAATTACTTACACAATTAAAAATGAATTTAATTAGTTTTATAATCATCAAATCTAAAAAGATTATATATTATGTTATCTAAAATTATTTTACATCATATTTTTTTAAAATAAATATGAATACATGTATATAGTTTTTTATATATATGAATGTTTTTAATTTTATTTTACGTAATAAAATATTTTATTAAAATAAAAAATATTGTCTGTAAAAATAATATTTAATTAATTACTTAATATATCAAAATCATGAAAATAATCATTGATTTTTGAATTGATAATATATTTATTTACATATTTTTGTAAAATTATTAAGCCCGCAAGTGCGGGCAAAACACCTAGTATTGTAGTAATTATATATCACTTCCTAAATTTAAACAGGTAATTAATGGTGGTGAACTACTGATCAATAATGGTAAATATCTAAAAAAATATAGCTGGTCTTTAATGAAAACATTAATATTTGTTCCTATAAAATAAGATGAGCCCAGATTTGTTTCCTATATTTAATAGATCAACAAAATGTACCAGATATAAATGACTCTTGGATTATCTATTTCTTTAACTAAAACTAGGTGATTTTTCCGTGCTCATGCACGGATATAAATATTTATAAATAAATAATTATATAAATTATTAATATTATAATTTCAGTTTAATTATTTTTATTTTTTATATATAATTTTTTAAATAATATTTTATGAATTAATCAAACATGTAGTTTGGATATATATATATATATATATATATATATATCTAGTTGGTTTGATTACTATTATTTAGGTATATTAAATTGTCTTTACTTCTCTAGGTTTAACAATAGTATTTTTTTTTGTTAAAATAGATTAAATTTTGATGATTTTTTTTTTTTTTTGGAATTTAGACTTCTGACTATGAGAATAACAATTTAGATTGTTTAAATTACTCATCTTGTGGATTATATTGAGTTACACATATCGAAGCATAAATACTTTTGATTCTTGTTAAACTAAATTTGATTTGTTTTATTTATTACATTAGTTTAGTTATTCATCTTAAATATGTATATTTACTTGCGTAAATTATTTTGTTTAATTAAATATTTTTTGATTTTTAAAATAATATAAAAATTGAAGTGATGATAAGTACGAATTTCGATAAACAACATTGAAAACTCATGGACAAAAATCAACCTTTACAAAAAACAATTCTAACAAAAGTCTAAGTAAATTTATACTTTAGTGTTTATATGTATAAAATACAAACTAAAAATAATTATAAATAATCTTAACCAAAATTTTTTTTTATTGGTTTATGCATTCTTGTTAGAGGTATATTATGTTGTATAAATATATTAAAAAATATGAAGCCTTAAATAACTTTCAGTAGTATAATAAGTTTGATTAAATTTTGTAGATTTTCTATTTATGTAGTTTGCTTAATGTGACAAATTAAAAATATAATGAAAAGAAATTATGCAAAATTAATAAACATCTTAATAGTAGCAATTATAAAATATTTTTGGTTCATCAATGATATTTTACTATATGTTTAAATTATTTTTGTAATAAACTAAGAAACAGATTGATTTAAATAAATTATTTTATTAATTTTAAATATATATTATGATTTTTAATATTATCTTTTAAAGAGATGCTTATTTTAACAAACTAACTACTTTTTGGTGAAATTTCCTTTTATTAAAATCATATTTTATATAAAATATATTTTTGTAACATATGTTTTCTTTCCTTTTTGTAGATACAATTTTCATTTTTATTATACAAATATTTCTTTCTTTATTATATATGTTATTTGGAAAATATAAAAATAAATTAAAATTAAATATTTATTTAATATTTTAATAATGGAAATTATATATAATACATTTATTCATTAAGGGTACCTCTGTAATTAACCGTTGTAAGAATTAACGTGAGAGCGACACATAAGAAACTGACTTCTCAAATAACACTATAGATCTTACCATAGACTAAATTATAGGGCAGGTTGTTATTAATATATAGATTGTAGTTGTACTACGATGGTTTATCTTTTACTCGCAGGAGAAGATTAATGTCAAGTTTCAAGGGATAATCATGAAGATTGGAGAAAAATAGAATATTTCCGCGAAACAATAAACTCGATCCGGACGCAAAAAAGGAAAGGGAAACCCGGCCTAGGAGGAATATATAAGGGATGCCAAGGCGAGAGGCGCAAGAGGACGATCTTTAGACTCTAGAACTCTCTGCACTTAGAAACCTTAGGCTTGTTCTCAACAAGTTCGATTTCTATGACTTGCACTCATACCTGACGAACTCGCACATACAGTAAGATCTCTTGCTCCACTCCTTCTAATTGAACTACGTTCGGCTTGATCCTTGAATGGGGTACGTAGGAAGCCTTTCATAAGGTCCACTCCCAAATCATTTTAAACCTTTTTCGTCTTTTTCTGAGCGAGTTGCAACCACATAGATTTTTCTCGACATAAGTGGTAGCGCTAGCAAACTTAGTCTCGTTTTACTGCTTGTGTTATACGATTTCCTTTGTAATTCCATTTCCAGACAAGCTTCATGTGTGCTTTTGTCTCTGGAACGCTCATACGCAAATTCGACGGTGTGAATTTCGGTTCCCAGAATCGATGCCTCTCCATCTGATTTGCGTTCAGCTCCTGAATCAGAATAACAAACTGCCACAAATCCTGGATCATCTCCTATCTCAATGTAAGGCATCTGTGTCTTGACAACCCTCGCTGGATCATAATAGACATTGGGGCCTATGAGTGTCAGGCACAACTGATTTGTCTGCATGTTCCAGACTACTCATACATTAGCCTTGAAAGCTCTCCCAAGCAGCAGAGAAGAATTCCAGTAAATCTTGATATCCATCACATGAAAGTCCACTGAAACTAGGGTATTGCCGATCTGCACTTGAAGATTTCTGATGATTCCTCCTGAATACACCTTAGAGCAATCCACAAAGGTAAAAGAATTCTCGGAAGGCTCTATTTGTAGACCTAGATGATCTGCCATAACCTTTGCTGGCTGAAGAACCCGTATCACAAAGTGCACTAAGGTATCTGATTCTTCCAATCAAGCATGGAACCACAAATTTCCCAGGATCACTCTTATTCGTTACCACAATCCTCTACTTCATCTTCTCTCTGATATGATGGAACATTCTCTCAATGTCCTTTTTAGTCTCCTTGATTTCTCTGAAAAACATCCACAATATGTGGGTAAATTAAGCCTCATCGAATGACTTGTCAATAGGGATCGTAAGTACGTTTTCTGGGTTTGGGGGGGGGGGGACGTTTTTCCGGGTTTGACTGGAAAACGCATTTTCGGATTTTAAAAATATTTTATAATAATTATAATAAATAATTTAATTGATTTTGTGTTTGTATTAAGGGTATGTAGGTTTTTGTATTTTGAGGTGCAAATGTAGTATCCAAACTCTATTTTTTTAGCATCTCAGATATCTAGATATTCTAGATAGTACAGATGTTGCATCTAAATGTTGTATCTAGGTGCTGATGTAATATTGTCCAAACGAACAATGTCTGAATGTTATCGGTCCAAATGCAGCATTTGCATATAGAAACGAACATGGCCTAAATTAACCAGTTAAAAGTTAATAACGATAGTGACGCCAACTATTCTCCTTTTGCGGTGTCTCGTTGGTGCTGGAGGCATACAAATTATTTTTTTGAATAAACTGTAAGAGTTATTAAAAACCTCTCTCTATGGCGACTGCGACGGCAACAAAGATCGGAATCAAGGGATTCAGGAAACGGTGGTATTAGGGGATGAGGTTGCTAATCATCAGTTTGTTGGAATCGGGGAATATCAACGGGGAAGGCAGAGCCGTATCTACGAGATCTGGGTAGATCTATTTACTTTTTGGAGTATTGGGCAAGCGATGGGAGTACGGTTAAGAGAAGATACGGCGGATCGAATAATCTTAATGAGATATGAGGAATCTATTATTCGGGAAGGGAAAATTAAAGGTACGCCAATTTTCATCACATATGAGGATCTGGATCGATTAGATCCTGAGGCTAAGGAAAGAAGTGTCTGGCGTTTCTGTGGCAATATACAGATTTTCTTGTTTCAATTGACAGTCTGGTGTGGATTTGTCCTCCATTTTATTTTCAAAAAGATTACACTGCATCTATTTTGGTTCTGGTTTACGATCTTGTGGATATCTCGGATCAATCACAAGATATTTGATTGTGATTTGAAAAAATTATTGTACAAAGATTTTTGGAAAGAAGAGGAGTATAAGAAGGCCGAGGGGTCGAGGATCCAAAGCATCACAGTATCAAACAACTATCTTTCTCGGTCTTTTCTAGCTCATAGCGGTTTTTTTCGTCTGTCTATCATGTCTCAGGGACAGCTTGTGGGAAAGGCAGGGAACAAGAGCGGTGTGGAGAATATCATCAATAAGCTGAAGATTTCGGTTCCTCATTTTGATAATTCAGCACTCATCAAAGGATTCTCAAGAACTCTGATTGGCCGGTGTATGAATCCAAGCAAGCAAGATGTCAAGCTGTTGCTAACGATGCTTCCAAATATCTGGAAGGTGGAGGATAGAGTGGTTGGAGCTGATTTGGGACTTGTCCGTTTCCAGTTTGACTTCGACGAAGAAGAGGATATCGAACAGGTTCTAAAGATGCAGCCTTTTCACTTTGATTATTGGATGCTCTCGTTGGTGAGATGGCAACCAAGGGTGGAAAGGAACTATCCTTATGAGATTACCTTCTGGGTTCGGGTTTTGGCGTACCCTTACAACTTTGGGCAGCTCAAACTTTCGAAATTATAGGAGGTGCCATTGGGAAGGTGATTGAGGTGGATGTTGATTATGGAAGAGTACAGGTGGTCGTTGACGGATACAAGAATTTGGTTTTCGAGACTGAGGTGAACTTTCATGGTGATGAGCATTATGATGGAGACGAATTGCAGATTTCCCTACGGTATGAGAAGCTTTTTGGATACTGCAGAGCTTGCTTCAGCCTGTTTTTGCGGATGACAGTCTGTTTTTCTGCAAGGCACAAAAAGAAGAGTGCCAGACTATTCTTCCGATTTTGAAGGAGTACGAGATGGTATCAGGTCAATTAATCAATTTTCAAAAATCTTCTGTACAATTTGGTCACAAAGTGGAGGAGTCTTCAAAACAGGAACTACATGATATCTTAGGAATACATAATTTAGGGGGAATGGGAACATATCTGGGATTACCAAAGACTTGGGCGGGTCAAAGATTCAGGTTTTTGGTTTTGTACAAGATCGTCTAAATAACAGGGTGAATGGATGGACCTTTAAAATTTTCACAAAAGGTGGCAAAGAGGTAATTATAAAATCGGTGGTCACGGCTCTATCCAATCACGTCATGTCTTGCTACCGAATTCCAAAATCAGTGATGAAGAAGCTAACAAGTGCGGTGGCAAGATTTTGGTGGAGTTCAGGGGGAAATAGTAGAGGTATGCACTGGCAATCATGGGACAAAGTGTGCCTTCCGAAGGAAGAAGGAGGTCTGGGTTTTAAAGATATGACGGATTTTAATACGGCAATGCTAGGAAAGCAACTATGGCGCCTCATTGAGAAACCATCCTCATTATTTGCGAGAGTTTTCAAAGGACGGTATTTCAGACACGCATCACCTCTGGAACCGATCAGATCGTACTCACCATCCTATGGCTGGGGAAGTATTATCTCAGCTAGATCTCTGGTTAGCAAAGGACTAATCAAAAGGGTGGGAACATGATCGTCCATCTCAGTATGGAACGATCCCTGGCTCCCAACCACTCGCCCGAGACCAGCAAATAGTAATCAACAAACTTTTGATCCTTTTCTCACAGTGGATTCTCTCATCAATACTACATCACGCACATGGAACTCACAAGTGATTCGGGAACTGGTGACCCCGGAGGATGCAATAGTCATAGAAAGCTTGCCTCTGAGTCGTCACTTTTTACTGGATAGTGAGGGTTGGCACTTCACCAAAAATGGGAAATATTCGGTTTAATCGGGTTATCAAGTGGAAAGAATGTATCCGGATGTACAGAAAACGCTTCCGTTTTATGGGCCGGATATGACTGCTCTGAAGGCTCATTGTTGGAAGATTCAGTGTCCACCTAAGATTAAACACTTTATATGGCAAATAGTGTCAGTATGTATATCTGTAAAGGAGAAATTAAGGTCAAGAGGACTTCAAGGGGATTTACAATGTTCAAGATGCGGAGCAGAAGTGGAACCCATAAATCATGTCTTCTTTGAATGTCCACCGGCAGTTCAAGTTGGGCTCTCTCACGAATACCATCGAATATAAATATTTTTCCTACGCAATCGGTTTATACAAATATGGATCATCTGTTCTGGAGGGTGTCCCCGTCAGAACCAAGTCATCAATTTGCCTGGATTTTATGGTACATTTGGAAAGGCCATAACAATATGGTCTTCATTAATATCAACGTAGATCCCAGAGATACCCTACAATTGGCAGAAACTGAATCCAAGATTTGGCTGGAGGCACAATCAAGTTTTTCACAAAGGGTTTCTCTTCATAGGGAAGGAGATTTAGGTACGTTACCAAGTATTGCGGGAAGATGGTATTTCACGGATGGGTCTTGGAAAGAAAATGAGCTTTTTTCAGGACAAGGGTGAAGGGTGGTATAGTACACTAGAAGGCTTTGATGGTCTGACGGGAGCGAGGAATACGAGAGCCAGTATCTCTCCTATCCATTCAGAGATGGAAGCCCTTATATGGGAAATGGAGAGTATGATGAATCTACGACAATTTCATGTGATGTTTGCAATAGATTGTTCTCAATTGGTTAAGATGGTTTCAGAACCAGAAGAATGGCCTGCATTTGCGACCTACTTAGAAGATATCAAACACTTGAAGACAAGATTTAATAACTCGGAGATAATCCATGATAATGCAGAATACAAGAGCGGACAGTCTTACGCGCAGCACGAGGAAACAACCGTTCTTCGTCGTTCAAATGGATTCAGAGTACCCAGTTTGGTTCACAGATTCTTAACTGAGTCTGTATTGTTGATGTCAAAAAAATAGAATAAACTGTAAGAGTTTGTCTCTTATCCAACGCTGATCCATCAGACGTTGATGAGGCCATCCAAGTTGAGGTTCCCGTAGTTCGACGAGATCCGACAAACCCGGAACGGAGCCAAGGTCATAAGAGGAGGATTTTCCAAGGCTGTCCAAGAGATCCTTGATCAAGATGGTGGAAGCGACCAGAACCAGTTGCTGATTGAAGAGATGGTTCAATTAAAGATTCAAGACCAGGCCGGTCCGATAGAGGTTCAAGATCAATCCGGGCCAATCCATCTCCATAAGTTATCTCAGTCCAATCCCAGCCTCAATTCCATCCGGTCCAATTTAAGTGTGCAAATTCTAGATAAGGTAAGCATGTAAGATTTCAATTTGATTTCTAACCGGTTTATTGTTTTTGGTTTGTGCTGGTTTTCTTATTTTAAATTTCAATAAAGTTATGGGCAAATTGTCAGCCTTTCTTTTTTGTTTTATTTCTTTGAGTCCAATAATTCAGGCCATTGGTTAGCCTTGCTTTAGAGTCCAAGCTTGAGTCGTCCCATTCTGTTTTAGGTCTTATCGTTTTAGAGTCCAAGAAGAGTCCATGTTGCTTTGCTTCAAGTCCCCTAGAAGGGCATAGCTGCAGGTTATTTAATTCCCACACTAAGCAGCCTTGTACTTTTTTTTAGCCTTATGAAATATATGAGTCAGTTTGCCCCCTAGCAAAGAAAACCCTAAGCCTTCTTGTTGAGAGATTCGGCCAGAAGCATCCTTGAATCTTATCAAGTTCAAACCATCCAGCTTGTGGCGATTCTTCACTCCATCAAACCATCCAACAATCAGCCTTGAGAGAGATACACATCCAGCAAGGCCAATCCCATCTGTTATCCATCTTTCATCCACTGATCTGTTGAGAGAGATACACATCCAGCAACAGATCCCATCCGCCATCTCTATCTCTTTGTTTCTTTGTTTTTATTTCATTTTCATATCATCTTCCATCCTCTCATCAATCGCCCATCTAGTTCTAGTTTCATCTTGAATTTTAGTTCATCATCATTTCTTATTTCTTTTTACTTATTTGTATCTTATAAAAACCATAAAAACTTATAAAATTCTCTCCCTTTGTTTCAGGTACCAATCGGCCACTCTTGATCCCTAGATCAGTCTCAGCCGGCCAATACCAGATCGACCAGAATCCACCTTCAGTCCGACCATCGGTTCAGTCTGAATCTCAGCCTGTAACATTTGGTATCAGAGCTATATGTTCCAAAAATAAATCGGTTACATCTTCTCCTTGTTTTGTTTCTAGCATATCGTTTTAGTGTTCTTACATTTTGCATCAAAAAATTTCAAAAAAAAATTGTTCTTGCTGTTCTTGCTGATCTTGCTAGTGTTCTTCCTAAAATTGCTAGATCTTTTTCGTGCAAGGGGAAGCATTTTCGATGTGTTTGTTGTGATTGATTGCCCAGCTTTCCATAACTGGAAACTGATTGACCAATTTGCATTTAATCTGATTGATAACTGCATAAATCATTTAGATTGATTAATTCTGCATTTATTCTGATTTATTTGATTAGTCTTGATTAGTTTGCATTGATTTTTTGATTTCCAATCATCATTTAAAAAAAGATTTCAATCATTCTCTTTTAATTTCGATTTGCATTTATTTTTAAAACTTTCCTTTTTATTTCATATTGATTTGATTTACATTTTCAAACTTAAAAAAAATTCCAACTTTTCCTTTTCATTTAAAATTGAATTCCAGTTTCATAAAAAAAAATCAATCATCTCATTTGCATTAAAAGTTTGATTTCTTTCTTTCTTACTTGTCTCATTCCTTTGATTCAAGTTCATCTTTTTTCTCTTCCTTCTTTTTTTATTTCCCTTTTTGTACTTGATCACTTTCTTCTAAGTGTTTCAGGACCAATGGGAGACTTAGGTCAGACATCAAACCAAGCTGACATCAATGCTCAGCTACTAGCCGGACAGGCTCGGCTAGACACGGCCATGGCAGCCATAACCGAGTGATACACTAAAAATGAATCCTTGCTACTGTCAAGTTAACAGTTGTGATTGCAGTACTTTAGATTCAATCCAGAGGACCAGTCTACACTTTACTCTTATGAGTTCAATATTAAGCTAAGAAGAAAATTGGGTTTTTGATTTCAATTGGTGACAGCAGAAAACAAGCAAACTAGAGATTGATTCAATTTAACAAGAAGCTAGCCTAGGGTGTTTCATCGGGTGTTGAATCTGAGCCAAACAATGATTCAAGCACGATGCAGTGCTTTCTAGAACTCGGATCACTCAGCTGGAACACCCCACTGTCGTGGTGGTGATCCCTTTGCGAATCGATCTCATCATCTAACTATCGTTGAGATAAGAACCGATTGCAAGCCTTAGAGGTCAGTTCCTATCAGTTCACTTACTACCCTAATATCTACTTTCGTTGATTAGGGATATTAAGCTCATTCAATATATGTCAAGTTATCTCCTACACGGTTAGCTAGGTGATTGAACTTAAGATCTAACATTAATTGATCAAGTTAATGCAAGCATTGAGAACAATATGAATGAAGAACAAATAAGAATCGCTTATCTATGTTTAGCTCGTGTTTCAACATCCTAAAAACCCTAGGTGAGCTAGATCACTACTCGATCATGATGCAAGCAATCAAAGACATAAATCCTGAATAATACTGCATAAGAACAAGAGTAGAAACAAAGGGTTCAGATGATCTTCTCTATGAGAGAGTGGATTCTTCTCCCTTACAAGTTGCATATCACAAAAGCTAATAGTTCTCTTGTAAAAACTAGCGTCCAATAAAATAAAAGGGATAGATGGCGTTTTTATATGGAGGCACCCTTTTGGTAGAGAGAGATTAGGGCAACCGGGTCATAATTCCCGAATTAGGGGTTTCCTTATTCGTCATGAACAACCTTAGGACCGCTCCGCCTGGCTGTTCCGCTTGAGAGCAGTATAGGGACTGTTCTCCTTGAGTGTTCTCCGCAGGATTGCTCCAAAAGGACATCTTTTCTTCATGCACCTTCTCTTCACTCTTCTACCAACTCCAGATCTGTAAAAGATCAAAAAAGGACTAGACTGACACGGATTAGGGACTTAAACCAAATGAAAACATATAGACAACGATGTGAAAAACACCATATATCACCGAGCAACTAGTTCGACTGGAAAAAAGGAACCAAGGCCAAAAGCAGCGGCCTTTGGGGAGGAACCATCCATACTTGGAGGATCCGCGCTCCCAATCCAAGGAAGACAGTACCGACTCTGAACCACCCGACCATGGAGGCAATGGACAAGGCCGGGCCGAGAGAGGAGGCAGGCGCGAGTTCGGGGTTAAGGAGACGGCAGTCCGATCCGGAGGAGAGGGCGTGGCTGGGAGGACGAGGTTACTTGGCAAGGAGGCAAAGACCTCAAACTTCATCCGCCTACCTTTGCGGGCAAGGTTGATCCAGACTCCTACATCGAATGGGAGAGGCGCATGGAGTACATCTTTGACTAATACAACTACTCCGAGGCTAAGAGGATAGCCTTAGCTGCTGCCCAAATGACCGACAATGCTCTAACCTGGTGGGATAGAAGTTGCGGATGCTGGAAGGATCCGTAGGGTCCAAACTTGGGAAGAGATGCGGTCCAAGCTCTGCACCAGGTAAGTTCCATCTTATTATCAAAAGAACTTACAAAAACGTTTCCGAAAGTATTCTCAGGGAACTAGGAGCGTGGAGGAATACTTTGAGGAGTTTAAATCCCTCAAGATCAAGCTCAATACCTGTGAGACCCCAGAGTCATTGATGGCCTAGTTCTTAGATGGACTACAAGACCGTATATCCCGCAAGGTGGAGAGGCAGTCGTTCATGAACTTTAATGACATTCTCCATTATGCCATCCAGGCCGAGCAACACATCAAGAGGAAGAACGTGTCAACTGCTAGAAGTAAAGCTCCTTGGACACAGTCCGGTTCCAGAGGTGTTGACAAAGGCAAATCCATAGAAGCAGAAAACCGGTTCAAGAAGAACCAAACCGAAGCGGCCAAAACTGGTCAATCCGACCAAGGTAAGAGTCAAGTTCAAGTTCAACGTACTCATGATATTACTTGTTTTAAATGTCAGGGAAAATGACACTATGCAAGAGACTGTCCGAACAAACGTGTGATGGTTCTCAAGGCCAATGGTGAGTATGAATCCCAAGATGAGGCCGAGGCGGAACCAGTTGATTCTGACGAGGAGGTTGTTGATTACGCTGAGACTGGTGAGCTACTAGTGACTAGGCGTTCTCTAAGTGCCATCTTTGACCCAGAAACTATCCAAAGAGAGCACATCTTTCATACAAGATGTAGCGTGGAACAAAAGGTATGTAGCCTAATCATTGATGGTGGTTCTTGTACTAACGTGGCCAGCAAGTATCTTGTTGATAAGCTAGGTCCGATCAAGACTCCCCATCCACGGCCATACCGGCTCAAATGGCTCAATGATGAGACTGAGCTTAAGATAGCCGAGCAAGTTATTGTGTCCTTCAGTATTGGAAAATACCAGGATCAGGTTAAGTGTGATGTTGTCCCCATGCAAGCCGGCCACATACTACTAGGCAGGCCATGGCAGTTTGACAAGGAGACCATTCATCATGGCCGGACCAACATCTACAGTTTCACCCACAACAACAAGAAGCATAGCCTAGCACCACTCAGCCCCCAAGAGGTTCATGACATGCAAAAGGCTATGGATCAGACTGGTAAGGTAAGTAAGACTAACCTATATCTTACTTCTGGTCAGGTGCTTAAGTCTTTACATCAAGAAACGCATGTGCTACTAATGATCTTTAAGGAAGGATGTTTTGCAGGTTTTGAGGTCCAAGGACTACCAGATGAGGTACAAGACCTCATGGAACGGTACAAGGATGTATTTCCTGATGAGATCCCAGCCGGCTTACCCCCCATCCACGACATAGAACATCAGATCGACCTTGTGCCAGGCGCACCTCTACAAAATCGGGCAGCTTACCGTGTCATCCCTGAGGAAGCCAAGGAGTTGGAGAGGCAGGTCCAAGACGTCATGGACAAGGGTTACATCCGGGAGAGCCTCAGTCCATGCGCGGTTCCTTTCTTGTTGGTGCCTAAGAAGGACGGTTCATGGCGCATGTGTGTGGACTGCCGAGCCATCAACAACATAACCATCAAATACCTGTACCCAATACCCAGATTAGATGATATGTTGGATGAACTAAGTGGGTCTACTGTGTTTTCTAAGATTGATCTCAGGAGTGGATACCACTAAGTTCGCATGAAGGAAGGTGATGAATGGAAAACCGCCTTCAAGACGAAACAAGGTTTGTATGAGTGGCTTGTGATGCCATTTGGCCTCACCAACTTCCCCAGAACCTTCATGAGACTCATGAATGAGGTTCTAAGGCCATACATCAGTAAGTTTGTGGTCGTGTATTTTGATGATATATTGATTTACAGTCAGTGCTTATCCGACCATGTTGAGCATTTGAAACAGGTGCTAAAGGCTTTGGGGGAAGAAGGACTTTTTGCTAACCTTAAGAAGTGTGTGTTTTGCACTGATAAATTGGTCTTTTTAGGTTTTGTTGTGAGCTCGCAGGGTCTAAAGGTCGATGATGAGAAGATCAAGGCGATCCAAGACTGGCCCACACCGACCACAATCGGCCACGTCCACAGTTTCCATGGACTGGCTAGTTTCTATCGACGGTTCGTCTGGGACTTCAGTACCATTTCAGCCCCAATGACCTCAGTGATCAAGAAGAATGTATCCTTTACTTGGGTACCAGCCCAAGAAGAGTCTTTCAACAAGCTTAAATATAGTTTGACTCATGCACCAGTCTTTACCCTTCCTAACTTTGATAAAACTTTTGAGATTGAATTTGATGCATCAAGGACATGAATAGGAGCTGTGCTTACCCAGGGAGGTCGACCAGTAGCCTTCTTCAGTGAGAAATTGAGTGGAGCTGCCCTCAATTATCCCAGCTATGACAAAGAGCTTTATGCTCTAGTGAGGTCTCTCGAAACTTGGCAACATTATTTATTGTTTAAAGAGTTTGTTACTCATACAGATCATGAGACACTTAAACACTTGAGAGGTCAGACCAATCTCAAGAGGAGACACGCCAGATGGTTGGAGTTTGTGGAGACCTTTCTATATGTGATTAAGTACAAGAAGGGCAAAGAGAATGTGGTGGCCGATGCACTATCCAGGCGACACACCCTTAATCTCAACCATGGAAGCTAAAGTCTTGGGTTTTGAGTTTCTTAAAGATTCATATGCTACTGACCTTAATTTTCAAGAGATTTTCAGGAACACTACCCAAGTAGCATCCGGCCCTTACTACCAGCATGATGGCTTCTTGTTCAAAGAAAAGAAATTATGCATACCTCAAGGTTCAATGAGGGAGTACTGGTTCGGGAGGCCCATGGTGGCGGCCTCATGGGACACTTCTGTCGAGAAAAACTCTCAGTGTCCTAACCGAGCATTTATTTTGGTCGAGCATGAAGAGAGATGTTGAGAACCTATGTGCCAAATGCACTGTCTGTCTCCAGACCAAATCCAGGTCACATCCTTATGGTTTATACATGCCATTACCCATTCCTAACCACCCTTGGGTAGATATTTTTATAGACTTTGTGCTGGGCTTGCCCAAGATAGACCACAAAGATTCCATTTTTGTAGTGGTGGACATGTTCTCCAAGATGGCTCACTTCATTGCATGTAACAAGACCAATGACGCTACCCAAGTGGCTAATCTATTCTTTAAAAAGGTGGTCCGTCTACATGGAGTGCCCAGAACCATTGTGTCCGACTGAGACACCTAGTTCCTAAGCCATTTCTGGAAGACACTTTGGAGAAATCTTAGTACTAAGCTGCTGTTCTCAACCACTTGCCATCCCCAAACCGACGGTCAGACTGAGGTAGTGAACCGTACTCTCTCTCAGCTATTGAGAGCTACGGTCGGTAAGAACTTAAGGAACTGGTTATCTTGTTTGCCATTTATTGAATTTGCTTATAACCATGGTAGGCATTCGACTACTAACCTTTCTCCTTTTGAGATTGTCTATGGTTTTAACCCAGAAACGCCACTAGATCTTGCTGAGCTGCCCAATGCCCTATACCGCAGTCAAGATGGTGCCACTAAATCTGAGTTCATTAAAACCATGCACCAGAAGGTCAAGGAGAGACAAGAAGCCAAGGCGGCCAAAGTCAAGGCACGACTTAACCTGAAAAGGAAGGAGGTTCTCTTCAAACCAGGCGACTTGGTGTGGTTACATATGAGACCAGAGAGGTTCCCCGATGCGAGGAATTCCAAGCTATCACCACGTGGGACTGGCCCATTCCGAGTCCTCGAAAAGACCAATGACAACACCTACAAGCTAGACCTCCCGGAAGAGTTTAAAATTTCTAACTTTTTCAATGTGTCAGATTTGTCTCTCTTTCTTGCAGATGATGGCGTTCTGAGGCCACAACCTTTTCAAGGGGGAGGGAATGATGAGGCCATCCAAGTTGTGGTTCCCATAGTTCGACGAGGTCCGACCACCCGGAACGGAGCCAAGGTCATAAGAGAAGGATTTTCCAAGGCTGTCCAAGAGATTCTTGATCAAGATGGTGGAACCGACTAGAACCAGTTGCTGATTGAAGAGATGGTTCAATTAAAGATTCAAGACCAGGCCGGTCCGATAGAGATTCAAGATCAAGCCGGGCCAATCCAGTTCCAATTGCTCGCCCAGAACCGAACCGGCCAGACCATCTCCATAAGTGATCTCGGTCCAATCCCCGCCTCAACTCCATCCGGTCCAATTTAAGTGTGCCAATTCCAGATAAGGTAAGCAGGTAAGATTTCAATTTGATTTCTAACCGGTTTATTGTTTTTGGTTTGTGCTGGTTTTCTTATTTTAAATTTCAATAAACTTATGGAAAAATTGTCAGTTTTTTTTTTCTTTGAGTCCAATAATTCAGGCCTTTGTTTAGCCTTGCTTTAGAGTCCAAGCTTGAGTTGGCCCATTCTGTTTTAGGCCTTGTCATTTTAGAGTCTAAGAAGAGTCCATGTTGCTTTGCTTCATGTCCCCTAGAAAGGCATAGCTGCAGGATATTTAATCTCCACTATAAGCAGCCTTGTATTTTTTTAGCCTAATGAAATATATGAGTCAGTTTGCCTTCTTGTTGAGAGATTCGGCCAGAAGCATTCTTGAATCTTATCAAGCTCAAACCATCCAGCTTGTGGCGATTATTCACTCCATCAAACCATCAACCGATTTGCCTTGAGAAAGATACACATCCACCAAGGCCAATCCCATCTTCTATCCATCTTCCATCCACTGATCTGTTGAGAGATATACACATCCAGCAACAGATCCCATCCGCCATCTCTATCTCTTTGTTTCTTTTTTTTTTTATTTCATTTTCATATCATCTTCCATCCTCTCATAAATCGTCCATCTAGTTCTAGTTTCATCTTGCATTTTAGTTCATCATCACTTCTTATTTCTTTTTACTTATTTGTATCTTATAAAAACCATAAAAACTTAAAAAATTCTCTCCTTTTGTTTTTCAGGTACCAATCGGCCAATCTTGATCCCTAGATTAGTCTCAGCCGGCCAGTACCAGATCGACCAGAATCCACCTTCAGTCCGACCATCAGTTCAGTCTGAATCTCAGCCTATAACAGACGTGGATCTCCCTACTTTGGTTTCGTATCTCGCTACTTAGTTTTAATCATTTAAATCTCCTATTCCTTGATATTCATCTCAAATTTAATACAGCAAGGGTCCCCATAATTAAGTTAAAAGCAACAAAACAAAAAAACTGTTGAACAACTAGTATTTAAGCGAGTCTTGAATACTAGCCCTGGACTACAGCCTCTCTGTCCTGTTCAGTTACATGGTGGGTACACGTAATCTGTTCAATTTATTAAGCTCAGTGGAGCATGCATGAGATAAAGTGTGAAAAGATGTTTGTGGTGGTAAACTGTTGAACAACTAGTATTTAAGCGAGTCTTGTTTCATCACCATTTCATCAATACAAATTTATACTTTTAAGTTCTCTCTCTAAGTATATTTTGTGACCAAACAAGTAGTCAGTCTAAAGATGGATGGTAAAACTGTGATTTTAAGTGTGCTCATAATGAGGCTTGTCATGGCGCAGAATCAAGTCGCAGCAGAGACTTGTTGCCCGAACTACAGGGCCATAAACATATATAATTTATGCCGTTTGCCTGCTGGCTCTATGAAATCGTGTGCAAAAATCAGTGGATGCATAATCGTTCCTGGGACAATATGTCCTTCGGGATATCCATATCCCGTTTTCGAAAACTCTGGTAATTTAATTTTTCTTTTCGTGCTGGTTTTATTAAGTTATATCTTTTACAAGTTGGATCAAGATTTTGATGCAAGTCGCAAGGCTTTTTATGTTTGACTCAAGGTCATACTGTCAATGAATACTGCAAGTTGGGTTGTGCATCCTCTGTATGCGGTGCCTTAACCACTCTCCAGGAGTCTGGTAAAGCAAAACCTCATTATTATTACAATTATGATATTGTTGGAATAAGAGAATAATCTATTAATTCAATATTGTCTCGGTGAATTAGAAGCAAGTGAAATTATGAATGGAGCGGTTGCACAATGCACCAATGCATGTTCTACTTTCTGCACCAAGGGCTCAGTTAATGCGGTTGAAACAGCCTAAGAAGCATATCCGCAGTTTATGTATGTATATGTGTTGTTGTTCTCCCTGTTTTCAATAATTGTCATCTATGTGACAAAATGCTAGACTCTTGTGCTATTTCCTGGTTTTCTATGTGACGTAGAAGGTCATCAATCCCTAGATTGTTTCTCTCTTCTACTTCCTACATGTCTAAATAAAGAATAATGTTTCCTTCTTTTTTTTTTTTTTTAAATACATATATATTCATTCATTAGCCCTTCATGGCATTGTCCAAAAACAGCCCTTCATGGCAAGATTACACGATAAATGCAGGCAGATTTGAATAAAATTCAGTACACCTAAAACTTAATAGCTCAGAATCCGCAGGATTCTGCAGCCAGGTCGCGTGAAACATGATAGAGTTTAGATCCTTGTAACTTCTTACTGAATCAATGAAAGATATACATCATTAATTTTGAAACGAACTAAGCTCGAATCACCAGTCACCACTGGTGACTGTGTAGTACAGACTCATAGCGTCTAATACAAACATGATCAAAGCATAAGACTCAATGTACCGGCAAAGACTCTTTCTCCCTCCGAAGGTTCGCTTTACTCTTTCAAACTAAAAGCTCCAACGTCTCCTGCCACGTCACCATCACTCTGTTTTCCTTCTCTGTTTCTTTTCTTTCGGATATAAGCTTTATGGTATCTATCAATACCTCGCCAATCGAAATCAAGCTTTCCCTTCTAGCTTGTAAGTTGGAAAACACTGCACGAACTCCTTAGAAGACATCCAAGAATCCTCAACCTCCGACTTATGCAACCAACAAATAAACAACTCCATTTCACCCTTGTCATTGAAATGCTTTGCTAACACATCTTCAGGAAACAACTCATCCATGTCATCCCCTAGACAAACTGGCAGTAGTTGCCTAACCTGAACCTTGGACTCGTTTCTTCTATCCAGAAGATTGCTGAGAAAGCAAAAGGTCTGTGGTATTGTTGGACCAGTTTTAATTGGGAAAGTTGTGAAAGGAAATGGGCCAATGGGCCAGTCTTATTAAATCCCTTAATGGCATAACTTTTTTTTTTGAATTGAATGCTAAATTTATTCAAAACAAAAAAACCCCTTTGGTTTACATTTACAAATGCTGCATAAAGTAGAATAAAAAGAGATTTTTTTCTATATTCTATCTATGATTTATCACTGGTCTTGTGGAAAACCAGTAACTAAGCCCTCCATCCATCCGAATATCACCACTCCTTTGTATTGAAGAAAACCTGTTTCTCACATTTCTGTCAATAAGTCTGATTAGTGTAGAAGGAGGGGAAGGCTTCTCTCCATGTCTTCTGCCATTTCTCTCCATCCAAAGACAATGAATTGTAGACTGGAACACGTACCGAAGCGTGAAAATGGATATAGTATCCAGAGTAGGGTCTATGATCTTTCTCACTAGATCCGACCAAACATTAGTATACCCATTTCCAAGCATTCCTCATGCTAGGTTCTGCCACACTTCAGTAGAGTAACTACACTCAAAGAAAATATGATCTCTTGTCTCACACGGATCAGTGCACAGTATACACGTTGAGTTGATTGACCCTCCTCCCCAATATTGCATTCTGTCCCCTGTGGCTAATCTATTATGCATAGCTAGCCAGGTTAAGAACGCATACTTCGGAGTTGCCAATGGAAACCAAACTCCTACTCCATGTACAAATGGTTCCATGAGACCTTATACTCTCCCAAGTAGCTTTCGACGAGAACACTTCTTGAATTTTTCTTGATGAGACTTCCACAAGCCTATATCTTCTTCTTGTGAACCATGCTCTCTACACTTTTCGATCTCCTCTTCTACTTGATTCATAATAGCCAATCTATGCCTTCTTATTCTATGAGATCTCAAGACTTCTTCAACTGTGGAAGTTTCTTGTATACCCATATCAATATAACCCCTCGATCCAACCTCATCCAAGAGACATCCCATAGATGACCAAGAATCATGCCAGAAAGAAGTAGATCGACCATTGTTTACCTTCACACGATAATATCTCTTTGCCAAGTCTCGAAATTTCAATATCTTCCCCCACATCCATGATCCAGCCTGAGTGTTCTCTCTCACCATCCAAATCGACCCTTTGCGTATCAGATAAACTTGAACCCACTTAACCCACAGAGAAGTTTTTGAGGTTAAAAGTCTCCATAAAAGCTTTAAGCAACACACTTTATTTACCTCTTTTAGAGACCTTATTCCTAACCCCCCTTCCATTTTTGGCTTACAGACATCTTTCCAAGCTACCTTAGCTTTCTTAGGATTCAAGGCAGGCCCAGACCATAAGAAAGCTGAGCATAGCTTCTCCACTTCCTTGGTACAAGAAGCAGGCAACCGAAATGCAGCTAGCCAGAAATTTGTAAGGCTAGCAATCACAGATTGTATTAGCTAAAGCCTACCTGCAAATGATAAAAATCTTCCAGTACACGAGTTGATCCTTGATCTAATTTTCTCCACAAGTGGAAGGTAATCATTCACAGTCATTCTCTTCGTTAAAAGAGGAAGTCTCAAGTACCTTACTGGAAACTGTCCCTTTTCAAATAGAAACTCTGTGATTTCAGTGTGATTCTGACTACTCCCACCAGCTACACAAAGAGTAGATTTTTCCAGACTTATTTTTAGACCAGAAATCTTAGTAAACTTCTGAAAAACTTCCAAGATACCCTCAACAGATCGCTTAGTTCCATCCGCAAAGATCACAAGATCATCAGCAAAACACAAGTGTGTTAACCCAATATTCTTGCATCTCGGATGATACCCAATCCTCTTCTTTTCAGCAGCTAAATCTATCAGCTTTGATAGTACATTCATACATATGACGAACAAATAAGGCGACAATGAGCAGCCTTGCCGAAGCCCTCTAAACTTTGAAAATATCCTGCTAACTCCCCATTTACTTGCACCGAAAAAGAAGCTGTGCTGATACATAGATTTATCCAATGCACAAACTTATCGGGAAAACCCAACGCCTTCAAAGTATTCAATAAGAAAGGCCATTGAACAGAATCAAACGCCTTTGAGATGTCTATCTTCATAGCACACCTAGCTGATATTGAATCTTTATGGTAGTCTTTTACCAGTTCCGTTGCAAGCAACATGTTCTCCATTAGCAGCCTATCACTAATAAATGCTGACTGATTGATAGATATAAGCTTAGGAAGCATACCTTTAAGCCTGTTTGCTAAGATCTTTGATATCACTTTGTACAACAGATTGCAGCAGGAGATCGGCCTGTAGTCTTTCATTTCTTCAGCTCTTTCCTTCTTAGGTATCAATTCCAGGATGGTTGAGTTAAGCCCCTTCGGTAAGAAACCTTTAATAAAGAAAGATTGCACTGCAATAGTCACATCTTTCCCTATTACTTCCCACGCTTCCTTGAAAAATTCACTAGTGAAGCCATCTGGTCCAGGAGATTTATCAGTTGGCATCATGAAAATCACCTTTCTCACTTCTTCTTCTTTACATCTCTTTGCAACTGAGCTGTATCCGTTTCACTGCATCTGAATATCATCAACTCCCGCAACTCTTCTACTGAAATCCCTTCAAAATCTTGTGGTTGATGTGTTAAGAACTCAGTATAATATCTCTCTGCTTCAATTTTTATCTCATCTCCCTTAACAATAGAACCATCTTGGCATCTCAATTCATGAATAGAATTACTTGTTTCCCTTAACTTTACTGCATTATGAAATACCCTTGTATTTTGATCTCCAACATTAAGCCAATGCAGTTTTGAGCGCTGTTTATAAAATCCTTCTTCTAGGTCAGCCAATCTCTGCCATCTAGTTAGAGCTTCTGCTTCATTTCTTATAGCCAACTCCGTTGGATTCCCCATGGTCTCTTGCTACCTTATACAAAGATTTTCAAAAGCTTCTTTTGTCTTCTTCGGTAATTCGCCCAATTTATTTCTGCTCAGAAGTCGCAGAGGTTTCTTAAGTGCTTTCAACTTCTTTATTAACCTGAACATAGCTGATGTTGAATGAAAAAGTGGCTCAGTCATCCCCCATTGCGTTTTCATCAAGTCTTTAAACTCCCTCATCATACCAATCACATTTGTGAATTTGAAAGGTCTCCTTTTCCTCAGCTCTTCTATCAAAAAATGAGTACGACTTCGTAAATGATCAGAACACCCTCCCGATTCAAATACACTATAGGATTGAGTATAGCAATGAACCCAAGAATCATTCACTAACACCCTGTCCAGCTTTATTTTCCCTTTTGTTGCACCAAGTAAAAAATGGCCCATGTGATCCAATATCCGACAAACAGCACTTCCCAACCACATATTGGAAATCTCTCATACCCCCAGAAATACTAGGCGAGTTGTCAAAATCAGAATGTTCACTCCCATCCAAAACTTCATTAAAACCACCCATGATAATCCACGGTTTATTTCTAAACATAGGAGAATCATGATGATTACTTATATCCTTCTACGACTCCCTTCTTTCCTCTGCAGTATTCTTTGCATAAACAAAAGAACAGAAAAAAAACTCTTCTTCCACTCTTTTCTTTAGTATAGAACAAGTAACAATTTGGTCGCTCTTCAACACAGGAGATAACCTCATAGTCTCATTCCACACAACCCAGATTCTTCCTAGAGCATTGTATTCATAATTTGACATGAAATCTCAACCTCTAAACACTTCTGAAGCTACCTTACTCGCCTTCCTTTCCTTCACCCTTGTTTCCAAAAGACACCCTAAACTCATACCATGCTGTTGTATCCATCTACTCACTACAGAATGCTTAGTTGAATTGATAAAGTCCCTTACATTCCAGGAGAATATCGACATTAATGATTTTTACGAGTGCTTTTCCTACTCACTTTGCTAGGAGTTCCCTCCTTAGCATTATGAGCCACTTCTGAAAACACTATGATTCGTTTTTGAATGACTAGGTAGCCTCTGTCTCTGAGTCTCAACAACCTCATTCTCATGTTGCTGTTGTTTCTCATCCACCTCTACACCTTATGACTCAGCTTCTACCTTCTCTTTTTCTTCCGTAACCCCCTCCTTACTTTCCTCCTTTTCATTGTTTCTGCTTTCCCCTATACTCCTTTGAAACTCTTCATCAAGATTTTCTTTTCCTGTTTCTCCTGACTCTTCCTCCCCTCCTAAGACACTCAATGCAGAGAATCTTGAAGGAGATATAATCCTCACTTCCTCATATTTCAGATCCTTCTTTTTCTTTCCCGTGTTCCTCCCAACTTTCCCCGGTGTTACGTCCAACCATTCATTCTCAATTTAACCTTCTTCAATTTCCATCACCTCCAAAACCTTATCACAAGCTCCATCGATCTCCTTATTTTGAACTTCTTCTTTTTATTAGACTTCACAACACTTCCATCCACCTTTTTAACTCCAATTGTTTTCTCTCCTCGACTTTGCGTTTTCTCCTCTTGTGTTTCCTTCCTCCTCTGCCCATCTCTGCTCCAAATGATCCCACTTTCCATATTCGTCGCATCGTGAAGGCAGCCATGGATACGTATACTCAATACAATGCACTTTCCCATTGATTGTAAAGTTAATAGCTTTTGGAAAATCTTTCTCCAGATCAGCATTAACAAACACTTTCGCTACCTCAAAAGTTGTATAGGCTGCTGTCTCTGGATGTAGTCGATCAGGAATCCCAACTGCACTGGTCATAAAGCTCAATCCCTCCCACGAAAACATGTTCATAGGAACATTTTTGAGGTGAACCCACAGTGGCACAGTAGCTTCAGGAGTTGATTCTTCTGTGATTGGAGACCACTTAGAAACCACAAGCGGGACATCTGCGATATTCCACATTCCCCTCTTCAAAATCCTCTGTCTCACATGGGGATTTGTTACCCCGAACCTCATTGTTTTCGAATATACTTCAATAACATCAATCTTCTAGGATTTGTCTCCAAATGACCAGATCTTGTTTAGAATTACATGTACCTTAGCTACATGTGGAGCTGTATCCAGAAATTTCTCCAAAATGAAATCCTCCCATAATGGCGACGCGTTTTCTGATACTTCCGATGGAACCTTTACCGATTTCTGACCATTCAGATCCGTTACCTCCACATCATACTTTTGTAACCCCTTTTTTGAGCAATCAAAACCCAAGATGGTGCTGATTTGGATTCCCCCTTCGGAGTGTCTCCCGGAACCTCCTCAGATTCCATCATAGTAGCCAGAGAAGATTCTACTATGATCGGAGAACAACGAAACCCCGTGATCGCCAAAGAATCGCCAAAATCGCCTTACTCACCAAAACGGTACGTTTAGTCCACTTCAGTGAGACTTAAATGGCATAATTAAATGAAAAAAAGAAGGGAACTTTGTACCACATCAACCAAGAGAGGAAAAATTGTGATGTATATATATATATATGTTATCACACTCTCACTTGATTAAATGGCTTAGAGGAAGAGAGTGCTCCGCAAGCCCGCGCTGCTGCTGGCGTTTGGTTCGGCTTGGCTAGGCGTGGGCTTTGGCTTGGGCTTTGGAGAATGTGGCCCCAGTGCCACTACAAGATGTTTTTATTGGGACCAAATGAAGCCCAACGTTTTGGCTTATTTTAATACCGAAAACAAAATGCATTTCATTTTTTTAAGTGGCAAGTAATTTCTGTACAAAATAAAAACGTCATGCAGTTTATTCTCTCACTAAAAAATTAAACAATAAGAACGAGTCAGATATTCTTGAAGAATAAGTTTTCGAAACTCAACTTCTCTTGATATCTGCGAAATTTTCACCCACGTGCAGCAGCTATTGCGGGAAGTGGCTCTTGTTCTCCTCTTTAAATAAACCTAATTAATACCGTTCTCCCAATTTTTGTTACCATGGCAGGAGGAGGATAGTGGAGTTGATTTAACCAAGGAACCAGGAGTAGAGGCATGTTTATTTCTCCCTCAAATCAGCATTAAACTCCTGGAGATTTGTTGAAAAAGATAGATGGATTTTTTCTTTACCTTTTGTTCTCGCAATTTTGCTACCCTTGCAGGAGGATAGCGAATGTCATTTAACAAAGGTAGCAGAAGTAGAGGTCAAATCAGCTTTTTATACTATGGAAAAATTGCTTATGTTGTGCCACCATCTTAACTCCGTGTAATTATTATGCTGAGAGTCTCTGTGTTTCCGAAGCTAGGGTTGGTATCGTAGATACTACCAAAGAGGGAATGTGAGAGAAGACGAAGGAGAGGGAGTCGTTTCAAAGAGACAGATTATGGAAGCTATGGAAAAGGTCAAGAGAAAGATTGTGGAAAAAGCTGGGGAAAAGCTTCTTATTGACCCGCCTTGTTCAGTCGATGAGCTTCTTACTCTCCTTGACGTGAGAGCTCTCCCTTTCATCATTCTTTTTTCTTTTATACTTTAGTTTTTAGTTTTGATATATTGAATTTTGGTGCAGGATGTTTTAATCTGCCTCAAAGCTGTCAAAGAAGACTGGCCTGCCCTCATGAAGAAGCAAGCAGTCTATTTGTTGAAGAAAGCATCAATGAACGGAAAACTCTGCAGACATTATTCACAAGTCGATGTGAAAGTTGCAGTCGCTGCCTGCATCAGTGAGATTGTAAGAATAGTTGCTCCGGATGCTCCTTATGATAGTCCAAAAATGAAGGTAATTTTTTTCTTCAGGAAATGGGCATTATGGTGGTTGATTGTTCGGCTTACTCTTTTCATCTTCTATTCATCATGATGCATGCACACAGGAAGCGTTTAGGTTAATTGTATCGACATTGCGTTTAGGTTAAATTGTATCGACATTTGAAGAGCGGCTAGTTGACAAAGCTACCCCCTCCTATTCTAAAACATTATCAAGAAGGACCTCGATCCTCGAGAGCCTTGACAAGGCCCGTGTGATGGTTGATTTCGATTGTGATGCACTTAATATTGCGATGATCCAGATAATCCTCAAGGCTATAAGGTACACTATCTAAATAATTTCAATCTGATTGAACTTGTCTGGATGATGAACTTTTTATGTTTGCTTACTGTTCAGTAACCATCATTATCCACGCAACGTATTTCCACATATGGCGAAGATTCTGACCCTTGTTCTAGAAGAAAGGGCTGCTATACCTCCAGAGATGCTTTGACCCCTTCTATATTATGTTAGAGAGGATGATGATGATGATGGCCTTTGCTGATTTTGTTTCAGCAAACCAGTGGAAAGCAGCAGTTTTGTTAAAATTATTTACCATCTTTTTTTGGGTCCACAGGTACCCCAAGCATCACGGAGGCTGGCAGAAAAAGTTCTCAGTAACGGTGCCAACAGGCTCAAAACGTACCTGCCTGAAGCAGTAAGATGGTCTGGTGTCCCTAGAGAGAATTTTAGTAAAATAGTGGTTTCGATATGTTGTCCTCCTTTGCAGGAGAAGCACCAACTTGTTGTGAATGAAAAAGAGGTAAAAAGCCTTATCATCTGTTTCCTCTCTACCCTGCGGTTTAAATTTCCCCACTTGTTATTTTTTTTTTCCCGTCAAAACTGCCTTTAACTTTTGGTGATTATAGTGGTCCTCCAGCTACAGATTCCCTGCAGGATAGTCAAGCTTCTTTAACAAATGAGAAGCAAACAAGAGTGCAGGCTTTCCGATCTGAGAGATCTGCAGATGAAACTTACAATGTCAGTTATCTGTTTAGAGATGAGGAAAGCCGTCCCAAGAAGACTACTGCAAACAAGAAGGAAAAGGAGAGATTGTCCAAACAGTAGGGTCCTAGTGATGAGAAGTCCTTGAATGGAGGAGACAAGATTGTAACTTTTGCTTTGTTTTGTTTTGTTTTGTAATTTATGCTTTTACTACTAGGTGATGGCATAAGGCGGGGTTCGTTCTAGATCGTTCACCTCTTATTTTTAACTGAAGATGATATGTATCTTCATCTTCTTGAGAAATAAATAGTTTTTAGTAGTCTGCATGAAAATAGTTAAGCTTGATTACAGTTTGTTCCTGTGAAATGAATTTCACTTGTTGCAAGACGTTTGGACCTTCTTCACAAATTGTTATGTATTTATTTATTGGTAAGACTTGTGACATCATTATCAATAAAACCATGCACTAAGAGAGCGACAAAACCAGGAGATAGCTTTTGTTGATCTATCTTTCTCATCCATAAAACAATATGACGACGACTTTTGAGGAAAGCTATTTTCGATGCTTCTTTTTGTCGGGCCGGATCCTTTGACCGGGTTTAGTGTAGGGTGAAACTACCTTCAACATCTATGAGTATGTACAATACATTATTAGGTGGCTTCTTTCGTACTCATGTATTATGCATATTTACAAAATAATTAAATTACAATTAGTTAAGGTGTCGTTTTTACTTGTTAACTAGGTATTTTTTTTCGTGTTCATACATATATATAAATATTGATAAAATAAATATACTATAATAATTGATTGATATTTTACTTTTATTTTTAAATCATTTTATAATTTATATGTATAATTTATATTATAATATTATATTTTTAATTAGACATTATTTTGGATATATAATATTTGGTCAGTTTGCTTATAACTTGGATATATTAAATTATATCCACTTCTCTGAACTATAATATATTTTATTTTAAATAGATTTTTTTTTAAAAAAAATTTCTTTTTATTTATAAACAATTCAAAACAAAAGGAGCTTAGGTTCAAAGCGGATCCAACACCCAAAAACTTGAAGCAAACCCGACTACTCAAAAAATGCCAAAAACAACAACAGTCTGCAAAACTCTAAACTGCAAAAAACGATAACCAAATTGTAAGAACAGAAAAGTGACCGGGAGGAATAACCTGTCTTCTCGCCAGCGGATCCAACCTGAGTCTCAATATCTGCTGAATCTCTTCTCTAAGAGTTCCAGGAGGCTTCTCCACCGCTGAGTGAATTCGCTGGTTTCTCTCCTTCTAAACCAGATACAAGACTGCTTGATGAACGAGTCTAACAATCAGAGTCATGCTACTGTCCCTCGAAGGTGCTTTCATCCATGTCAACACTTCCTAAAAACCCGTCGGCGGAGTCAGATGCAAGCGGGAAACGAAGAAAGACCAAACATGATTGCTATAGCCACAATCAAAGAAAAGATGTTGTCGGCTTTCCTCGCTCCTGAAGCAGAGAACACAGCTCGAAGGAACTGATAAACCTCATCTAATAAGCCTGTCTCTCGTAACCATTCTGTCCCTAGCAGCCACCCAAGTGATAAAAGCATGCTTTGGAATCATTCCTGTAAACCACACAGCCTTGTGCCAAGAAACTTCCAAAGGGGAAGGATACAATGCTCACCACGTTTCACTTGCTGAGAACTTCAATTCCCTCGCCTAATCTCCGGATACCAAGCGTATTTATCATCCACTTCAGTGTCATGTCCCCGATCCTGAGTAGGATCGTCTGGATGGACCATCGTGCGTGGAGACGCACCAGACAGGTCATATGACCTAAAGACAAGTGTGTCATGATCCAAAAAGGTGGTTAAGGGAATCATACAGCTGAGACTTAACCAAAATAGGATGGAGACAAGCTTAAAAGAGTTGGTCGAGTGTTTCGATAGCTGGACGAGGTCTGGGTGAAACTCGATCAGCTAGGTGAAGCTGTGATGTGGTGCACGATCAGAATGGATCATGGAAGAACTAAGTCTAGGTCTGGAAATAGACCAAGGGACTTAGAAGGATTGAATAAGATGAAGATATCAAGCTGTACAAAGTGTATCACAACTGGGTGATGCGAGCAAGAAGCTCAACCAGCTGGACGCAGCTCACTTGGAGCTCAAGTAAGAGTGTGTCAGCTCCCTCAGATGGATGGACTAGCTCACTCAGCTGGGTCAGCTGGGGATCAGCTCAACTCAGCTTGACTGAGTGTTCGGGTCTCGGGCAGTTGGGCCGGGTCCAGACAGTGGTCGGGCCATGCGGGCAGCCATGTGTGCCGCTGGGCTGGTGGGCTCTTGGGATGGGGCCAGGAGATTGGTATTCCGTTTGGGCTTGATATGGACATGTCCAGGAGTGGTTTTACAAGCCCAGGACGTCCAGGTAACTGCCATAGGCGAATGGGTGTGATCTGGACCATTGATGAAATCAATGGCCAGAAATGAAACAAAAGGGATGCATTGGTTGGGAAGCAACCATTCCTTTTCTATAAATATGAGGTCAAGTCCGTGCCTTTGCAGGCACGCCAGGGCTTCATTCTTCACCCTGAAAACACAAAGAAAACAGAGAAAAATACAGAGAGTTGGTCGGATTCCCAATCCAAGACCCATGGTGGTGTGAAGGCCATAAAGAGGCAGTTTTGTGGGCAAGGAAGAGAGGTGTTGAGAACGACCCTCTGATATGTTTTGATTGCTGTTTGCCACGCCCTGGGATTCCTCTACATCCATAGAATACACGCAAATAGCCTAGAGAGAAGATTGGAGGCCGGATCTAACTTCTAAGGGCTGAGACAGCCTTGAAGGCAGATGTGTGTAGAAAGGCAGTTTCTTGGACACTGAAGGGGGAAGTGATGCACGACCTTTGGGTGGTGTTTGATCATGGATGAACACATCTAAGGCTTCCTCTGTGTCCTCGGAACACACGCAAATGGTCAGAGGAGAAGGAGAAGGCCAGACTCCACTCCCAAAGGCCAACACAGCCTCAAAGGTGGATGCAGTGCAGAAACTGGTTCCATGGGAGTTCCATGGAATGGAAGAGAGGCACGACCATTGAATGGATCTTATCATTACTGTAAGTATGTGATAAGGGCTTGATGGAGGCATGCTCTGGAGGAGCATGGCCGAACCTAATAAGAGTAGGCACATGATCTAATAAGCTCAAGTATAAGGTAACAGATTTATGTTTACTTTCGGTTTATGTTTATGTCTCTTGTGGTGCTGTTAAGCCAAGGTAAGGCACGCCCCTTGAAGACCATATATTGTGATGTAAACTAAGGATCCAGGACCCTAAGAGGAGGGGCGGATCATTGTTGATCTACTTCATCCATGTGGGGTGATAGTTAGATGATGTTCCTTGGAAAGTGATCCATGATGGATCATAGTTTGATGTTGAGGTTGATCATGGTGTGAACCATGGATCCGACCCATTGGTGAGACACATGGGGGTCCTAGTACCAGAGGAACCATGTGGAGTGCAAGGTCCAATTCGTTTGGATCCAACAGCAAGCAAAGGAGAGGAGTAAGGCTAGTACTTGTTGGTGTGGACAACAAGTATTGTGCTGGTGTGTTTATACAAGGAAGGCCGTGTGTGATCTGATCATGGGCAAGGATGGACGACCTGATCCCTGGATGGTGGATCAAGGTGTCTGATCTGATTGATCAAAGGATGCACCGGTGGTAAGAGCAACACTAATCAGGTTCAGTGGGACATGGTTCCATGGCCGATTAGGAAGTGTGAAGACTCATCGGTTCTGAGTCATGTGGGGTGGTTGGTTGATTGACTTAGGATCTGATGGGCCTTGTTAGTCCATGAAAGGACTTGGTTACAGGGGAGAACACGCCTGAGACATGGTGGTATTAAACCAGGCATTGGCCGGTTCAGTGGAACTCTCCATGGCCTTGGTTGGGCAGCTAGGTCCGGATCTCATAGTTCTGGATGGAATTGATGGGATCCGACCATGGATTCCTCTTAGTGAGGATTTATCATGATTTATCATGTGATTTGATTGGATTTATCAGGCGGTTTGATGGTGGTCAGTTATGGCGGTTTAGTGGGATTTGGCCAAATTCTATGTTAATTAGGCGGTTATGATCAATCTGATTGTGGATTCCTCTTAGTGGGGAATTATCAGTATTTGTCATGAATTTTATTTAATTTTTAGAGCATGTTTGCTTGAGGTCATTTTTGCAGCTGAAGACTACTTAGTCTGTGGGGATGGTTGGCTGAATGACTAAGTACCAAGGGGAAGGGTTTATACAGGTATGTGAATAGTTGGACGAGTGGACATGGAGCTGGGAAAAGCTACCTCACATCTCGATCAGCTGGAAGAGAGTGGGGAACCTCAAGAGAGTGGGGAACCTCAAGAGGTGGTTCAGCTCAGCTAGGCTGGGTGAGCTAGCTAAACAGCTAAGTCACACGGGACAATGAGCTAACAAGTTCGTGGATGTGGCAAAGGTATGATCTATCAATATTGCATGATCTAGATAGAATGGTTAGGTGAATGGAACCTCGGATTTGGTATGACTTGTTCTAGGTTCAGATCGACCTGAAGCTAGCCGGCAGTTGTGATTACTGACCAGTAGCTGAGGTGATCTGACCAGACAAGTGTTAGATTGGTTTTAGACCAATGGTTGTAGATATTATTCCGCTGTGCATAAGTTGAAATGATCTAAGCTAGGGAATGACTAAGGTAGTCTTGAGGTAGGATCTGAGTTAGCCCTCGCCTATGGGCGATGTTTGAAATAAAGGGCGAAATTTTTAGAGGTTCGGTCAGGGTATGGACCGAGCGACGTGAGGCATCGACCCCGGCCTGAGAGGCCGGGTCGGGGTCCTACAAGCTGGTATCAGAGCATGCTTGATCCTGTTAAGGACAGTGCTCAAAGATGTTGTGTTCCAAACCGAAATTATTTCTGAAAACTGAGATGACTTGGAACCTTAGCTGTGGTGAGCCAAGTGGGAGTTGAGGTTAGGTTGGGTTTCATGCTTGTGAACGGGAAGTTCCAAGATGAGCTGGCTTAGCCAAGATGCACTCTCCAAGGGCAAGACCACGGAAGCGAAAGGTTAGTTATCTAATTATTTGGAAGTAATAGGCGGATTGGATGATGGACGAATGCAAGATCTTTGTATGGACGACCTAGACCAGGGAAGTAACATGGACCAGAGAGTGGCTTAGGTTGAAAAGCGTGCAGCACTCTTGTAGGGGTTAGTGATATTCCTTGGTGGCCGTTCAAAACAAGTGAGCATATCACGTGTTCATGTTGGTCTAAGGGTTGTTCCAGATGGGAACGGTGGGTTGTCCTTGCATAGTGAACGTGGCGGTGGGCAGAGAATGAGTTCACTAGGTTTGGTGAAGGACATCCTGTATTGATCCTGGACAGGGTAATGCCTGCGGATCTGAGTATTGATTACGCCGTGGTAATGCCTCGATCTGAGTATTGATCCTGGACAGGGTAATGCCTGCGGATCTGAGTATTGATCCTGGACAGGGTAATGCCTGTGGATCTGGTTGTTGTCCGCCTGAATCACGAGGTGATATTAGGTATGGACTGGCTTGGAAAGTATCGGGCCACTCTGGACTGTCACCGGGAGCGCGTGCAGTTTGAGAGTTGGTGTGAATTCCTGATCAGGTTCCAAGGTATACGTCTGATCTTTGGATGCTTAGTGGTGTCAGCAATCCATGTGGATTGGATGCTGAGGAAGGGTTGTGAAGTTTATTTGGCCACAAACGCCACTAAGGAGGTCGTAGGAGGTGATGACCCGGATGGAATTCTGCTGGTTCGAGAGTCCATGATGTGTTTCGGGCGCTACAGGGCATTCCCCCTGGTAGGGCTGACCCGTTCATAGTAGATCTGGACCAGGGACGGCCCCAAAGATCCAAAAGTTCCTTGTGTATAGCTCCTGCCAAGATGGCCGAACTGAAGTCGACCCCGTCCGGGAAGGGACCTGGGTCGCATTACAACCAAGTCGGAGATTGACCTAGGGTTGGGATATAGTCGATCAAGTCCAGTGATGGATGAAGGTCGCAGTACAACCAAGTCGGAGATTGACCTATGGTTGGGGTAAGACGGTTGAGTCCTGGAGTGGACCAGAACCGCAATATGATCAAGTCCGGTAAGGGACAAGGATCAGGGAATGACCTATTCGGAGATGGACCTATGGTCGGGATACACGGTTGAGTTCTTGAGTGGACCAGGACGAGATATGATCCGTCTAAAAGGACCAGGATCAATTATGACAGAGTCCGGTGATGGACAGGTGTCAAGTTAAGGTGGTTTAGTCTAGTATGGACTAAGATCATAATATGGCCAAGCCGGTATAGGCTGTGGTCGGTTAAGGGATGATCCAGTACGATGTGGCTGGGATCATGAACCCTGGTGTCTCAGAAGGACAACTTGGTTCGATTCAAGAGTGTTCCGCCCAAGTGGGGAGACATGTTGATATGCTGATCAAAAATGTGATCAGTGAGAAGGAACAAGGAGGAGATGCCACAAATTGGTTAGAAAGAACCAATCGAGCATGCTCCATGTTCTGATGCAAAGAGATCGGTTGGAACATTTTGTCAATGAGACAAGATGTCAGCAGCACTGGATTCGAGGACTAATCCTTATCAAGTGGGGAGACTTGTCATGTCCCGATCCCGAGTAGGATTGTCGGATGGACCATCGCGTGGAGACGCACCAGACATGTCATATGACCTAAAGACAAGTGTGTCATGATCCAAAAGGTGGTTAAGGGAATCATACAGCTGAGACTTAACCAAAATAGGATGGAGACAAGCTTAAAAGAGTTGGTCGAGTGTTTCGATAGCTGGACGAGGTCCGGTGAAACTCGATCAGCTAGGTGAAGCTGTGATGTGGTGCATGATCGAATGGATCATGGGAGAACTAAGTCTAGGTCTGGAAATAGACCAAGGGACTTAGAAGGATTGAATAAGATGAAGATATCAAGCTGTACAAAGTGTATCACAACCGGGTGATGCAGCAAGAAGCTCAACCACTGGACGCAGCTCACTTGGAGCTCAAGTAAGAGTGTGTCAGCTCCCTCAGCTGGATGGACTAGCTCACTCAGCTGGGTCAGCTGGGGATCAGCTCAACTCAGCTTGACTGAGTGTTCGGTCTCGGCAGTTGGGCGGGTCCGGACGATGGTCGGGCCATCGCGGGCAGCCATGTGTGCCGCTGGGCTGGTGGGCTCTTGGGATGGGGCCAGGAGCTTGGTATTCCGTTTGGGCTTGATATGGACATGCCCAGGAGTGGTTTTACAAGCCCAGGACGTCCAGGTAACTGCCATAGGCGAATGGTGTGATCTGGACCATTGATGAAATCAATGGCCAGAAATGAAACAAAAGGGATGCATTGGTTGGGAGCAACCATTTCTTTCTATAAATATGAGGACAAGTCCGTGCCTTTGTAGCACGCCAGGGCTTCATTCTTCACCCTGAAAACACAAAGAAACCAGAGAAAAATACAGAGAGTTGGTCGGATTCCCAATCCAAGACCCATGGTGGTGTGAAGGCCATAAAGAGGCAGTTTTGTGGGCAAGGAAGAGAGGTGTTGAGAACGACCCTCTGATATGTTTTGATTGCTGTTTTCCACGCCCTGGGATTCCTGTACATCCATAGAATACACGCAAATATCCTGGAGAGAAGATTGGAGTCCGGATCTAACTTCTAAGGGCTGAGACAGCCTTGAAGGCAGATGTGTGTAGAAAGTCAGTTTCTTGGACACTAAAGGGGAAGTGATGCACGACCTTTGGGTGGTGTTTGATCATGGATGAACACATCTAAGGCTTCCTCTGTGTCCTGGGAACACACGAAATGGTCAGAGGAGAAGGAGAAGGCCAGACTCCACTCCCAAAGGCCAACACAGCCTCAAAGGTGGATGCAGTGCAGAAACTGGTTCCATGGGAGTTCCATGGAATGGAAGAGAGGCACGACCATTGAATGGATCTTATCATTACTGTAAGTATGTGATAAGGGCTTGATGGAGGCATGCTCTGGAGGATCATGGCCGAACCTAATAAGAGGAGGCACATGATCTAATAAGCTCAAGTATAAGGTAACAGATTTATGTTTACTTCTGGTTTATGTTTATGTCTCTTGTGGTGCTGTTAAGCCAAGGTAAGGCACTCCCTTGAAGACCGTATATTGTGATGTAAACTAAGGATCCAGGACCCTAAGAGGAGGGCGGATCATTGTTGATCTACTTCATCCATGTGGGGTGATAGTTAGATGATGTTCCTTGGAAAGTGATCCATGATGGATCATAGTTTGATGTTGAGGTTGATCATGGTGTGAACCATGGATCCGACCCATTGGTGAGACATATGGGGGTCCTAGTACCAGAGGAACCATGTGGAGTGCAAGGTCCAATTCGTTTGGATCCAACAGCAAGCAAAGGAGAGGAGTAGGCTAGTACTTGTTGGTGTGGACAACAAGTATTGTGCTGGTGTGTTTATACAAGGAAGGCCGTGTGTGATCTGATCATGGGCAGGATGGACGACCTGATCCCTGGATGGTGGATCAAGGTGTCTGATCTGATTGATCAAAGGATGCACGGTGGTAAGAGCAACACTAATCAGGTTCAGTGGGACATGGTTCCATGGCCGATTAGAAGTGTGAAGACTCATCAGTTCTGAGTCATGTGGGGTGGTTGGTTGATTGACTTAGGATCTGATGGGCCTTGTTAGTCCATGAAAGGACTTGGTTACAGGGGAGAACACCTGAGACATGGTGGTATTAAACCAGGCATTGGCCGCCAGTGGAACTCTCCATGGCCTTGGTTGGCAGCTAGGTCCGATCTCATAGTTCTGGATGGAATTGATGGGATCCGACCATGGATTCCTCTTAGTGAGGATTTATCATGATTTATCATGTGATTTGATTGGATTTATCAGGCCGGTTTGATGGTGGTCAGTTATGGCCTTTAGTGGGATTTGGCCAAATTCTATGTTAATTAGGCGGTTATGATCAATCTGATTGTGGATTCCTCTTAGTGGAGAATTATCAGTTTTGTCATGAATTTTATTTAATTTTTAGAGCATGTTTGCTTGAGGTCATTTTGCGGTGAAGACTACTTAGTCCGTGGGGATGGTTGGCTGAATGACTAAGTACCAAGGGAAGGGTTTATACAGGTATGTGAATAGTTGGACGAAAGTGGACAGGGAGCTGGGCAAAGCTACCTCACAGCTCGATCAGCTGGAAGAGAGTGGGGAACCTCAAGAGAGTGGGGAACCTCAAGAGAGGTGGTTCAGCTCAGCTAGCTGGGTGAACTAGCTAAACAAAAGTCACCGGGACAATGAGCTAACAAGTTCGTGGATGTGGCAAGGTATGATCTATCAATATTGCATAGATCTAGATAGAATGGTTAGGTGAATGGAACCTCGGATTTGGTATGACTTGTTCTAGGTTCAGGATCGACCTTGGAGTTAGGCGGCCAGTGATTACCGACCGCGAGCTGAGGTGATCTGACCAGACAAGTGTTAGATTGGTTTTAGACCAATGGTTGTAGATATTATTCCGCTGTGCATAAGTTGAAATGATCTAAGCTAGGGAATGAGTAAGGTAGTCTTGAGCTAGGATCTGAGTTAGCCCTCGCCTATGGACGATGTTTGAAATAAAGGGCGAAATTTTTAGAGGTTCGATTAGGGTATGGACCGAGCGACTTGAAGCATCGACCCCGGCCTGAGAGGCCGGGTCGGGATCTTACATCAGAGTCTATAATCTCCTGAGAATTAGGCAAGCATGCCTTTATAAGGGAGATTACAGGACTCCTACTTCTACTACGGTCCAACCACCATCCGTCACTTGTCAATGCATCAGCCACTACAGCATCAATGCTTATACCCGTAACTCGAGGTCCTCTCTCTCCCACCAAATCAATAAGAGGGCCTGCCGCATTTAGATTAATTTTTTTATTTGTATTTTTTGTTGATTGGTATCTTAGATATGTAATTATATTTTAATATGATTATTTATTACTAAATATATATTGTCATGCGAATGAAATAGAAAAAATAAGCTAAAATGTTCGATTCAAAATTTTATAAATGAATATATATATATATATATTATTTTGAACTCGCATGCATATATATTATTTAAAAAAACTAAATTGTAACAATTGATTAACATTTTATCCAAGGTAAAACAGAATTACTTGGGCCCTTCGTTTTTCTTTCTAATGAAATTATCCAGTTGCTCAAAAAGGTTAGTATTTATATTTTTATTAATATGTTTTGAATCATCTTGTAATATATATATAAAAAACAATTATAAAAATAAAATATTTAAAACAATTTTTTTCAATAGACATAAAATATAACATTTATATTTCATTAAAAGAATGATTTATGCTATTTAAAATGATTTTCTAATTATTTGATCAAAATATGTTTAGAGTAAATTAGTATTTTTTGTTTTTTTTAATCGGTTAAAAATAAATACCTATTTTTGATTGCTTAAAAAATCATTTTTTATAAGTAAATAGTTTTGTAGATATTTTTATATTTGTTATAGTTATATGATATTAATAATCAGCTAAATATTATGTAAAAAATGAATAAAACATCTCAATAATACTAATTGGAATCTATATTTAGTCAACTAAAAGATATTTTGGTTTATGTTATTTAATTATTTTATGTATCATTTAAAAAATACATAGATATATAAAGGAAATATTTGTAAATACATAGATATATAAAGGAAATATTTGTATTACTTTGAAAATAATTTTTTTGTTGCTGAAAAGTATGCTTTAAAGGAAATAATATTTCTTTTCTTAATATCAAGATTATTTTGTGAACTTTCCTTTTTATGAAATAACTTTATATATAAATATAATTTCGTTTCATCAAAGAAGATAGATAAAAATAAAAAATATTTTTATGTTGCATGAATTATGTTTTAAATGGAATATTATTTATATTATTATTTTTGTGAACTTTCCTTTTTTTATTAAAAAATACATTATATAAATATATTTTCGGTTTTGAATTTTCTTTTAAAATTAATTAATTTTTATTTTTATTATATCTATTGTTTGGAAAAATAAAAAAAAATTAAATTAAATAAAAATCTAATTAACAACTTACTAGATAAAAATTTAACAATGGTATTTAGATGTAATATTTTAATTCGTTAAGGATACATCTGTAATTAACCGTCAGAATAATCAACGTCAATACGACATGTTGAATGGTGCTTTCTCAAATAATATTGTAGAGAATAATTTTAATTTTATATATATATATATTATATATTGTATATGCATGAAAAATAAATAAAATATTATATTTAATTAAATTATATCATTATCTCAATCATATATGTTATTTATAGATAACAATTCAATATACTTTATAATCATTTGTTTAACTTAATATATGTTGTTTAAGAAATAATTTTTTTTTTTAAATAACTACTAAAGTATTTAGAGTTACATTAGCCAATATAATCAGTAATATTTTAAAAACCCATAAACATATTTCAATATTCATAAAATAATTAAATCACAATAATAGATTAGTGATTGCTTTCACTTTTTTGAAAATTTAAAGTAGTTTATAATTTATATGTATGAAAAGTATATTGTTTTTTTTTTAAAACATAATATTGGTGTCTTAGTTTAACATATATCTTTTGGTATAAGAATTCAGTCTGGTTTGATTATATATATATATATATATATATAAAACTAGGTGAACCGCCCGCATGCATGTGCGGGCATTAATATTATAACTAAGTTGATGATTACATATTTAGAAATATTTAATACATATATTTTATGTACGTGATTAATATGAGAGATTCGTTGTTATTAAACCTCTGTGGTTCTAAGCAGGCGGTATACTTCTTTTTGGATTTTATAAGTAACGTTATTTTTTGTTTTAAATGTATCTTCTTATCATTTAAAATTTCAAGATAAAAGCTAAAACCCAACAACTAAAATTTATTAATTATTATGCATTTTAATTCCAAAGGAAAACATAATAAAATAGAACAATAATAATAGAAAATATGCGATCAATGGTTGTAATAAAAAAACGAATGCCATGTAAGCATCTCTGAAGGTTTGATAAACAACACCATTAACAGTCATAAGATCCTTGTAGGAGCATGAACCTCTTATGACATGTAGCATCTCACGTAAGTAGTAAATTTCGTTCAGACCATCTTGACATTTAGCGATGACAGATCCACAAGTATAAGTCCTACGTCGAGGTCTCCAATTGCGTATCTTAGTATCCCAGACAAAAGCAGTAGGAAATTTCGTATAAAGATAACACTGAGCTTGTGGATAAATAGTGTTACACTTCATCCATGAAATGAATTTAAGCTTCGAAATAGTCAAGTTTGGTACGTAACAACTATCGAACTCGACTGCTAAATCGGGAAGATGAAATGGCAACACCATCTTCTTGGTAGTATCGGATTCTATAATTAAAAGTATAATAATCGTCAAATATAAATCATATTGTGCTAAAGATAAAGAAAACACTACAATCGAAAACTGTAATTATTAATATATATTAAAAAAAATTGTAAAGAAAAACCAACCTAGAATTCAAAGATCACTCATATTTGGTGTTTTCCAAGAGACGGCATATAGGTGACTGGAACATAATAGTGTTTATATTGTATATGAAGGAAACAAAATGAATCGATTAGGGTATCCAGTTTATAGATTAACTGTCTATCAAGGATAAGTATATTAGTAACAAAATCTAAACCACGATATTTTATACACGATTAAACTTTAGATTCACTGTTTTTTTGTAAACCTTTAGATGTACTACTAAGATATCGAATATGTGATTATTAAGTAAAGTTTCTAAAAAAATAGCAAATTTATAACAGAATATATTGAAATAATAAATAACTCTGATTTAGTTTTTGTTCATTATAAGGTTTTTGCTTTTCCAACCCATACGATTGAGTTAATTATAAGATTTTGCTTCAAGAGAGTAAGGAAAGAACAGAGAGGGCAAAATGTTATGTTTTATACAAATTTGAGTTACAATTTTTTTGTACTTTTTGCTACAATATATACCAGTTTTTTTTTTCAAAGTTGTGTCACATACATATTACATATAATATACTATCAGAGTATATATGGAAAAAATCATAACTTCAAGTGAATCTTCTATTGGTTATCAGCTTTACCAACTACTGACAGGAAAATTATAATTGTATCTGAACCCTAAACTGTCCAATCATTAACTAAAAAGTTGATCTATGAATAAAGTTCTCTAACAACACCTACAAACTAAACTAATATCTTAACTAATCTACTTCCTCCGTTTCAAATTACTTGTCGTTGTAAATTAGAAATTTTGTTTCAAAATAAATGTCGTTTTCGATTTTCAAAGCAAAATTTATTGACAATACTCTCTATTCTATTTTCTATTGGTTGAAATATGGTTAGGTGTATTGGTAATGACGTTTTTATTTTGAAACTATGTAAAATTAAATGTTTTCTTAATCTGTGTGTATAAACCTATAACGACAACTAAAATGAAACGAAGAGAGTATATTATTTATTATATCAAATTTATATCATAACATAAATTTATTTAATCCGATTTACCAAACCGGATCTGAGTTCAGAACTGGAGGACAATTAAACAGAAACAACAAATATACCAAGTTTTTAAGATTAAGAAATCGAAAGAGTTAAGGTTCCATATTAGGCTCACCCAACTTGAACCAATCTATCTCATGAACCCTAAAATCATCCACCTTCGCCTGTGCAACCTTCAGATCCGCCTCAAGCTTTGCCTTCTCAATCTTCAGAGCTTCCAGATGAATAAGGTCTTCAAGCAGCTCCAGCTTTGCTTCAATCCGGCAAACTTCAATCTCCTCGGCATGCTTGGCTTAAAAAGCAATTGTTTGAACCTTGTTCATCGCCAGAATGACCCTGTAATGCTCTTCACTTTCCATTTTCCCCGTAAGATAAGCATCCTGAGTGGTTGCGAAGTTCTTTTTTTTTAACAACTGTCTGCCATCTCGCATGTAAAATATAAATAAAACAATTGAACTAGTAAATAAGATCTAACAATTTACGGGTAAATGATTTTAGTAATTACAAAAATAGTCTACAAAAGTTGGATCATCTACGATGAGCATTCTTAAATTAGGCATAATATTATAGAACACATATTGCTCTAAAAACTTCCATCGAAATGGGATCTAACCATATTCCTCACGATCTTTTTATTTGTTTATATATAAGACAACGATCGTATAACTCCACAAAGCAAGTATATCTTCGTTAGATAATCTACGGTTTCACCAATCCATAAGAACTAATGATCTTGAGAAAAAAACATATAAAATAAACGTCAATAGAAGTAAGATCTAACATCAAAACTTGAATCGTTCAATAAATAAAAAAATCAAAACTTACAAAAGCTTTTTGATTTGGATGACGGAGATGTACGAGAAGCTAGATATTAGGGTTTGCAGAAATAGAATAAAATTCTCAGTGAAGTAAATCATTCAATTTATGTACTTAAGTTTCAGTTGGTTCGCTAATGCGTTTATGTTTTTGGGCCATAATAGATAAGTATATGCGTAAGACAAGCCCAATACAAATAATGGTGGGTTATCTTGCCAAATATAATTATGACATAATTATATGAATCGGATACAGATAATGTTGGATTTTCTTGCCAAATATAACCGATATATAACTAACTATGATTTAATTATTGTTCATTATAAGGTTTTACTTTTCGAACTCATATGATTGGGTTTATTATAAGGTTTTGCTTCAAGAGAGAAACGAAAGAACAGATGGGGCAAAATGTTATTTTTATACCAAATTTTGTTACAATTTTTTTTGTACTTTATGTTGCAATCTGTAACGTTTTTTTATTTTCAAAGTTGTTTGACATACGATATAACATAAAATATGCTATCTGAATCTATATGGAGAAAATCATAACTTCAAGCTAATTAATATGTCATCATAAATAATAAAGGTTAAATTATTATACTACTCTATGTTAAGTGTTTTCTAAAATAATATCATAGTAAAAAAATTAAGTATTCAACATATAAAAAACAGAATAATCAATAATATAATATCCATTAAATCTATGTTGGATCGAATTCGAATTTAGAACATGGTCCTCCGTTTGTGATCTTAACTCTTCCTGTAAATTGACAATAATTTAAATCTTTTAGTGACTATGTTAAAAGATATCAGAATAATATAAATGATTTATAATATAACCTTCTTCAAGGTATCAGTACTGCTTAAAAGCTAGCTAAGAAGGTTTCTCGTATTTACTCAGCCACCAACTCTTCAAATCCAGTTCTTTGGCAACCTCTCCTAGCGCTTCACATTCTAACTCACACCCATTATGTAGTATTGTAGGTGAAATACAAATAAGATGAATGTAGATTTTCCATATAATATTTTTGTACAGTCTTGATTAATTAACATTTGGAATAGTAATTACCTTTCATCCTTAAGCTTAAAATTAATTTGAGTTAGAGGTACACAAAACATCTCCTCATAAGGATCCTCCTCAGACTCAATCAAAGTTCCAAATGAAGTAACCCATCCTAACAAGTCTACAAAAGTCAATAATTATTTAGGATCTTAAATACTGCTAACAATAAATAACATATTAATTAATTATACTTTCCAGCAGAATAACCAGATGAGACTACGTACCGAATGGATAGGTGTTGTCGAAATCCCTTTGTAGAACTTGTTGGAAAGGAACAGGTACAAACATTGGGTTTTCTGTAAGTGAATACCCATAAAATGCTTGTGTACAATCATTAAATATGATCTGGAACTGATGTGGTGTATTCCTGACGAAACCATTGCAAGGTCTAACTTCAAATCGTCTGAATACCTTCCATTTATTTTCATCGAAAGAGCCAAAATAGTGTTTTTGACACAAACTATTAGGAACTATCATTTCGATTCTGCAACCCTAATAATTTATTATCATAAAAGTAAATTACTTCAACAATAACTAACAAAAAATGAATTAGTAAAGATGAAATTTAACTTACCTTCGGATCAGACACAATCAGATGACGATCTATCTCATTGGGAGCAGATTTCATTTCCCATACTCGTAGGACTTTTGCCCATACTCGTAGGAATTTTGCCCATACTTCTACATCCTTTGATGATTCAGTGAGATCCGAAATGGGGGTATTGTTGCGCTCCATGAATTTTGATTTTAAGATTCGCAAAAGCTTCTGTAATTTCTTTATCAGAGTGAGAGTAAAAAAGATGAGACTTGATAGAGGCGTTTGATATGGTCTTTTTGAACGGTTAAGTATTTTAAAGTGGGATATAAAATGATTACAAAATATTTAATTTTGATCGAGTACCAATGTTGACATTATAAATATAACGATTTAAAAGTAAACTTAACTTATTTTTAAAAATTTAAACGAATAATTAGATTCGAGTGAACATAAAATCTTATATACCAAAATCTGATTGAATCATATTAATGATTTATAACCATAAAAGATATAACTGGAGTAACTATAAATAATAGAAAATGTAACTAAATTAAAATGGAAGAAAACACTTAGATCGTGGACAATAAATTCTCAAACTGCTTTAATTTTCTTTATTTAGATCCTGTCAAATAATTTAAATATGTTAACATATGTTTGTGTAAATAATAATATATAAATAATATGATATTTACCAACATTGTTTTGAACGTTGTGACTGTTTCAATTAGTGGATTAAACATTATCTCAGAGCATCCTGGAATATTGGTAATTTGTCTGTATCCACTTATATATTTTACACAAATATGAGCAATAAAATTATAGTGTGAATAGATAATATAAATTATGATATTATATACGATTCATATTTTTCTAACCGTCGATAACTTCTATCTTCCTGAATCGTAGCAAACAGATGACTCTGCCATCTGCATAAGATGAACATAATGTATTTAAATGTTTTGCCATATTTCCATATGCAACGCATCTCACTCGGTTGTTTCTAAAGTAAAGATAGAAAAATAATATTGGAATCATATATATCTGATAGATATGGAAACAAAATAATGTACACTTACTCGATATCAGTTAAGTTAACGATATTAAACTGATAGGTTTGAGATATTCAGTTCCAACGACCTGGTTAAATTCCCATTTAAGATTTCCAACGAAACCAGAGCACCTAATTTGTCTAAAACATTTGGAAAAAAAACAAATATACAAATTTTGAAAAGTCTAGTATAATTAAATGAACAAATAATATGAAAGAGATAGAGTTGGTTACCAAATGAAAATCTGGGATGAATTAATCCCATGTTTAAATCTTTGTATTTTACGAATGAGAATATCTGGGCTGTATCTTCGGGAAATATAAACTCAACACGAGTGGTGGCAGCGAAAAGTATTTGATAATTATGACGAGTTATCCTAGTAATCCCAGTCGAATGCACTATTTCAAAATTAGATAGTCTAACCCTACAATGCTTATTAAGCATACAAAAGAATTTACGCATTAAAGCATTCTTCAGAGTTGCTTGAATCATCTGGCTCTATATGAACAAATGATTACAAAATTAGTAGTTATATAATAATATAAAACATATGTTATTCGAGTAAGATATTTGAAAAATAATAACATTTGCATCCATTAGTATCATTTCACAATCGTAATCAAACACTCCATTCCGCACGATCCATTTTGAACTATTTGGACTTTTACTAAAACATTGAACGATTGAGAGTCTAAAGGAAAACGTTAGCAGCCATGATAATTTTTTAATCGATCAATGTGATAAAAACCCTTCATTTATACAGATAAAAATTAGGGCAAATATCGGATTAAATCAAAATAATGTTAATAATATCTTAACAACACGATATCGTATATTTAATGATAAAAATATTCACCAAGAATTTAGGAAATATAAATAATTTGAAATATATGTATCAGTAGATTTAGTATGACTTGCTATTTACAATCCTTTGCATATATTTATAAATAACAAATAAGGAAAATGTAATATAGATAAATAAAAAATGATAAGGAAATGTTTAAATCTCTATCTTCCGTAATATATGATTTATTAAAGAAGAAAATCTATAACGTTATGATACATTGAATACATAAATAGATATAATCATTACATTATATGCTTAAAAAATCAACTCACTATGGAAAGTCATTTCGGTAGGATTTGTTCGTCTATTGATATTATTAAGCTACGACAACTCATAGATATAAATACTACTCGTGATAACGATTGGAGTATGAATCGGTTGTTTCAGTATAGATGGTTTCAGCACTCCACTGATAATTAAATATTGTACCATAAATCTAAAAGGTAGAAAATGACCAAAGTGCTAGAACACTACTTCGGTTTTTATCAAAATACGGTGAGCAAAATCAGAAAAAAATATTTATTTGTCCCAAACATAATAAATGTCGTTATAAACTTCATACTTCTAACGGTAATCCCACAGAATTCGAATTTTACAGATACATAATCATTCATTATGAAGAATAAAATATGAAATTGTAAAAATCAAATCTGTAGGGGTACATGAATAACATACAATTAGTCATATAGAGTATAATCATAAAATGTAATATTCAATCTTCAAAAAATTAAAAATAGTTGACACTCTATAATATAAAAATGTAATAGACGGCTTAGCTTCGGAGGAAGGATAACATCTCTAATTAAAGAATGACCGTTTGATTTTTGTTCATTCTTCTATCTTTGTAGTATGATATAAAAAAGAGAGGTTTATGAAAATCTTCAGACCACAGAATAGCTAAATTCAGGCCATAGATATACCGAAGCTCAGAATTGTAAGCTTACAGATGTCTCTTCGTATACTGTAGATATTTAAAACTATTTAAAGGGTCAACAAAGCTACAGGTTTTTTGGTATGATTGATGTTACTGTTTCGCTTTGGTTCTTTCAATATAATAATTCAAAATTAACAATCATAAATGGTTTTATGAAATAATTCACACCGAGTTTAGTAAGCGAATTTTTATTCCTGAAAAGTACATAATCCTATGTATTTTATAATGCATAAGAACTATTACTGAAAAATGAACTATTTGTAAAGATGCAAAAAAACGTTTTCATTAGAGGACTTGGGCAAGTTTTCTTAGATAACGTGATATGTTTCACCACAAATCTTGAAAACATATGGACGAAGAGCTCTCTTGCTAACATCATGTGGAATTTTCTTCTTACTTCTTTGGCAGATATTTATCTCATGACCACTTAGCTTCATATTTTCTTGATCTTCGTAATGTTTAACATTCTCCTGCATTAAGTAAATATTGTAAAAACGACAATTGATGGAATGATTATAGATCAATATCAATGGAAATTCTTCCGAATCATACAATCCATAGAATGTATTATAAAAAATTCCCAAAGAACTCACTTTATCATTCATTTCCTTATCACTCATTTGGTATTGACACCGAAGATTCATCTGCATTGGAGATGACAGATTAGTACACAAATGAAAAACTTTTTAATCAAAGATATGTATTTTATTCGAAGGAAACTTGATTCATTATATAATGAAAGTGAAACTTCCACGAGAAGAATGACTTAATAAATTGTAAGTCAAATTTAAGAAAACTACATAATATATTATAGGAATAGTATTCATTGTATGCGGAAAATCGGTTTTGAAATGATTTTATCGGATTTTATTGGGATATAATATCAAAACAGAATTCCAAATTATACGTGGCTACTGACGTCTTTAAAATAAACCCTAAATGTATACAAACTAAACACTCAATGTGCCATCAAAATGAAACTTCCACGAGAAGAATATCTTAATAATTAAAAAGTTAATTTAACAAAAATTCAGAATATATCTATTGAATAATTTTGTATAGCATTCCTTATGTCTCGACTATTATTTTTCAATACATTTCATCGGTTTTTAGTGGGAGATAATATCAAAACCGATTTTCAAATTATATGTGGGTAAGAATCAACATAATTAAAATTTCTTAAACAATATACAAACTTTATCACATGTATACAAACTAAACACTGACTACTGACCCATTATTTAGTCTCATCATTACAAACATCGGTACCATAAACAACTTAAACGGATTGAATTTATATTTAATATTTAATTGATATTTACGATGTAAGAAAGTAATTGTTGTAATCAAATGCGAAGATTAACGCAAAAATGATTGCATTGGATTGTTAGTATATGGGAACTCATTTATATTACCAAAAAACATTTCACTTTTTTCAATCATGTCACAAAAATATGTATGATATTTTCAGATTATCATCATTACATACATCAGTAACGTAAACGAATAGATGAAAAAAAATTATTATTCAATCTCAAAGGTGCAAAATATCAAATGTTGCAATAAAAACTAAACAAAGCAAAAACAAAGAGAATTTCTTAAGAAAAAACAACAATCGTTTTTTTCTCTCCACTTTAATCCGTTTTGAAACTGATCGTTGATCTTCAACAACAATAGCCTGGTTGTCATTCTTTGACCCTGGGGTCTGAATTTCAGCAAAAGATGACTCTGAACAATCTTCACCGCTTGTAAGCTGTAAAGACTGCATAAGGACTTTGTGTAAGCAAATTTCTCATAGTAATTTCGATTTAATAAAACTGATGTACAAAGAAAGATAAAAGGAGATTTACCTCGGAGGAATTTGCGAGCCACTCATCGATCATGTCTTCATCTTCCAAAACACAGTCCACAACTAATGGTGAGTTCACAAACTTATTATTCTTGCCTTTCAGTGTGACCTTAAAAAGAACCCTCTTCCCAACAATGGAATCAAGTAACTCAGGATATACTGGAATGTGATCAAGCTGAATATAATAAAAATATATATCATATTATGATCAAAATTATATATTAAATAAACTCATGAATTTATAATATCACCTCGTCATATTCACGCATAAAATTTTCGGCAGATTTTCCGAGTAAATTTTCAACAATTTGATCGAATATCAAAATCTTGTCTGATCAGTATCATCATGTGCACGAACAACCAGAAAATATCTATATACATAACAATATATTACATTGAGAATATAGGCTGGTTAAATTCAGTGGATATAAAAGAAAATTTAATATTTAATACATACCTCGGAAAAACCAGGTTAACATCCCCACACGTCTTACAATTGTACTTAGGCTGACTCCCATCATCATCCGAAAACTCACCATATTCCTGGACTTTAAGGTTACATCTTTTGCATGCCCAATAATACCAGTTTTTGGAAGAATCAATCCCTTTAATGATAATACAACAAACTGATTTTCCAAACTACATAAAAATATATTGTCTGTTATGACTATCATAAACATAAAATGAATTGAAAAGATTAACACATAATTCAATAAAATTACCGATGATGATTCTAAAATACCGTTTAAAGTCTTCCGAGGATTCCTCGAAAAAAACTCAGTTCGGACATCTACAGAATTACCATGTGATATCTGTTTGAAAGCTCCTTGTGTAATCGAGTGACGAGTACTGCGCAAACTATATTGTTAAAATAATAAAAAAGCAACAGTTATTAAATTATGATTATTCATGAATAATTTTTTTTTACCAAAATGAAGCATTTCTAAAATGATCATTTCTTTAAATAGTACGACACCTGTTTCTGAAATGATCAGCTTGTTCAGTATTAGGATCAAACAGGATCTTCGTGGCACTAAAAGCATTAGAGATGCTTATCTCGCCTATAAAAACCAACAAGACAATAGACATTCTGATTAGAAATATAAAAAGAAAGTGACAGCATACAAAAGACACAATTATAGATTTTGAGTAAAATATTTAAAGTGGAAATACATTTTATACCTTTGTAGGATTTCACAGACATAAAACACATGACACATACCACAACCGAATGCATCTTCTTGGTGGTATGAGCAAATGTACGTTTTGCATGATCCCCCCCATAAAGTACACTTAAATGTAACCTCACTGGAAACAATCTTATATAAGATAATATTTCATTGATTAGAAGATATGAATATAGATTCTACTTACTTTGTATCGCGCAAAATCAGTTGTAGTTTGGAAGAATTATTAGACTTCCCTTTTGTCTTCACTTCTTCAACGTTTCCAACTTCAATGATTTGGCCAATGACATCCATTTGTTACAAATACAGATGATCACATGATATAAAATTATATGTGTAAACAAATAATTTGCTTGTATTGATAAATATGTAAGAATAAATAAAATTTTACCTATCAGAAGATTTCTCTCGTATTTTCCATCTAATATGTCACCAAAATCAATGAAATACTTTTCCGGTACATCATCAGGAAAATCTGTCAACTCTTTGGTCCTAGTTGTCCTCAGTATATCAAGTTTGAAAGGAAACGAACTGGTCTTGAAATCACCACTGTATTCTTTCAGACTGAATGCGTTAATTGATAACGCTTGATCTTCGTTTAGAAGATGTCTATGTTTCTGTACCAGGTCATTTTCTATAGAAGCGTGCAACCTGGTATCCTGTTTTTATTTACAATAAGATATGTTTCATAAGATATGGTTGAATCTGTTTTTAGTAATATGAAAATAATAAAAAATTGGAATAATAAACTTACAGACGAATCCACAAGGACCAACTCAATAGAGTTGCCGTATTTGGAGTTGTACAAAGTCTATCGGTTGATGATCTTCACACGAATCTTTTGAGTCTCACTGGATGGTTCTAATAGATTGACTGGAACGTAGGACTGAACACTTCTTGCGACTATTGACATTTTGAAGGAGAAGAGATAGTAATACGTTCTGGTCGTAAAGAAGAAGGAGTATATATAATTATCAAACTGCTTAATCTAGTAGACCGAAAATGCACCAATCCGTGCATCTCGTTTTTTCCTTTTCAAACCTTTAACAATAAATATAGTATCTCAGCTACCATAAAAAGAATAACGTATATACCCAAGTATCTCGTAGTTTCCTGTTGAAAAATTAACAAGAAATATTCTATCTTAACTAACATAATATGAGATATATTTATAAGATTGATTGAACGAATTATGGTACATACATTAAGTATTTAATGTTTTGGAAACAAGATCAAAACAAATTTTCAAATTATTCGTGCTTAACAATCAATCGTATGAGGTACGCTTTGCTAGATTAATCATGCCCCAAAAGTATCCAACTGCAGCCTCGCACTATGGATATGAACCCTAAACCATAAACTCTAAAAGTATACAACCTCTAAATATAATCCATAAACACAAGAACATGTAATTCATAGAAAATGCATCAATCCGATAGAAGTATATAACATTCATCATTTGAATCATTTGAATAAACCGTGATGTAGCAAACCAAAATGTGAAGAGATAAAAATCGATGAAATGTTTAATAGAGGATAGAAAAACTGAGAGAAGAAACCAAAAAAAACGTAGAGATTAAAGATGAAACGAGATTGATAAAAATGGTGTGATTAAAAACGATTTAAGAGAGGTTAATGGATTAGAGAATATACAAACCAGGAAAATATAAATTAAAGATGAACCGCGATTGATAAAAGTGGTGTGATTGAAAACGGTTTAAGAAAGGTTAAGGAGAAGGAAATTAGAAACGGATTAACGAGATGATTAGCCAATGAGATAAATACGGATTTTAAAAAAAGAAAAATCATAAATTAAAGCGTGAGGACGAATGAAAAAAAGACACATCAGCATTTCTAAGTAGTTATCTCTATAATATTATTTGAGAAGTCAGTTTCCTACGTGTCGCACTCACGTTAACTCTCACAGTGGTTGATTACGATGATAACCTTAATGAATTAAAATATTATATTTATACACTATTATTGATTTTTTATTTAAATTACTTTTAAATATTTTCCAAATAATATATATAATAAAAAGGAAATATTATAAATTTTCTAAAACGAATTTAAAAACGAAAATATATGTATAAATAATATTATTTCATTAAAAAGGAAAGTTCACAAAATAGTAATATTCCATTTTAAAATATTTTTAAATAACATAAAATATACTAATATACTTTCTTTATATTTATATTTTCACAGATAATCTTGATATTAGAAAAAGAAATATTATTTATTTTAAAACATAATTTTAAACGGTACAACAATATATATTTTCACAGTAACAAAAATATTTTCAATATATTTATCTATTTTTTAGATAATTACATAAAATAATTAAGTAACATAAACTGATATATGTTTTATTGACTAAAATATTTTATAATTAGTATTATTGAAATGTTATTTGTATTTTCTTATATTTATTTGACCATAATATCTTTCAATTACAACAAAAACTATATATACATTTTTTTTTATATAATAAGATTTCTCAAATACAATCACAATTTTTTACTGCTTATTTTTAAGAGATATTGAAAAACGAAAAATAAATTTTAACAATAAACATCTTTTGATCAAATAACAAAAAAATTTAAAATCACATTATACACTTTAATGAGGTAGATATGTTATATTTTGCATTATTAAAATTATATATTTTCTTAATATTAAATTTGCTTTTAAATTTTATGTTTTTATGTTTGTGGAACTTAATATAACCATAACCAGAAGGCATAAAATCACTTATAATTTATAAAAATATTTTAGTTATTGTAAATATTGATATGTGTTCATTAGCTTCCAAAACATATCAAGTACTTATTATGTAACTTTCTATAGATCAACGTTTTATTTTCTAATTTCTTTTTTTTAATCAAAATTAAATTTGATATATATATATATATATTATGAAAATACATGAACACTTAAACGATAAATGAAATTAATTTGACTTGACTTAATTATAATAAAAATAATTATATCTCAGTTTGAACTTGAAAGAATATATGTACTAAGATACTCACAACATGAGTGACTCGACTAATTCAATTTATATCTAAATCATAGATTTAACTATAATAAGAAAATATATTTTTTTAATAACAATAATAATAATTTATTTTATAAATATAAATTATAAGATGATTCAAAACACCTTAACAAATGAAAATAAAATATTAAGCAACTGTTTTAATTTAATTCTTTTGTAAAATTTATATATATGCATGAGATTGCAGAATATTATCGTTATATTAATTTACGTAATTTGGAACCAAACACTTTAATTTATTTTTTTATTTCATTCTAAGCACAATATATCTTAAGTTATAAATAATCTTCCTAAAATATATTTACATATCTAAGACAAAAACCAACCTAATGCAAATAAGAAAATTAATCAAAATTTTAATATATTTTGAATTAAAATTTTTATAATTGAATTCAGAGCAATAGATGCAACCTAATATATCCAAATGATAACTAAACCGATTGTAAAAACCACAAAACCGACTAGATATAACATATCTAAAATTATATGTCTAATTAAAGTAATATATAAATTATGCATAAAACTATAAATTAATTTAAAATTAAAAGTAAATAACAGATAATTATTATAATATATATTTACTTTATAAATATTTATACCCGTGCATGAGCACGGGAAAATCACCTAGTCTTCACATTATGAGAGTAATCAGCCAATCAGCTTATAACGTTTTACTTAAGCGTGTTCGCAAATAATAGTACGATTGCAGAAATTTCTCTAAATTGAACTAACTGTTTTTTAAAAAAAAAGTTTAGTTAGGCATACGTTTTGTTCTTCTCATTCAGTTTGGTTCTTTTTTTACATGTGTAAGCATATATTTATTAAAAAACCATATTAATTTGTTAATATATATTTGTAAAAGGTGTTCAAGAAAATATATTTGTAAACATTAATGTGAAATTTTTATGAACACTTGATAATATTATATCGTGAAAAGAAAAGTTATATATATATATATATATATATATATAGATACCTTATCTACAAAATATAGAAATATTCATGAGTCCTAAATTCCTATACTTACTTAGTTTGTGGGTGATGGTATAATCTTTACAAATTTATGTAATATCATATTCCTTGGTCAACATTTATTGTCTATATATGTTATTTACTCTTAAGTAAAGAATCTAATAATATATAGAAATAATAATTCCTAAAGATATTTCCACACTTGTGTTAATCACTAAACATACAAATATTTTGAAACCGAACCAAAAGTTAACCAAAATGTTGTGGTTTACAAAGTCAAGATCAAGTGGTCGAAATGTGATCACTTTTTGACAAATTAACCGTTCGATCAAAATTAACTAATTTTTTTCGTCAACCAAAAACTAACTAAATATTTATGACTTAGAACTTTTTCTTATAATTTTATTTAACTGTTAAGAAATATATAATTATTGTGATACGCTAATTAGTATAGTCTACTATTATATCTATTAATTTGATGTTCCAGTACAGTAATTTATTATAAACTATAATTTAATATTGTTCCAAGACGGATTTGATATCTATTTAGCTTGTCTTAACTGAAATTGACAAATTAAAAAACAAGGAAAATTCTATAAAATGAATGAAACCATAACGTAAGCAAAATCTATTGAAAATTATTAATCATATGTACAACTAAATAAAATAAAGTTTATTAATAGATTTTTTTTTATGATTGAGTTGAAAACAGAAATATATAAACTATAAATTTTTATTGTCTAAAAAGATTGTCTAATAGAGCAATTTCCTCTCTCATGGAAATTGTCGAACTTAGATTTAATTAACGATAAAAATCTCTAAAATCATTAACTAAACTATTTATTATATAGTATAACATAAACACAATCGTGTTCAAATAAATTATTTATTATATATATAAATTATTCAAATATAATTTAATATACTGAATTTATATTCAACAAAAACAATACTCTTAATTCTCTTGATATATTTTCAAATACAGGAAAAGACTAAATCTTATATTTTACATTAGTTTTTAGCATTGTTTTGATAAAACCAAACCAAGTATACACCTCTCATAAAACCAGAAAGAAAGAAAAAAATAATTAAAATTAGACATTGCTGACAGGATGACAAAGTTTGACCATATAAATTGTTACCAAAATAAAATTGTTTTTTTTTCTAATAACCAAAATAAAAAACCAAAATAAAATTGTTGATTTTTTTTTTTGTAACAAATTTGTTGAATTTTACTATAAGAATACCAACTCTCTCCTATGCAGTATACACATCTCTTCTTCTTCATCATATTTTTGAGCTAGCTTTCTCTGAAGAAAAGGTTTCTCCTCTACATCTATATGTTTTTTTCTGTCAAACTTTCATTTATATTGATTGAAGAGATGATACTAGATCATTGTACAAAGGGTTAAACAACCATGCAGGTCGGAGGACCTACTTTAGCTATTAAATGGGCTGGTCCACGTTGTTTCTTCTAGTATAGTTAACAAACAGTATTTGAATTTTTGACTCCAGACATAAATATCTTAAATGAATGTTTTCAGTTTATGGTCTATTAACACTTTGGTCTCCTTTAAAAATGGTTGATCTTTACATCTATATGTAACTAAGTAATTATTCATTAATTTTCCAATCATTCAAAGTTCTTAAACCATTCAGGGTTTCTTGACATCTCAGGTCCTCCCTCCTCCCTCCCCGAAAATGAGTTATTGGGATGGAAACTCCATGGACATGATGTGTTGGAATCACTCCAAAATGAGTGATTGTGATGAAACAATACGAGCGATGCTTGAGCAAACCGACAATGGTCTTAATCCGATCAGCCAGATCTGCCCTCAAACCAACTTATCAACTAATAACCAGTCTGAACAAAGATCCAGTCTCGGCGAGAGAGTATCTTCAAGAATAGGATTTAATGTTCCACCGCTCGAGACAGAGAGCATCACGAGTCCATTTTCTGTTTCTAGAAGTCAGACTAATGTTCCTTCTCCTTTCATCCCAATCTCTCCAGAATTTAGCCCATCTGCACTGTTGCAGTCTCCAAACAATTCTTTTTCACAGGTAAATAACAATGCCATATATATTCATAGCATAAATAGTTGAATGAATATTTCTTCTGAATGCCCTTAGTAAAAAAAAAAACAAATATTTTGGAATACAATTCCATATATTATTATTTTTTAAACGTTTAGGTCTTAAAATATAAAAAGTGTCGCACCAAAAAAAAATATATATATATATATATATATATAAAGTAGATATTATATCTCGGTAAACATATAATCTATCATTTCCTTTTTCGTTCACCTATGATATTATTTATCATAACTAAAAAATGTTTTAGCATATCACTCAGTCTCCAATCGCCAATGACGGACCTCCGGAGATGGTAGGAAGTTCGGGTAGCGACTATGCAACAACGATGATACTCAACAAAGATGTTCCTCATCAGCCGATGAACTTTGATCATATGCCTCATCATGAAGGTTATATAGTTTCTTGTTCTCAATTTTGCTTCCAGATTTTTTTTTCCTTATATTTTTCTTTTCTACATGTGAGACAGGTTTTTTTGATATTCCAACGGAAGAGTCTGTTTATGTCCCATCTCATGAATCTCATGTTGATCTCATTGGTGCTCCTTTAGTCAATTCTTTTGAATCTGATGAAGTCGCTGCTGAAACCGATATCATGAACATCATCTCCCTCGACAGCGAGGACGAGGAATACAAGGAAGACGAAAATGTAGATGAAGAAGATGACAGTGTTGATGAACTTCTACCTCGAAAGAGAAGGTCCCAAATTTACTAAGAATACAAGTGATACTAAGCTTGGCATTTTATCTCAATTAACTTAAATTACACAATTAATTCTCTTGCAGGAAATATGAGGTATCAGACATGTTTGGAGCCAAAAGAACAAGAAAAGACGAAAGGGTTATACTCCGGATGGAATGCGAAGAAGATAATCCTGACGATGGTTATCAATGGAGAAAATACGGTCGAAAAATTGTCAATGGGAATCCAAATCCGAGGTCATCATCTTTTTAAAATATATATGATATGTGGTGCATTTGTGAGAAACTCTTTTTTCTGAGAAATATTTGTGAGAAACTCTTTAAGCAAGAGAATTGTTCTCTCCAAAATTAGCCAGGAATTTGGAAAAACCTAGATATTCAATGCTAAATATATATTTATATATATATTTGATTATGGTTTTCACAGGAGTTACTACAAATGCACATATGGTGGGTGCAATGTGAAGAAGCATGTGGAGAGAGGAGCAGACGATGTGAAGTTACTGGTAATTACATACGATGGAAAACACAACCACCCTACACCAACTGGACGCAGTAACAATAGATCCGGTCCAAGGAACCGTTCCGGTTTTTCAGTGTCTCGAACCCCTCGGTTACGCAAGCTACCTTCTTCCTCTTCGGCCTGTCAGTATTGCTATTCTTCTTTGGAGACACACCCAGATATGACACAGCTCTATATGACTGGACTCTCTAAGCTGCCGAGTTTTCCGGTTAACCATAATCATGGTTTTACGTACCGGAATGATGAACCGAATATTGATTGTGTGATACCCGACAGTACAGAGGTGTACAATGGGATCAAGGATCGACTATTTCCTAAATTTGGTTTTAACTTTTAGATCGCAAACTTTAAGATAAAAATAATAAAAATATGCAAACCTTTTTTATATCCTTATCAAATAATTCAATAATGTAGAAGATATACAAAATCTTGTACTCATCCCCTTTGTTATGGATTTTAGTGATGAACTGCGCTGTCTCGCAGATTTTAATTTAATGTGATTAAACAAATTTTATAAATTAACTTAATATTTTTAAATTTATTGAATCTTATTTAGTGTTAAAAGAGATTTTAGTTGCATAAAGATTGTTATATTTTGCCAAGACCACTTTGAGAACCCATCTATCTGTATTGGGCTCGCATATGGGCTGAATCTCTATTTGGTGAACCTTTTAAATATTTAATGAATTAGCTGATCAAAAGTAATCTGCATAATAATTATTATATGTGGCTTAATTAACATTATATAATTGTTTTGTATAATTTATCTTTCTAAAAATTTATTTCATGTTATAATAAGTTAAAATTTGTTGTTTATAATTAGTGTTAAACATTTATCGTCAAGTAATATTATTTTGAACATTTTCATAACTATTTTTGTTATTCTATTTATTGTAAAATGTAGTTATTTTCAAATTGTCTTCAGATAATAATACATGTATAAGATATTATTTTCATAAATTTTAATAAAACTTTTATTTGATGTCAAATTATTGTATTTTATCTATATAAAATATTTAATTTAATATGAATATTTTTAAAAGTTTAAATGAATGTAAGTTTTTATTTATGAAAATATAAATAAAATCATCCATTTGTTTAATTGATTTGATAATGATTGACATTATTTTGTATTATCTAAACCAGCAATTTTTGATTTTTTCATAAATTATTTGAATGTTTCTGTTAATTATTTGGTTTATCAAATAATTTGAAAGAGAATTTATAAATATTTATTGAAAATATAAGACACAATGTTTTATTTATTGCTTGAAAGATTAATTATTGTGTTGTTTGGAAACATAGATAGTAGTATAATATAGTTTTCGTGATTACTTTGTAATAGAAATTTGTATTTAATTTAAATTTCTATAAAAAAGAGTGAGACCAAAGGAATGTTTATGAACTACATATGTTTGAATGGCTTTTTTTTTCCACCAGTCCCAAGATTCAAACCATTTAACAAAGAAATTTTTATTTGTTTATATAATCAGTTAGATGTAGGTATTCATGTGTATGTCCGAGTACGGATTGGTTCTTTTGGATATCAAGTTTTTTTGGTTTTGAAATAGGTTCAGGTATTATAAATTTTTGGAAGAGATCCGAGACGGGTATTTCCAGGTCTAGGTGGATTCGATTCTGATGTGTAGAATAATGAAAAAGAACAAAAAACCTAAGAAATGTCATCAAACAATTTATAAAAAAAAATGTAAAAATCAATGTCCGTACAGCCGTGCGGGTCAAACTCTAGTATTTATTTATATAAATTTGTATATTGAACATAAACTTTTATATCATAACCTATCTATTATTATGGGTGTAGGTTTAAATAAACTTTTTTCTTATGTACAATATATTCAAATTCAGTTTCTCTTGTTTATATGATTCTCTGCTAACTTACTAACTTTTCTCTTATAAAACATATGTTAACCGATACTTATAAAACTAAACTAGAAGTTTAGAAAAAATAAGTTTGAAGCTAAAAAAAATTTCCAATGGAAATTTCTCACCCAGTCTTTTAATAATAAAATAATCTGAAAATTTTAGAAAAGAGAGAAATGTTAAAAAAAAATATGGAGAAGAATTTTTATCTTACAATTGTGAGAGACTCATAAGTAGGGGTGTCAAAATGTGTAAAAGTTAATGAATCAATCCAAATCCATCCAAACCATGTATCTTAATGGATAGAGAAATTGGAAATAAATGAATTAATGGATAAAATAGGTTAGTGGATTTAATGGATTGGGTTAAAATAGTTTGGATTATAGTGGGTAATGAGTTCTCAGTAACCAAACAATTAAGAATTTCTAACAGACATAAACTTAAATCAAATATATAAACAAAAAATAACAAAAACCCATTTCTAAACCAATTTTATTACACCAAAATTTATTATTTATTTTCACATGTATATAATTACATTTTAATAAACTAAATCTAATCCAAACAAAAATCTATAACCAAACCAATAAAAAATTGTAACCAACATAAACTCAAATCAAATATTAAAAACTCCAAAATTTTAATAGATATTATCATATATCAAAATCAATTTAAACAAACTAAATGTAACCCAATTTTTCATACATTTTTTGTTGAAACACAATTTCTCAACTATACACATATTATATGTTATTTTCTTATTAAACTTTAACCTTTTCTCAAAAAACCATAAAATCGAGTTTTCCCATCAAAAACCGCAAAACCAAGTTTTTCCGCCAAAACCGTAAGGTCGAGTTTTTCCACCAAAACCGTAAAATCGAGTTTTCTCGCCAAAACTGTAAAATCGAGTTTTCCGCCAAAACCGCAAAATGAAGTTTTCTGGCCAAAACTATAAAATCGAAGTTTTCCGCCAAAACCGTGAAGGTCGAGTTTTTCCACCAAAACCGTAAAATCGAGTTTTCTCGCCAAAACTGTAAAATCGAGTTTTCCGCCAAAACCGCAAAATGAAGTTTTCTGGCCAAAACTATAAAATCGAGTTTTCCCGCCAAAACCGTTAATTCAGATTTCCCGCCAAAATCATAAAAAAAAATTTCCTACCAAAATCATATTTTCTTGTCCAAACGGTAAAATATAGTTTTTCCGTCAAAACTACAAAAAAAATTTTTTGCCAAATAGAAAATTTATATTTTCCATTAAGACTATAAATCTATGTTTTTCTAATGTCTAAACAATATTTTTATTTTCAACCAAAAAATAATATGTTTTTATTTGATAACCATTCAAACTATAATATTATTTTTAATGGGTAAACCATTAAAATCATTAACTCATTAATGGTTTGGTTTGGGTTGGTTTACCCATTTAGACACCCCTATTCATAACACATGTGTCAATTTGCAATTGATTTTATTTATATTATATTTAAACTTTATTTACTTAATAAAATATATCTGTAAAATTATTTGAGAAGTGAGTTTGGTTATTTGTCATATTCTCTATAATTTTAGATTTATTAATATATAATTAACCACAAAAAATTAATTTATATGATGATTATCATTATCTAAAATAATTTATATTAATTAACCATAAACTAAAAACGAATTAAAATATAATTATCATTATCTTAAAATAATTTATATTATGTTATAAAGTCTTTATTGACGTTAATGAATATTATATTTGTTAATATATAATTAGCCATAAATTTTTTTAAAAAAAACATTCATTGATTTGGGAACTATCATTCTATAAAAATATTTTATGTTGAGTTATACAAAAAATATTTTACATCATAATTTTCTTAAAAAGTTTCAAATTATATATAATATATATAAAATATATATTTACTAAGTGATTTTTTGTCTCTGATCCCTCCCGTTAAAAGTTAGAGGGATTAAAGTCTTAACTACCCTTAATGAATAATTAGATTTATTAATATATAATTTACCATAAGCTCAAAACGAAATAATATATAATTAACCTTTACTTTTTTTAAAATATATTGATTGGAAGATTATCATTATATAAAAATATTTTATATCAATTAACCATAAATTAAAAGCAAATTAATATATAACTAACGATAAATTAAAAATAATTTCATTGATTAGATAATTATCATTATCTAAAAATAATTTATATTATGTTATAATGTTTTTTTACTACCGTTAATGAATAATTATATATATATTATCATTTATGAAGTGAATTTGCTTACTTGTCAACGTCTCCATAATTTTAGTTGATTTTGCTTATTTGTTATTGTTTATTGCTTATTTGTCATGTTTTCCATAATTATAGGTAATTTGCTTATTGGTTATATTTTTAATAATTTTAGTTTTTTTATTTGTCATACTCTACATAATTTAGGTTATTTATTTATATGTCATGTTCTTAGGTTATTTACTTATATTTCATGTTCTTAATAATTTTAATTGGTAGTTTTATTTAAATGACATATTTTACTTTAACTTTAGGTGATAATTTTAGTTTTGCTTAAGTATCATATTCTCCATTATTTCACGTTATTTTATTTAGTTGTCATGTTTTATTATTTTAAAAATTTTATTTTTCATATTCCATGATTTATATTGAGTCATTAGTTTTGATACATAACTTTTTAATTGCTAATTTTTTAACATTTTTAATGATTATTTAAAAATATTTTCATTATATTAATGTGTAATTATTATTAACGAATATTATCAAATGTTTACTTTAGTAATATTAAATCGTTTAATATTTTTATTTATTTATTTTATAAAATAAAGATTTTTTCTCTTTCAGGTCAACTAATCATTTTACCAATAAAAAAATATGACTCCGTGATATTTAGATCATCGTACCATGATGTTACGGACTTCCATCTAATCATATGAAGTCAATGCATCTTTTCAATGAAATCAATGTTTTTTGAGAAGAATCAATAAGTCTTTTTGACAAGAATTTTCGGCAAATCCATCACAGATAAAGCACATGAAAGCAATGTTCAACAAATGATATTTTTTTTAAGCAAAGTCGGTGTAGTTTTTTTTTGTCTGGTTAATTATTCAATTACAAATTATGAGAAACATTACACAGATGATATTACAGTTGACAATACTACATGTATTATGAGGATTCACCCCTGACTGCATCACCCTGAGTCGCCCTATGAGATCCATTCCTGGCGGTACTCCTTGCACCATGCTGAAGATCTCTTGTAAGCATTTCCTCTTACTTTCTGCATAATCTGTCTTCTCCGGGAATTGAAACCCAGACCTCTTCCTCTAGAAATTGCGTCGCCTGGGATTCAAACCCCAAACATGGATGTAAAAACCTTTAACCTTGACCACTATGCCATGGTGCTTCCACAAGTCGGTGTAGTTAATTAATGGTTTCAGAGGAGTTTACTGATGACGTTTTTGTTCTTTAGCAGTAAAAAGAGAAAACCTGAAGAACTCAGTTCCAATAGCCTTTCTTCCAAGAAAAGGAAGAAGAACAAAACATGATCTAATTTGTGTTTTTTTTTTGTTCTTATCTATTAACAACCACTAACTTGCGAGAAACAAAGTTGCAAAATGAGACTTGGGTATGACGACCGTACGAGCAATTTCTCTATAGCTAACAGTTTGTTTTTCTCTGTTAAATTTGTGCATGTAAACTTCACTGTGAATGTACTATATTAAGTTTACAGTATGACCCGAAGGAAGAAGTTGACAGTGATGTGCCGTCAAAGCTGCGATTGAGGGAGATACTAGAGCCAAGGAAGTTGAGGAAGAAGACTCGAGTCAAAAGAGGTTCATACTGGAGCCACAATAGGATGCATGATTCACTGTCATTTTGTATGGATAACTTTTCCACAAACATATTCGGATGAGACCCTCATTAATATGTTAATAAACAATACAAGAGCTTTGTATTAGAAGATGAAGGTGATGAATCGAGGTGATGAAGAGGACACGATAAAGATGAAATAAAAGTGTAAAATTGTATTATTCAGCTCAGAACTCTAACTGTACAAGTGTGTTACATATATATAGCTGGTTTAAGCTAAAGGAAACTAAACCAGTCTAAAGCAGATAACCGTTTATAACTCAACTCTACCCCCTCCCCAAGATGGAATGCACAAGTGGTGAAGACCCATCTTGACTATCAACTGATGAAACAATGCAGGTTGCACAGCCTTTGTGAATACATCCGCAAGTTGATGTGCAGACTTCACGTGCATAGTCTTTAAGAATCCACTAAGCAACCTTTCACGAACCACATGGCAATTGATCTCTATGTGCTTTGTGCGCTCATGATAAATCGGGTTAGAAGCGATATGCAGAGCCGATTGGTTATCACAGAACAAAGTTACTGGACCAGTAAGAGGACAATGCATATCACGAAGTATAGATGCTAACCAGATAAGCTCACATGTAGTGTCGGCCATCGAACGGTATTCAGCTTCGGAGCTGCTTCTAGATACCGTCTGCTGCTTCTTCGCTCGCCAAGAAATAAGAGAATCACCCAACAAAACACAGTATCCTGTCGTCAAACGTCATGAATCAGGGCAAGACGCCCAGTCAGCATAACAAAACGCAGTTAAGCTCACAGTCGAAGACGCAGAGTAGAATAAACCATGAGCAGGATCATTCTTTATGTAACGCAAGACACGTTGAGCGGCTTTCAAGTGATCAGTACGCGGAGTCGACATGAACTGGCTGAGCTTATGAACCGCGTAGGTGATATTAGGGCGTGTATGCGTCAAATACAACAACTTGCCAACGATCTTCCGGAAAACAGATGGATCAGGCAGAAGGTCACCAGACGAGTCTGAGAGCTTCAAATTTGGTTCCATTGGAACAGAAACAGGTTTGAAACCGAGATACCCAGCATCCCGTAGAAGCTCAAGAGTGTATTTACGCTGATTAATAGAGATACCAGTCTCATTTCGTGCTATTTCAAAACCAAGGAAGTACTTGGCAGTTCCAAGATCCCGAAGTTTGAAATTAGACTTCAAAGCATCTTTGAAAGTAGCAATAACTTCACCATTATTTCCAAGAATGAGAATGTCGCCCACATAAACAAGAGCTGCAATGAATGAAGTTGCAGAATGCTTGACAAATAGCGAATGATCAGAGGGAGCTTGCACAAAGCCCTGAGATGTAATGACAGTGGTAAGTTTATGGTTCCACTGTCGAGATGCTTGTTTGAGGCCGTACAAAGACTTGTGCAAGCGACAAACATAATTCGGAGGATGACTCCGACCTGTTAGCTCAGTATAACCTTGAGGAAGCGTCATATATATCTCCTCATCAAGCTCGCCGTTAAGGAAAGCATTACTAATGTCAAGCTGTTGGAGAGACCAGTTCTTTGCAGCCGCAAGACTTAAAAGCATTATGAATGTACCAAGCTTGGCTACCGGAGAGAAAGTGTCAAGATAGTCGAGACCCTTCAACTGAGTGTACCCTTTAGCAACCAAGCGAGATTTCGGGCACTCCACAGTGCCATCAGGGTTGAATTTGTAGGTATTAACCAATTTACAACTGACAGGGTTCTTTCCCGGAGGCAGTTGACAAATGGACCATGTATCAGTCTCTTCTAGGGAATGCATTTCAGATCTCATAGCACCTTTAAACTCATCAAGCAGAATGGCCTCACGGAATGTTTTGAGATCTGAGTATGGTTGTTCTCGTTGCTAGATGGAGGAGCATTGAGAACACGTAGAAGATGCTGGAATTTCTCCGATGTAACTGTCCCCAAGTGAGTACCCTGTTGATCATGCATGGTAATAGCTCTGAGATTCTGAATGATTACATTCGCCATATTTGTATTAGCTGGTTTTGCCTGAGAGGTTTGCTGAGACTTGTATCCAGAAGAAGGTGGCTTATACCCTTGAGGGTAACCATGTAGCTTGTAGCAACGGTTAACCGTGTGTCCAGCTATGCCACAGTGAGAGCAAATAGGACGAGATCGCTGTTTATTATATCCTCCAGCATATGCAGCTACAACAGAATCAAAAGGAACCTCCGTTTGAGAAGCCTGAAACGTCAAGTTACTCGTAGACTTCATTGATCTCTGGCGTTCTTCTTGAGAAACAATGTTGAGCACCTTGGAAAGCAGTGGCTTTGGTTCCATCATCAAGATCTTCCCTCTGGTAGCAGTAAAAGTATCATTAAGTCCCATAAGGAACTTCAAAACTCGATCTTGTTCCTCCTTCTTTGAAAGTTGTTTGTGACTCGCACAATTCATCTGGCCACAACAATAAGTATACGGATCTTCATGGTCCTTGAGCTCTTCCCAAAGCTGCTTAAGCCTAGTGTAGTATGCATTGACACTCAGAGAGCCCTGAATTTCAACATAAATCTGCTGTTTGATTTCAGCAGTGCGTGGACCATCGCTCTGTTTGAACTGATCATGGATGTCCTGCCACATCTGTCGAGGCATTGTGAGATACATGATGCTCTTAGCTATTGGCTTTTCAACCGCATTCACCAGCCATGTACAAACGATGTTGTTACATCGGGACCAAGAGCCATAGTCAGGATGAGATTCATCTAAATCCGGAAACGAACCATTCACGAAAACATCCTTATTCTGAGAACCTAGAGCTAGCAACATCGATCTACGCCAGCTATTGAAATTTCCAATTCCAGAGAGTTTCTCAAAAACGAGAGAAATACCAGCATGATCCGCGCTATGGACGAAGAGAGGATTAGCATTTGGATCCAAGAGAGATGGAGCAGATGCGGAGAGAGGTGGAACTGATTCAGTAGTCATCGTGGAAGCAAGAATCAAATCAACAGAAAACCAAATCGGCTAGAATCAAGATCGCTGGAATCACTGATCGAGAAGAAGAACAACGAGAAAGCCGAGGTTGTAGAACGCGATAATCTGGGAAGAAAGAAGCTCAAGAAACTTGCAAATCAATGGATGCAAGAAAGCACTCATGATTGACGAAAAAGATAAATGATCAGAGCTGAGATACAGCAGAATCAGTGGAGATCAGAAAGTCTCTGATACCATATTAGAAGATGAAGGTGATGGATCGAGGTGATGAAGAGGAGACAATGAAGATGAAATAAAAGTGTAAAATTGTATTATTCAGCTCAGAACTCTAACTGTACAAGTGTGTTACATATATATATAGCTGGTTTAAGCTAAAGGAAACTAAACCAGTCTAAACCAGATGACCGGTTATAACTCTAATACTTTGCTTCTTTTGCAATTTTGGGGATCTCTCGTGTATCCAGTTATCATCTTCGAAAGAGGAATCATTCGCACAGTCGGGTAGATTGAGGAAGGTGGATGTTAAGGAAGCTTAGATACCTGTAACGCCTCGACCGCCCACGGTTAATGGGCCACCCACGCCTGCTCTCTCGGCCCGTGGGCCCCATCCCATCCAGCGGTCGGCCCGTTAATTTCCAAATGCTCGAAATCATTGTTTACCGACCCTGCAATCACCACATGACCTTTTCTCGTGCTTTGGCTTCACTCGCACGGTATCGGGAATCACTTCCTGATAAATTACCCATCATTTGACTACTCCAGCTCAAGCACGCTTAACTCGGAGTTCTCTCTGGATGTGCTCCCAAAAAGATAAGTGCACTTTGGTGACATAGGTAGCCAAATTAATTCTCTTAAGTCATTTCACATATCACAACTCGGGATGTTACAATTCACCCCTCCGAAAACTGGCATGCATTAGCGGCTACGGCGGTCGAGCGTCTAGTCCGAGGCAGATGGCTAACACTCGATACCACTTATAACGCCCCGACCGTCCACGGCTAATGGGCCACACATGCCTGCTCTCTCGGCCCATGGGCCCCATCCCATCCAACGGTTGGTCCGTTAATTTTTCAAAATGTTCGAAATCATTGTTTACTGACCCTGGAATCACCACTTACAAAACCATTATGATTTATGTTTTATTATCAAAAGTTTGTAAAAGTTACATTACGCAAATTAAACATAAATGTAACTGATTAAAAATAAAAAGTTATATTAAAACTAACATAACATTAACCAAACAGAAATATAAATTTAAAAAAAAACTTCCACACTTGCGCAGATATTTATCTGATCCTTTATATACTAAAACACAAGTCAATACCAATAATATTTTGCCACATAGATTAAAAATAGAAATAAATTAAAATAAAGAAATGAAAAACAAAATCCAAAAGGCTAAATTTTTATGTAACAAAATCAAAAATATTTCTTCTGGCCACTTCGCCGACAGTTTTCTTTCCGGACCACGGTCACCATTCATCAACAATCTAAAAATAAATACCAAGTAATTTTCAAAAAAAAACCTTGCAACCAAGTAAATTGAATTAAAAATTTAAATGAAATTTAGAAGAAAACTATTAATCACTTTGTCCGTCTAAGAAAGAAGAAAATGTGACTATATCCTAACAGAACTTAAGTATATATATTTATTGTGTATAGATATTGTAATACATTGAGTATTAGCATGAACCTGGCAATACATTTTGCTACAAAACACACTGTTTTAACATAATAAACTAATCATTTTTTCTCGTATGCAATACGGGTGGAACACTAGTTTATTTTAAAACCAATAATTCAAAAAGTATTATTTTTTTCTCTCTTTTGTGTATGCAATCTAGAGAACTTTTCGAACATTCAGATTTTTTTAGACGTTATGAAAGAGAATTTTTCTCTTTCATTTTTGTGTTACTCCAGACCTGAGCTTTATTTCGAGTCCATTTTTCTACCTTCTGACTACAGTGGTTTCTAGATCTGAGGTGACGTTGGTTGTCTTTGGCTTCAGGACTGAGTTTTGTGGGGGCAGAACTAGGCAGGGGCGGACCTAGAGCTAGAGGGGGAGTGGCCTTTGCCCCACCCAAAATTATTTGTCCCCCATGTTAATTAGTGTTAAATTTATCTAAATACTAAGTTAACATAAACATTAGTTACAAGAACCTGTTATGTGCTACATGCCAAAAATAATCTTGCGTCCGCCCCTAGAACTAGGTGGTGTGTTATGAACCAAATCTCTATTGATCCATAACACACACAATACAACTGTATCACTAGTGAATCTCTCCTCATGATCTCACTCTCTCTCACAATACAGAGTATCAACTGGAACTATGAGCTAATACATCGATAAATCTCTCTCTCTCACTCTCTCTTTATTTATACTACTATATTTTCATGTAACTGCCAAAGCTTCTCTTTCCCTTAGAGTCTTAGCCTCCATCTTTCTTCTTCCACGTCATCAGCCGGTGCTACTTGCATCTATCATGGTTTTCTTTCCGGACCACGATCACCATTCATCAACAATCTAAAAATAACTACCAAATAATTTTCAAAAAAAAAAAACCTTGCAACCAAGTAAAATGAATTAAAAATTTAAATGAAATTTAGAAGAAAACTATTAATCACTTTGTCCGTCTAAGAAAGAAGAGAATGTGACTATATCCTAACATAACTTAAGTATATATATTTGTTGTGTATAGATATTGTAATACATTGAGTATTAGCATGAACCTGGCAATACATTTTGCTACAAAACACACTGTTTTAACATAATAAACTAATCATTTTTTTCTCGTTTGCAATACGGGTGGAACATTAGTTTATTTTAAAACCAATAATTCAAAAAGTATAATTTTCTTTTTTTTTCTCTCTTTTGTGTATGCAATCTAGAGAACTTTTCGGACAGTCAGATTTTTTTCGATGTTATGAAAGAGAATTTTTCTCTTTCATTTTTTGTGTTACTCCAGACCTGAGCTTTATTTCGCGTCCATTTTTCTACCTTCTGACTACAGTGGTTTCTAGATCTGAGGTGATGTTGGTTGTCTCTGGCTTCAGGACTGAGTTTTGTGGGGGCAGAACTAGGCAGGGGCGGACCTAGGGCTAGAGGGGGAGTGGTCTGTGCCCCACCCAAAATTATTTGTCCCCCATGTTAATTAGTGTTAAATTTATCTAAATACTAAGTTAACATAAACATTAGTTACAAGAACCTGTTATGTATTACATGCCAAAAATAATCTTGCGTCCGCCCCAAGAACTAGGTGGTGTGTTATAAACCAAATCTCTATTGATCCATAACGCACACAATACAACTGTATCACTAGTGAGTCTCTCCTCGTGATCTCACTGTCTCTCACAATACAGAGTATCAACTGGAACTATGAGCTAATAAATCAATAACTCTCTCTCTCTCTCTCACTCTCTCTTTATTTATACCACTATATTTTCATGTAACTGCCAAAGCTTCTCTTTCCCTTAGAGTCTTAGCCTCCATCTATCTTCTTCCACGTCATCAGCCGGTGCTACTTGCATCTATCATGGTGTCCCCCCCCCAAAAAAAACCATCCTTTGTTGTTCCCGGTTTGGTCCACGATGGAATTGCTTTTTTCGTTTCGTCTCAAACAGAATTTTTGGAGATTGGAGAATCTGATCATAGACCCTTGATTACATTTATTGCTGCTGAAAGGCTCGGAAAAGACAAGCTTCTTCATATATGGCGGTGAAGACAGATATCTCTAAGGCTTATGATAGGTTAGAGTGGGATTTTCTAGCTGAAACAATGAGGTGTATGGGCTTTGATAGTAGATGGATTGGATGGATAATGAGTTGTGTCACTGCAGTCAAATATTCGGTGCTCATCAATGGTACACCAGAAGGCCTTATTACACCTGCTCGTGGCTTGAGGCAGGGAGACCCATTGTCACCATATTTTTCATATTATGTGCTGAGGTGCTTTCACATTTGATGACCAGAGCTATGAGAAGCAGAGCGTTATTGGGAGTGAGAATATCAAATAATGCTCCAGCGGTTAATCATCTTTTATTTGCGGATGATTCCCTCTTCTTCTCTTTGGCTAATGAAAAGGCAGCTAAGAATCTCAAGAATATCTTCGGAAACTATGAGGCAGTATCAGGACAAGCAACAATCTTAGCAAATCTTCTATTACCTTTGGTGCAAAGGTTAGTCCCACTGTTAAGACAAGAATGCGTCATCTGTTGGGAATATATAACGATGGAGGGAATGGTAAATATTTGGGACTTCCAGAGCAAGTGGGGACTAAGAAGAGTGAGATGTTTGAGTATATTATTGATAAGTTCAAATCCGTTACACAAAGCTGGAAGCAGAGACATTTGTCTAATGGTGGTAAAGAAGTGCTGCTTAAAGCTATTGCAGTGGCAATGCCAATCTTTTCGATGAACATATTTCGGCTGCCGAAAGAAGTCTGTGCTCAGATAAACGCAATCTTAGCTAAATTCTGGTGGGGCTCTGGAGATAAGCAAGGACTACATTGGTACTCTTGGGATAGAATAAGTGTGCCGAAAAGGGAAGGAGGCCTTGGTTTTAAAGACTTGGAGATTTTTAATCAAGCTTTACTCAGTAAACAAGTATGGAGAATTCTGCAGCATCCACACTGTCTAATGGCCCGTATTCTTAAAGCAAGATATTTTTCAGATGGAGATATCTTGACTGCAAAGTTAAGGAAGAAAGCATCGTACGCGTGGAAATCTATATTACATGGACGTGATCTTCTCAACAAAGGTATGAGATATATAGTTGGAGACGGATCCTTGGTAAATATGTGGACAGACCCCTGGGTTCCTGATCACCCACCACGACCACCAAGAGCCATTGGAGAGTTTCAAGCGGGAGAGAAAGTGAATGCATACTTTGATACTAATACAGGGCAATGGAAAGAACAGAAACTGAGGGAAGTTATTGTTGCTGAAGATGTAGATAAAATTCTTGCTCTAAAGATCAGTCCTATGGCACGTCAAGATTTATTGGGTTGGCACTATAATGAAGATGGTATTTATACTGTTAAGTCTGGTTACTGGCAGGGAACTCACCTACCAACGGATGTCCCTACAATACCAACTCATGGATCTACAGATTTAAAACACAAGGTTTGGAAGACAAAAGCTCCTGTTAAACTACAGCATTTCCTGTGGAGGTTAGTATCGAGGAGTCTTGCGACTGGAAGTAATCTGAAGAGAAGACATATCATTCAAAATGATCAGTGTATAAGATGTTGCTCTGCGGCAGAAACAGAGAATCATATCTTTTTGAATGCCCTTATGCTAAGCAAATATGGAGAGCATCTGGAGTATCAAATCTCATCATCAACAACCCAAATTTCACTGTTGAAGAAAAGATTGAAGCATGTCTACAATGTTCTCTATCGGCAAGATTAACACATCTGCAAGATTTACCTGTTTGGTTGCTTTGGAGGATATGGAAGAGTAGAAATACTTTAATATTTCAGAAAAAGGAGATTCATTGGAGAAGATTATTGCGGTATGCAAAGGAGGATGCACAAGAATGGAAACAGTTAGATAGCAATATTGATATTGATCAAACTGGTCGATGGCAATGCTATCAAGGAGTGACTCGACAAGTTTGGCAAAGACCTTCTTTGGGATGGATTAAATGCAACACTGATGGGGCTTTCAACTCTCGACATAATCAGTTTACGGCTGGATGGGTTATTAGAGATAATAATGGGACATATAAAGGAGCAGCTCAAGGTAGAGGTAAAAGATGTCAAGATGCTTTAGAATGTGAGTTGCAAGCAATCTTAATGGCGATACAACATTGCTGGAGTTTGGGTCATCGAAGGGTTATTATGAAGAGAGTGATTGTCAGAAATCAATAGATATCCTAAACAACAAGAAGCTCCACTTTGCATATTACAACTGGAAAAGAGAAATCATGAGATGGGTGAATAAATTTCAAGACGTCAAGTTCCAGTGGACTAACAGAAATACTAACAAGGTGGCTGATTGCTTAGCAAAGAGACAATTTGATGGAGTAGATTTTATGTTCTACTATTATGTACCATACTTTTACATAATTTGTTGCATGAGGATCATATACTTTCAAGCTAAATCAATAATATCGTTGTTATAAAAAAAAACAATACGAAAAATCTAAAAAAAATACAATATTTCAATAATTTATCCTACAGATTTATTTTTATAGCAGAACATAAACATGATCAAATCAACGAAATAATTCTAAACATCATTATAAACTTAAGCTAGTGAAATATAATTGAATTTAGTTAATTTAATTATTGTAAGAACAAAGGTTACTTATATATATATATATATATATACAAGAAAATAAAATTGAATATTGAATAGTTTTGTTAAGCTTTTCGGCATTGTTTTGATAAAACCAAACAAATATATATATACTGCTCATAAATACCAAAAAGGAAAGAAATATAAATAAAATCCTTTTAAAGTAGTGCTGGCATGCACTTGGTTGATAGAAAGTTTGACCATATCAATTGTTACCAAAATAAAATAGTTGAGTTTTACTATAAGAAGACCAACTTTCTCCTATGCAGAATACATTTTCTTCTCTTGTAATCTTCTTAACTCATCTTCTTTGATCCGGCTAGCTCAGCTTCCTCTAAATAAAAGTTTTTTCCTTTTCATTTATAAATAAATTATTTATTACAGATATTCCGTTTCTGATGATTTTTTGTTTGTATGTGTCTCATACCATTTCAGAGTTTTCTCCCCAACAAAAATGAGCTACTCTGATGAAAGCTTCATGGAAATGATGTCCTACTCGGCTTCACAGGCCAGTCCTAGCCCAGGAATTACATCAGCGATGATAGATCAAACCAAAAATGGTCTAAATCCGATCAAAGAGATCCTCCTTCAAACCAACTTATCAAATGGTCATCAGTCTGAACAAATATCTGGTCGTCTCGGCCACAGACTGACTGCAAAAATAGGAATAGATTTTCCGCCGCTGGAGACAGAGAACGTGAGTCCCTCTGCACTGCAGTTACAATCTCCAAACATGTTCTCTAACTCTTCTTCACAGGTAAGTAACAATATATGTTTATGATTGTTCTATAATATAATCATATGATAAATAATTGAACGAACATGTAATTAAACAAATATTTGGGAATAGCTATGTATGTTATTTTTAAAACAATTGGGTATAATTAATATATGAAATAGTAGATAATATATATATATATATATATGTTATTTTCTTTTTCACGTTTGATATTTCATCATACCTGTTTACGTTTATCAATTTACAAATAATGTCTCCATAAGAACAATAATATTTTAAATTTTACATTTGATTTTCACCATGGAATACAAACTTCACATATGAATGATAAAACTATATTTTGTTAGATCGTAGGCCTCAGTGTTCTTTCCAGGAGGAAAACAACACAAATGAAAATCCCAATTCTAAACCCTAACTGTTTATTTTCTTTGGTTACTTCTTTTTCCAGATTGTCCCTCCTTCTCCAGTTGCAAATGACAGGCCTCCAACGAAGGTGGAAAGTTCAGATGGATGTTCTAACAATGGTCTTCCTCATCAGTGGATGGGCATTGATCAGGCTCTTATAGATCACAACATGGTTGATGTTCTAGATGTTGAACCTTCATCTCGAAAAAGAAGGTCCCAAGTTAACATCATATAATCAACTATAGTATAATAAACTCAACATCTTGATTAAATTAGCCTAAATTACACAATTCTCTTGCAGGGAAAACGAGGTATCAAACATGATTGGAACCACAAGAACGAGGGAGAACGATCCAATCATAATTCAAATGGAAAGCAAAGAAAACAATCCTGACGATGGTTTTAGCTGGAAAAAATATGGTCAGAAACTTATCAGGGGGAACCCAAATCCGAGGTTGTATAGTATTTGTTTCACCAAGAGGCTTTCTCACTCCAAAATTAGTCCCACGCTTTTGGCAAAACCTAGATATTTCGATGCATAATATAAATTTATTTTGGTATAAATGGTAATCGCAGGAATTACTACAAATGCACATTCATTGGGTGCAACGTGAAGAAGCATGTGGAGAGAGGAGCAGACAATGTTAAGTCATTGGTGATAGCATACTTTGGGAATCATGAGCACGATGCACCAGTTATAAACAATTGGTCAGGTTCTTCAATGTCTCAAGATCCTGGCAACCCCTCGGTTAGGAAGGCCACCTTCATACCCTTAGTTTCATTATGATTTGTAATGCACATTATCTTAAATATGACCAATTGAATTTCCAACAGTCAAAGATGGTTAATCCAGACAAACTAACGTGGTTAAACTAACGTGGGACTGTTCAATATGGTAAAACCGTACCGTACCGAACCGAACCGAACCGAAATAGACAATATGGTTTGGTTTTGGTATATACTATATAAACCGAATGAATGTTATTTTATAAAAACCGTAGGATTTGGATATGGTTTGGTTTATAACCGATTAAACCGAATAAACCGAACAAAACCGATCAAAAGTAGAAACATGTAAATATATATCTATTTTATAACGACACATGAAAATATGTTTGTTATATAAGTTAATTTTTGTTAATAACAATTACCATATTTTTATAGTAATAAAGAAACTCTAATTTCTAAAACACTTGAACTATAATTAAATAACAATACATCGCGATTGTGGCTTCTTATTTTCTTAGTCTTTCTTTTTTAATTTTTTTTTGCTTTATTTTAGCATTGACTAAATTGAAGTAAAGGTTATAAATTTGATGGATAATAATCAGTGAAAATTCTTCACAATTTTTTCTTATCAATAAACGAACAAATTTTCGTGTTCAATCGAAGAAGCATGAATTTGATGAACAATAAATATGGAAGAGTGGAAAAAACTTTTCTTCCGTGCTTCTGTTTTGTTTCTTATTTTTACTTTCAAAATTTTGAGCTTTGATTCTAATTTTAAATTTGATTATTTTATATGATGGTAGAAGCGTTTTTTACCTTTTTGTTCATTTATTTGAATTTAATAAATGACTGCGTTGATAACATGACTCTAAAATTTATATAATATGATCTCAAACTAAATAGTTATGTTTTTGGTATAAAACCGAACAAAACCAAAAACCGGCGGTATATTAACCGAACCGAACCGAAGTAAATATGGATTTAGAATGGTAGTTATATTTTAGTAACCGAAATACCGAAAAACCAAAAAAACCGAACCGAAACCGAACCGATATCCGGATTGAACACCCCTACGTGGGATTAATTAACTCATCGTGTTGAAGAATATGAAGACAAACTGAAGGGATAAACATACATGCAAAATTTAATTCATGTAAATATGAATGCACATGTACGTTGTAAGTCAAATTATTAACTTCACTTAAACAATTAAAAGGCCCAAAAACATATAATCAATCCGTTCAGTTGGAAACTGGTCTCAACAAAAGAAATAACAAACTCTTTTCCTTTTTTTTTGTTATAAATAAAAGTATTAATGAACAAAATTAGGCTCCAGCATAAGGGTTAATCTTAGGTTTGTCCTTGACAAGACCACATTGGAGGCTTGACTCCGGCATGTTGTATTCGTCCCGGAGGGATTTTTCCGGTGACAAGACGCTTGCGTAGAGTTGCTGTCCTAAGTATCGTCTCTCAGAGTTCTCCGACCTAATGTTCCACATTCCACAGTTATCGAATGTTAGCAAGATTGCAGCCCAACACTTGGGGTACACTTGGACTGTGTGTCGGCTCACTGCGTCTAGAAGATTGTAGTTCTTCCTCTTCTCTGGTGTCCACGTCCCTGGCTCAACCCTTTTTATACAATAAAATAAAATAAATTTAGAGGTTTATTTGTAGTGAAAGAAAGGGGATGTAGAGTGTTACTCACGCTACAGCGAAGAAGGAGTAGCCATCTAAATGCCAAGACTGGACGCTCTTCTCGTGGTTCTCGAACACGACCTCGATGAAGGTGCGGTGGGTGATGTTAAGAACATTGGGTTCGATCTTGATGTTCTTGATCTGATCAGAGGTAGGGTTGTCGGAAATAATGTCGTATTTGAAAACCTTATCAGCAACACCGAAGTACTCAGCGAGCTTCAAGGGGGTCTCGGGGTCTGTATGCGAGACTCCACTCAACGCGTACCTAAGCTTACCATCGATCTTTCCCTGAGTGTTCACGAGCTTAATGGTGCGAGTGATGTTAATCTTTCCGTAATGGTAAGAGCCCTGTGGGTTAGGTCTAGCTGCGCTGGCTGTCAAGTTCCACCTGAAAGAGCGGAACTGGTTCAAAGACCAAGCCCAGCCAACAGGAGCCGCAGGTAGCTGAGGAGAGGCAAGACCTTTGCCTCCCTCGTAGCGGAGAAGCCCTGTTGTAGTCAAAGCCTTCTTCAAGAACCTTGTGGAAGCCACCATGTAGTAATCTTTAGGTTCTTGGTTTGCCGTGACAATCACGCTAAAGCATTGACCGACATGGACGTCAAGCGAGTCATAATCATTCTGGAGAACATGTGAGCCTTCCATCTCAACAAGCTTCATTTTGTGGTTCTGAATCCTAAAGTTGAGAGATGTCTTGAGACCCACGTTACAGATCCGGACTCTGTAGGTTTTCCCTTGCTTCAAGGTGAAAAGAGGCTGGTCGGAGCCATCACCTTTTCCGGCCTTACCGTTGATGAGAATGCCATCCGGACGGCCAATAGTACGGCCACTGTCTAGGAACTTCTTCAGCTGAGTGTGGCTTTTGGTGTACCAGTCGTTGATAAGGACAGTGTAGTCATCTTCAGGGTCAGCGTAGGGAACGGGGATTAAGAGACGGCTGTTCACACGGAGGCCACCAAAGCCACCCGCGGCACGATGCATAGACGTGGTCGGGTAGTAGAAATAGCTACCGATCTGATCCTTTGGCTGGAAATGGTATGTGAAGTTCTTACCCGGTGGGATTGGACACATTGTTCCGGCCGTTCCATCTTGCCATGAGTTCTTCCTATGCTGGATTCCATTCCTATTAAGAAATTTCCCAAATAAAAAAAACTAATTAAAAGCTTCATAGCATTGGAAATTTAGATCAAAACACACTAAACTAAAAAGGGTTGGTGATGTATACATTTTTGTACATTTTAAATTTGATTTTTCCCCATTCTTATCCGTCAAAAGAACTTGATTCTACTTTTTATCATTGTTACCCAGTGTATATTATTGGCATGTTAAACAGGTAAACCATCTCCAATATATTTATTTTTCTCTAAAATACAAGAATAAAAAATTCTAGGTATTCCTATATAATAAAAGTGTTATTTTACTGTAGAGAAATAATATTTTTCATGTAAACATAAAATAAAAATATCAACTTCATCTCTAGAACAAAAACTAATAGTGTGCTAGAGAACAGTGTCATGTATAATATAGTATTTAGAGTCAAATATAAAGACGCGTTGGTGATATTCTATTTATAAACAACAAACCGTCACTGATTTACTTTGTTTTTATGATTACTTTTGAGAAAATGCTATTTGATTATTCATCTAACATTTCCTTATTTTAAGATTCGATTATTCTTTTTTCGATTGCTCATCTGATGATACACAAGTCAAACTCATTAGATGAAAGCGAATTATGTCCATCCCTAGCTAGTGATATTATATGATAAGGGGGCACGTAAAGATGACGGTCTATTATGAATAACGTACCAAGTAATGAGGAAAGGCTCGTCCAGGTTGTTGAAGACATTGACGATGACGTTGTTGTTAGAAGTTGAGTTGATGTTAGGACCAGGGAATTGACCGTTAATGAGAATGACTTGTTGTGGAACACCGAGAGGAGATGCGGATCCATACGTTACGTTCCACACGTGGTGAAAGTAAGGATCCTCCGCTTGGACCATCACGACTGTCGCCGTTGCGACGCATAGGCACACGGCCAATAGTTTAACCCCTACCTTCATTACTAATAAACTTTGTTAATCAATGAAGTTTTTTTTTTTTTTTTCAAGTGTAAATAAAGAATGAGTTTTTTTTTTAATGTTATTTGAGGGGTTGAATTTCGTTTTTTTCAATTGTTTAATGAAGTTTTTATAGTTTAATCGAATACAGTTTCCTTGTTTTTCTCGTTTCTTTAGGTCCTCTCGTTACGCTTTCCCTGTCGTCGTCCATATTAGGAATATTCAATTTTGACCTCTACGACTCCACTATTTTGAGTTTACCATTTTCTGGAATTTGTTTCTTCACAAATTTCTTTTGAGATTTTTGCTAATTTTAGAGAATATTTCTAAGTCCGTTCTCGTACAGGGCATAATGATGTCTCATATGACTGAACTTTGTTTTATGAATCAGTTTGTTTATGTTTTTGATGCCATATTTTGGATACAATTCAATTAGGCCTGTCTGAATAGTTATGCAAATTGTTTTTTAATGTGAGAATAACCAAATAAGGAATTAGAGGTCAAGTGGTGACAATGGAATGGGTAGTACCGTTGTACCAAGAAGCAGACCCGGCTTTGAGCTCATGCTTGTCAAGGCCATTGCAGCCTTTCATTTTATGGAGCTTAGTTCAGTCCTAAGTTTCGTTAGTTGAGTGGTAATTTAGATATCTTTTAAATAAAGAATTACAGTCTGACGATTGTATTTTTCGTCCGTACATCTATCTCTACTACATCATTACGATTGTATTCTTTAGTTTGTGGTTTTGTAAAACTAGGACACTGCCAACAAGCAGATTGAATAGAGGTGGAACAAGTGTGATTAGTGCAGGATAATTAGGTCGATTGTTTTTAAAAAAATGAAAATAAGATCGATCAAATGATGCAGATCAAACAAAACAAAATTTAGTTAAGAAAATACTTATGCGTGCATAGAGAAAATTTTTGGCTGTAGCGATGCTGGTCTATAGTTGTATGAATTTTGTTGTAATTATTTTTTTAAGAAAAATCTTCAATAAGTTATTGTTTTTTTGTCACGAATAAGTTATTGTTATTTAATATAAATTACTATTTGATTAAAATCAAAATTTAATATCACATAAAATTATAATATGATACTAATTTTACTACATATTTTCATGTGATATAATTATTATTTACATAATATATTTATAAAAATATTTTAAGCCAGAGTAACATATATTACACGTAGGATTTATATAGATAAAATTAAAATATGTTTGACTGTCTCATTTAAATAAATAATAAAGTCTATAAATTTTTATAGAGTAAAATGATACTTAGAAAATTGTTTTTTTCTTTGAATGACCAATCTATACTATTATTTATCAAGTGATTTGACTTATGTCTTCTTCATAATATTAGGTTTTTTTCTTATTTTTCATTTTTATTGCTTATTTTCATATTTTCCATAATTTTATGTAATTTTCTTATTTGTTATATTTTAATAATTTTAGTTTTGATTATTTGTCATATTTTCCATAATTTAGGTTAATATTTATTGTCATATTTTTAACAATTTTAATTCGTAATTTAATTTATTTATCATATTTTAAAATAATTTTAGGCGATAATTTTAGCTTTGCTTATTTGTATGCTATCCACGATTTTAGATTATTTTGCGTATTTGTCACGTTCTATTATTTTCTGGGAGCTTATTTGTCATATTTCATAATTTAGGTTGAATCATTAGTTTAATAAATAATTTTTAGAATTGTTAGTTTTAAAACATTTTTAATGATTATTTAATAATTGAAACAAAGCTTTATAATATGTGTAAAAGGTGGTGTGTATCCGTTCCCATCTTCCCACCTTGTGTATAAATTTTCTTGGCTACATTCGAACTCACGTTGGTTGAGAGACGCTTCCTCCCTCTGACCCTCTCAGCTGAGACTCGCTGGAACCACAAACATCCTTCTTGGAACCAGATCTCGGTGGAGTATCTTCGGATTCGTCTTCTTCAGAAGAAAAGATGGTATGCAGATGATGGTCTTCTTCTTCTTCTTCTTCTTCTTCTTCTTTCTCACCGGCGTTTGAAGATGGGGATGGTGGATCTTCCAATGGGTGCTTGAGATTATTTGCCATTGTAGTGTGAGATTGGCTTTTTGGATTCTATTAAGTGGGTGAAGCTTTAGGGTTTTTGTGTACAAGAAGTACATAACTCACTCTTAGAAAATTTTTATGTTTAACACTTCATAAGTAATAGTATAGATTTTGATTATATTTAGGAATAATTATTAACGAGTGTTATCAAATTTTAGCAATAATTTTATAGTTTTGTTTGTCTTATGTTTAGTTTAGTAATATTAAATTATATTTTTTATTTATTATTTTTGAAAGAAAACTTTTTTAATAGTAATGAATCATCTTATCAATCAAAAAATATAGTCCAAAAAATACGATCTCTTGCCCTTATAATTAAAAATTCTGCTTTTACTAGACATATATAATGTATTACTTTTGTTTTGTAAAATTTAAATTAAATAGAAGTATGTATTTAATTATTGTATATTTTGTTAATAGGCGTCACTATGAACTCCGATGAAGAAAAAAATTCATATAAAATGTAACTAAGACTTTGATGAAGGAGATTTGATTTTATATGTTTCACTGATAATTGGTAGTTATGGTTTAAGTTTTTAGATTTATCTTTTATATTATTTTAATTTTACAATGTAAAATTTTAATTAAAATGCATTAAGATGCAGTAACGGCTAGAATTAAAAAAAATTCAAATACCAAATTTATATGTATTGCGTTGTAATAAAAAGGTAAAGTATATCTTATAATTAATTTAATATTTGAAACTAATTAAATAATTTAGATTAAAATTAAAAAAAATTAAAATTTGAATTAGTTGGATATATATTATTCCGCACAAGGTGTGGAAGGTGTGGACCATTATCTACTGCATTAAATTAGAAAAGAGTGACAGGTCCAAAGCTCTCTTGGCAAGAGAGTCAGCTATTGCATGTCTAAGAGAGGGGTGAGTCGGAGACTCAGAAAGTCATTACTTTTTTGTCAGAAAGAAATTACATCACAAGTTTTTTTTTGTCAACCTTTTGATTTCATTACTTTGAAAGTTACAATGGCTTAGATGTTGGGCCAGGTAATTACATAAGGTTGGTTATTGACCCTAGTCTTTTTGGCTAAGCTATCAACATACGTTACAAAATTTCTAGGGACAGACGAAATCATATTGATTTTTCCTAGCTATTGTAGCAATGTCTTGAATTGTAATAGCAGATTCTAGGATGTCGATTTGTTGGTTCTGTTTTGCTTGCACTAAGCAGTCCACGTTCCGTATCAATTTCGAACAGTCTCCTAGAAATGTAACCTTTGTGTAAGCTTGTCTGTTAAGTTGTTGAACAGCAAGCCACAACGCCATTGTGTCCGCTACCGATGCTGAATTGGTAGGTTCCATTGCAGCGCTTCCTTGGAGCTTAGAGGTGCCTTCTTTGCTGAACAAGGACCACCCCATTCCAAATTTTCCATTTGGATATTTCCAAGAAGCATCCACAATGCAGTATAGGTCAGTTTCATCTGGAAGGAGATCCTGCAGTGAGCTTGTCATAGTAGGTGGACATACCTGATGACTCTTATCATTGTAGCTCAATGCTTCCTTCCAAAGTCTTTCTTCTACTATAGCAGATTGAACCACATTAACAATATGGTCTCTTTTATTTTCAAAAACAAATTGGTTTCTCATCTTCCATATTCTCCATCCTACAAAGAAGGAGAGGATGTCCTGAGAATTCACAGAGACTCGCTGAAGTATGTATAAGAACAGGTCTCTGGCTGTATTGGTTTGAGTCAAAAGGATACTGTCATTGTCTAAAGCAAAAGACCATATTTCTCTAGATACTCAACACTGTAAAAGCATATGGTCTACACTTTCTAGTTCCTCTCCACAGATGTGACAGTATCTATAGACATGACAACCTCTTCTATTCAAGTTCTCTGCTACAGGCAACCCATTATGCATGACTTTCCCCCATAACATTTTTATCTTAGGAGGTACATTGATTCTCCATAACTTAGTAAGCATAGAGTTACGAGAATGAGATAGAGGATCGATGTTAACCTGTTCTGCTTGATGTTCCATATCTAAATACCTTTGTATGTAATAGCCTGTTTAAACTGTGTAGAACCCTCTTGATCCGAAGCTCCACCACAAGCTATCTTGGTTCCCTGTACAACTTGGCCTTATAGATAATATCTTGTTAACATCTTCCTCATCTACCATGCGTCTTATATTCTGAATGTTCCAGTTAGTAGTTCCTGGCATGATGAGATCCTTAACCCTTAAGTTAGGATACAGTATAGCCCCTGGACCTCTTGAGTGTGTATTATCGTTACCCGGTAGCCAGTTGTCCTGCCATACTCTAACTGTTTCCCCATTCCCAATCAACCACTTTAACTCCTTTACGAATTAAAGGCTGGGTTTGAACAATGCTTCTCCAGGAATAACTCGATGTATTGTAACTTCTAGCCTGAAGAAAGTCAGAGTTTCTAAAGTATTTAGCCTTAAACTCTAGCTAACAGAGAAGTGGGATTAGTGATGAACCTCCAAGCTTGTTTGGCTAGGAGCGCTTTGTTAAAAGCTATCATGTCTCGCACTCCTAGTCCACCTTCTTTTTTAGATGCTGTGATTTTATCCATGCAATCCAAGGCATTGCTTTCCTATCTTGATTTGCTGTCCACCAAAACCTGCGCATTTCCCTTGTTATTTCTTTGATCATTGTCTTAGGAATCAGGAAACATGACATCATATATGCAGGTAAGGCTGTGATCACTGCTTTAAGGAGGATTTCTTTTCCAGCCGGTGATAAGAACTTTGAGTACCAGCTGTTGAGTTTGCTATTGACCCTTTCAGTTATGTATTGGAACACCTCTTGACGATTCCTGCCTATATATTCTGGGAGACCTAGATATTTTCCGAAACCTCCTATCTTAGGAATACCAAGTTCCTCAATTATTTGGTCTTAAATGTATTTTGGAGTGCCCTTACCAATTAAACTTGCTGACTTGGTGTAAACTTCTTGTCCTGAAGCTCTTTGATATGTGCTAAGGATTTGCTTCAGCTGATGCGCCTCTTCTTCTGTAGCTTTGCAGAAAACTAACAAATCATCTGCAAATAATAGGTGTGAGATAGGAGGGCCATTCCTGGATGCTTTAAATCCATGAATCAGTTGCTTCTGTATATTTTGTTTAATTAATCTGGATAATCCTTCAGTGCAGAGTATATGGGGTCACCTTGTCTGAGTCTCCTCTGCGGTTTAATGATTCTCGATTGTTCCTCCATTAATTAGTACCTTGAAGCTGGCTGTGTGATAGGCTCAAGAAGGTTTATTATCGAAAGAAGAGAGGCAAGGAAGTTGAGAGGGAAGAGACTTGTTGGTGTCAAAATCGGTCACGACGGAATCAATTACTGAAAGTCTGTAGAAAGTATTTCTTGAAACAAAAAGTCTCGGATAATTTGAAAAGAAGTTATACGAGATTTTCTCAAATTAAATTTCCGCTCTCTGTGAGATCGGAAGACTCTGGCGTCTTGTGACGAGAGTCCCGGAAAGATCGGTCCGCTCGCCCAAGGACATCAAGATTCGATCCCCACAAAAACCCTAAACACAAAAGAATCTGCCTCGAAACTTCGAAGAGGTCGTTCTCTCAAACCGTGAGGAACCAGAAAACGATCAAGATATCAAATCGAAGCCCTCGCCGAGATCTTCAGCCTGGCGCCGGCGGCACCGACCTGGCGCCGGCGGCACCCGCCTGGCGCCGGCGGCACCCGGCCTGGCGCCGGCGGCACCGACCTGGCGCCGGCGGCACCGACCTGGCGCCGGCGGCATCCGTCCGCAGCTGGCTGGCCTGGCGCCGGCGGCACCGACCTGGCGCCGGCGGCACCGACCTGGCGCCGGCGGCACCGACCTGGCGCCGGCGGCACCGACCTGGCGCCGGCGGCACCGACCTGGCGCCGGCGGCACCGACCTGGCGCCGGAGGCACCGTCCGTGGGCGGCCTGGCGCCGGCGGCACCGACCTGGCGCCGGTCGGCGACCATCGTCCTGGTCTCGGTCCCATCGTGTTCGGTCTGATCCCATCTTGACTTGTTTGGATCAATCATCGTGAGTTTGGGACGATCACGGCTACGGAATAAACATCCTTCGACTTCGATTGGAATCGTCCCGATGTTTTACGACAAAACTAGAAGGATTGGATTTCGTAGAAGATATCGCATAAAACAAGGTCGATTAACTTGAACATCGATCCTTTAGGCTATACGGTTTATTTTACGAGAAAGATAGTCTTTCAGAAATCATATAAAGCGTTCAACCACTTAAGACGAGTCCACGACGCATTTCTACGATTTTTAATTCAAGCCCAATCAGGCTATGGCGGTTTATCCGATTTCGAACATCGGATAAACATCAAGTCACCGAAAACTCGAGGATAATTACGAAGATCGATTTAAAACGGAATATTTCTTGAAGAGATAAACTTGGGCCCAAAGGCGAGGTCCATCATCCTAAGGCAAACCGACCTAGGAGTGAGTATATAAGGAGAGAAAGAGCAGAAGAGAAGGAGATCCCAAAATCCTAGAATCTAGACTTAGAGAACTCCTGCTAGCTTAGAGAACTTAGAACTTAGGCGGTTAGGCCAGCGAGGCAGGACTTAGAGCGTCTGGCCGCCTCTTGTTTTAGTTTTATCTTCTCCGCAGACCCTGTTCCTCTCGAAGGATCTAACTATACTTTTACTCGAGCTCCGCACATAGAAACCCTAGGCATTACCTTCGACATGCCCGCTTTCTGTGACTAACGCCATACTAGACCTAACCAGGCCCTAGAACGCCTGGTCAGCCTCCTCGCTTCAGAATTCTCCTCGGAAGGATCGGACAATTCTTTACTTCAAAGCTCGCACATAGAAACCCTAGGCATTATCTCCGACATGCCTGTTTCTATGACAACAGCTCATACTAGATCGAACCCGCCCAGACGGGTCGATCTCTTGTTCAATTCTTTCTAAACTGAACTACGTCCGACTTGATCCTCGAAAGGGGTGCGTAGGCAGCCTTTCTTAAGGTCCAGTCTCAAATCTTAACAAAACTTTTTCCGCTTATTCGGTCACTTGTCGTTGGCTGTCGCAGAGAACGGACCTTCAAGGAAAGTCGGGTTAACTTGGCTTTCCTCCGCAATCTTATTCATTAAAATTGACGGTGTGAATTTCGGTTCCCACAGTTTGGCGCTAGAAGGAGGGGGGGACGGATTACTCTTACTCATACGGCCGCAAACCGCTTGATCGAACCGATGTCGGGAAATATGAAAGAAAAAGTTGCAGTTTGCGTCAATGATGGTAAAACAACTCCAGCAGCGACTGTTCCTATGGCCAACGCCACGCGAAACGCCACGGTGCTCGAAAGCAAATAAAACCTAGCGGCTTTCCGCCACAGGAAGAGCACGAAAACGAGCTCGCAATTTCTCTATCTAAACAGAAAGGGCAACGATAAAATCTATCAAACCCCAAAAATTCGTCTTGTTACCAAGTTAGAGAAATCGCAACGAGCAAGGTTTCTACGAAAAATGTTTCTTTCGAGAACCTCTCGGAAAAATAAAACTTATTCTCCTCGAAACCTTGGGGAAACCCTATATTACTCGCAGAACAGAAGAACAGCAAATCGGTTCACCGATTCCCACTGCCATACTTCTTACAAACAACTCTGGAGGAATAAACGGGAAAACGAAAGGAGGTCGGAGCTTAATCTTACTAGGACGACTTGCCATAGGGTAAGATCAGTCTTCCCAGTCCGCCTTAGTAAGAGCCCACTTTGTTCTCCTTTGTGTCTAGATCAAAGTGGCTTTCGTTTCGTCTCAATCGGAGTTTCCATTGAGATTTTACGAAGAGAACAAAGTCACTGTCCCGGCCACCTCGCCGTGGGCAAGGTCAAACATTACCGAGGTCACCTCACCCTCGGACATGGCTACCTCGCCACAGGGCGAACTCAGCTTCGTTATCCTTTGAGTCTAGATCAAAGTGGCTTTCGTTTCGTCTCAATCGGAGTTTCCGTTGAGATTTTACGAAGGGAACAAAATCACTCTCCCGGCCACCTCGCCCGTGGACGAGAACAACCATCACCAAGGTCACCTCACCCATGGCCACCTCGCCTGTGGAAACCTCACTTTGCTCTCCTTTGAGTCTAGGTCAAGATGGTTTTCGCTTCGCCTCAATCGAGCTTCCGCTGAGATTTTACGAAGAAAACAATGTCGCTGTCTCGACCACCTCGCCCATGAGAAGGATCTCTCTGTCCCGTCATAGGATGAGACCGGTCATGTCTCAGTACCATGCATATTTGCCTGAGTTTTTCATAACTCGGTCTTTGAGTCCGTGAGCCCGGGGATCGGCGAAGGCAAACAACAGCAGCATCGGGCGACGCTGACACGCACGGGCGTGAGCGCCTGGCGCCGGCGGCACGCTGGACGCTGGCCGCCTGGCGCCGGCGGCACGCTGGACGCTGGCCGCCTGGCGCCGGGCGGCAAGGGTCCTGGCCCATCCGTGCAGTCGTTTCGTGATCTCGGCAACGGCAACATATTGGTCCCTTAAACCCATGTTCGGATTGTTCGAGAAACACGACGATTCTTCCGCAAAGCTTTCGATTGTTTAACAAAGCTCATATTCTAGAATCCAAGTTCAAGCCTCATTACTCAAACCCTCAAGACGGAAAGTCTACAAATCCAAGTCCATCTCAATCCGATACCGAGGAGTCTCGTTGGATTAGAAACGATTATCTCGAAATCTACGCTAAAGATCTTCCCAAACTCAAAGATTTCCGCAAACAACTAACGGGAAAGATCGAACAACGAAAAACCCACAGACGGCAAGATGGCCTGGCACCGGGCGGCACGCTGGACGCTGGCCGCCTGGCGCCGGCGGCACGCTGGACGCTGGCCGCCTGGCGCCGGCGGCACTCGCCTGGCGCCGGCGGCACGCTGGACGCTGGCCGCCTGGCGCCGGCGGCACTGCCACGCTGGCCGCCTGGCGCCGGGCGGCATGTGGGATGCGGGCGGCACTCGCCTGGCGCCGGCGGCACGCTGGACGCTGGCCGCCTGGCGCCGGCGGCACCCGCCACGCTGGACGGCATGGCGCCGGCGGCACTGCCACGCTGGCCGCCTGGCGCCGGCGGCACGCTGGACGCTGGCCGCCTGGCGCCGGCGGCACGCTGGACGCTGGCCGCCTGGCGCCGGCGGCACGCTGGACGCTGGCCGCCTGGCGCCGGTCCACGCCCTCGACCTGGTATCGGTCCAATCGTGCGGTCCGATCCCATCTTGGCTTGTTCGGATCAATCTTCGTAAGTTTGGTACGATCACGGTTATTCTAAACACCAATCGCCTCGACTATAATGAGGAAATGGGATTCCTTCGAAATGCCAAACTTTCAAAAGACTATTTTCTCGAAAAATTTTGTAAAGGTTTTAATTCTTTGTAGGACAGGAACAAAAGCGTCTTGAAAACTGCCGTAGAATTTAGGGAACTTAGGACCTGGGTGGATAGTCTAGCAAACTAAGTCTTAGGCAAAATTTCCAGTCTTGTTCCATCGTTCCTTGATTGTCCAGCAGAACATGCAAACCGATCTAGTCTCGAAAAACCGAGAAACGATCGCCACGCGTTCTAAAAGCATACTCACCCCGCTTCCTAAAAGAAAGAAAAAAGGTACAAGCCTTCGGAAGAACGGCTAACCCGTTTTCTTTCGTAAAAAGAAAAGGGAAGTAGGTACGTATACTATACCGTATAATCCCATCTTGAAAACTTTTGCTCCAGCATCAAGACAACGCTTTTAACAAAGCAAACTCGCAGCAATAAGATTCGCCTAAAACGCTTAACGCATAGCCCAACCGTTACAAACATAGTCTTGAAAACTCTACGTCGTCTCTCGTCGCAAACTCGCGACTAGAAACGTGTACCAACGTCAGACTAATAGCACGACGGTGAACTACGAAAATAACGAAATAACCTTCGGTAAAACTCCATAAGTAGTTCGAAGCAGCTTTAGATCAAAGGTCGAAATCATAGCGGAAACATCTCCGTGTAATCCGCGGAAACATCGCTACTTTAACAATCTGCGATTTTCTATCTCCATGAAACCGGTCATCCATTACTTTTCGTATAACAAGAACATTTTAAAACAAAACAGCCTATGGAAAAACATGATCGGTCTCATGCAAAACGATTTCAAGAGTACGCAAAAGTGAATGAGGAAAACATAATCTGTGGTCGCGAATATCGCAAGTAATTTGTGAGAAACGCTCTCCGGTTACCTTTGCGAAAACCCCCTTACATCACTTTTACGAAAAATCCTCTGTATGGTCGAGTCAATTCATACAAAGCAACTTTCGTAAAATAAACATAATGGGTCCAACGGGTAACCGACGAGACAGCTTCCACAAGGTTTCTAGCTCCTGCTTTCACTCCCCGCGGTTACATCCGAGCAGGAAATAATCACGCAGGCGAACCCGCACGTGTCCTGTGTCGATCCCTTAAACTTTGTCCCCCTCGGATAAAATGAAACGATTTTCATGCAACAAAAAAATTTTATACGAACCATTCATCGTATAACTGAGACCTAAAGTGGAAGATCGTTTCTAAAAGCCATCAGCCATAATTCAGAAAACTCCGCTATGCTTGGCATGTCTATCTCGCAAACACTATTTGGCCCTCGCCAACTACGCATTTCCGCAGAGCCGGACCTGAATTCGGCATCCCCACTAAGGACAATCAGAACTAGCATGACCTTAATAAGGGTCATGGTCTGATCGTTACCAACAACTTCATTGGCGATAAGGCTGAATCTAGCCTCCATGCCAATCCAAAGCTCTTGAGAGACCACCGCTCAATCACTTAACGGCTAAAACAACAATCCACGATTTGTTCATAGAGCGCCAAGTGACTATTACATAGCGATTTGTCGTATAACCCAGAATCGAAATCATCGATAAACTCTTCATACCAAAACTCAGTCCTAACAACCATATGGTTAATGGAAGATTTAAACTTATCGTCAATCGATTAAATTCTATACGCCCCGTAAACACGGCATGAAATGAAACACTCGTGACAAGGCTCCAAGAGTTATATGAGTCATCCTTAATATATACAATCAAATACCGGAAGGCTAACACTTCACGAAGCACTGTGAATGTAGACGCTTCTCCACAGGTCAAACTTACGCGACCCCTTGGTCATAAGGCCCAAACCGAAACAACAGTTTCTGGCTGCGAACATTCGCAAAACATCTCCAACCCCGCGAACATTTCAACCACGAAATGCGGTACAAGGAAAACTCGACCTTCAGCACTGCGAGACGTCGCTAACGCTCGAAGGACATTCTTTTCCTCAAAACGTTCCAGACGAAATCCTGGTCTCTAGAACTCAAAACATACAAACACACATCTAAACGGTAACATGCCTCTAAACTGGCATCATTTCGTTGTTGCTGATCACAACAAACGAACTCTGACGTCCTAAACAGACAAATAGCCGCCCTTCCAGGGGTAGGCTCTCTTGCATCCGACAAGGATAAACATAGCGCGCTATACAAGAAATCCAAATTTTGGTTTAGCTCTTCGTAAAGGAAGTAGCTCGACTCACGCTCAGACAAATCATATAAGCCGACAACAATTCGTGGATTTTAAACGGTACGAGTCAGGTTAAAATCGCAAACAGGCAAAACGAAAGCCGATTTGTCATCGCAAAGCCTCAGTCCGAGAGTAAACCTAGGTCTTGCCCTAAACCCAGCCACGCTGGATCTTGACATCTCACAGACATAGTATGGTATACGAGATCCAAAAATTTGTCTCTTCACTTAAGCCTATTCGTTTCACGAACTTTTCGCGTAAATCGGTAAACCGCAGAAAATCTCGCTTTATGCAAACAATAGGTACGGTGATCATCAGGGAACTAGGAATGAGACGACAACTCACACCCTCTTTCTCATACTTCGAAAAAACTGAAGTTCATAAATAATCGAAAAACAAATACATCAACAGCATCATGCTCGAAAGTCTCTCATGACACATAACCAGACCATATAAGTCTTGCTGGAAAACAGATCACAAGGGTCTTAAACTCCAAAACGAACTACGGAAGGCTTGATCCCTACAACAAAGTGCGTAGGCAGCCTTCGAAGCGCAGCCCCAATCTTACCACTTTCAACGGAGCCTTTCAACCATTAATTCCGCCATCTTACCTGACATATCTTATCGCCGCAAGAACATCACAAAGGTTCTAACGAGCTGGGGGGCTAACTGTTGGTGTCAAAACCGGTCACGACGGAATCAATGACTGAAAGTCTCTAGAAAGTATTTCTTGAAACAAAAAGTCTCGGATAATTTGAAAAGAAGTTATACGAGATTTTCTCAATTAAATTTCCGCTCTCGTGAGATCGGAAGACTACTGGCGTCTTGTGACGAGAGTCCCCGAAAGATCGGTCCGCTTCGCCCAGGACATCAAGATTCGATCCCCACAAAAACCCTAAACACAAAAGAATCTGCCTCGAAACTTCGAAGAGGTCGTTCTCTCAAACCGTGAGGAACCAGAAAACGATCAAGATATCAAATCGAAGCCCTCGCCGAGATCTTCAGCCTGGCGCCGGCGGCACCAACCTGGCGCCGGCGGCACTCGCCTGGCGCCGGCGGCACCGACCTGGCGCCGGCGGCACCGACCTGGCGCCGGCGGCACTCGCCTGGCGCCGGCGGCATCCGCCACGCTGGCTGGCCTGGCGCCGGCGGCACCGACCTGGCGCCGGCGGCACTCGCCTGGCGCCGGCGGCACCGACCTGGCGCCGGCGGCACCGACCTGGCGCCGGCGGCACTCGCCTGGCGCCGGCGGCACCGACCTGGCGCCGGCGGCACTCGCCTGGCGCCGGCGGCACTCGCCTGGCGCCGGCGGCACCCGCCTGGCCGGTCGACGGCCATCGTTCTGGTCTCGGTCCCATCGTGTTCGGTCTGATCCCATCTTGACTTGTTTGGATCAATCATCGTGAGTTTGGGACGATCACGCTACGGAATAAACATCCTTCGACTCGATTGGAATCGCCCTCGATGTTTTACGACAAAACTAGAAGGATTGGATTTCGTAGAAGATATCGCATAAAACAAGGTCGATTAACTTGAACATCGATCCTTTAGGCTATACGGTTTATTTTACGAGAAAGATAGTCTTTCCGAGAAATCATATAAAACGTTCAACCACTTAAGACGAGTCCACAGACGTACTTACGATTTTTAGAATTCAAGCCCAATCAGGCTATGACGGTTTATCCGATTTCCCGAACATCGGATAAACATCAAGTCACCGAAAACTCGAGGATAATTACGAAGATCGACGAAAACGGAATATTTCTTGAAGAGATAAACTTGGGCCCAAAGGCGAGGTCCATCATCCTAAGGCAAACCGACCTAGGAGTGAGTATATAAGGAGAGAAAGAGCAGAAGAGAAGGAGATCCGAAAATCCTAGAATCTAGACTTAGAGAACTCCTGCTAGCTTAGAGAACTTAGAACTTAGGCGGTTAGGCCAGCGAGGCAGGACTTAGAACGTCTGGCCGCCTCTTGTTTTAGTTTTATCTTCTCCGCAGACCCCTGTTCCTCTCGGAAGGATCTAACTATACTTTTACTCAGAGCTCCGCACATAGAAACCCTAGGCATTACCTTCGACATGCCCGTTTCTGTGACCAACGCTCATACTAGGCGAGCGAGGCCCTAGAGCGTCTGGCGCCTCTTGTTTTAGTTTTATCTTCTCCGCAGACCCTGTTCCTCTCGGAAGGATCGGACAATTCTTTTACTTCAAAGCTCCGCACATAGAAACCCTAGGCATTATCTCCGACATGCCTGTTTCTATGACAAACGCTCATACTAGATCGAACCCGCCCAGACGGGTCGATCTCTTGTTCAATTCTTTCTAAACTGAACTACGTCCGACTTGATCCTCGAAAGGGTAATGAGGCAGCCTTTCTTAAGGTCCAGTCTCAAATCTTAACAAAACTTTTTCCGCATTTATTCGGTCACTTGTCGCTATTATCGCAGAATCCGGACCTTCAAGGAAAGTCGGGTTAACTTGGCTTTCCTCCGCAATCTTATTCATTAAAATTGACGGTGTGAATTTCGGTTCCCACAAGACTTGAGTAACTTTGAAGTATGAAGAATAATAAAAGAGTGGGAAACTTCGGCTTGAAAGAGAGTGTTTGCAGTTATATCTGTTACAAAGTGTTAGTTGAGCTAAAAAAGTATAAATAGAGTCTGTAATTCAGGGGAGAGGGTCATGCTTTGTTGTAGAGTGTTATAGACGTCATGAGTCTGTACTTCCTGTTCTTTATGAGATCGGTGATCAAGAGTGAACTCGCCATGAGAGTGTAACTCGAGATCTTTCTACAAAGCTATATCATTCTTTACTTAGTCATTCAATAAGAGAAGAGTTTGTTACAAGTTCATAGATCAAAGGTCTACCATTGGTGCGGCGAAACTTGATCGGAACCACCGCGAAGCGTGACGATGGTAGAAACGCGAAACGGAGGCGATCGAGAGAAGACGATGTCCACAGATACAACAACTTCAATGGAGTGGCAACAGATTCAAGAAGAGATAAACCGATCGGAGCTCAACTATGAGAAGCTAGCTCATAGCGATCGGGCGACGACGAAGAAGCTTGATTCGTTACAAGCGAAGATGAATTCAATCGAGGGGAATATGAATCATATCACCGAAGTATTAAGCAGATTCGAGAACTCCGCGGCACTCAATCACCGACCAGGGAAGGAGATAGCTTCCTCGTCGGAACCTCAAATCGATCAGGTACCGATTACTATCTCTGAAATGGAAGGATCTCCAACACAGTTAGGTTATCGTGGAATCAGTGGTGCTTCGATGAATCGCGATAAGATGTTGAGGAAAATTGATATGCTTGTGTTTTTGGTGAGTTGCCTTTCGATTGATCTCGCAGCCATTTTTCAGGATTGGGAACTACAATGAAGAAGAGAAGCTTTTTGGTCTCACTGAGCTTGGAAGGTCCAGGTTACGTGGTTCAATGGGGAGATAATCAGTGAGCCTTTCTTAAGGTCCAGTCTCAAATCTTAACAAAACTTTTTCCGCATTTATTCGTCACTTGTCGTTGGCTATCGCGAGAATCCGGACCTTCAAGGAAAGTCGGGTTAACTTGGCTTTCCTCCGCAATCTTATTCATTAAAATTGGCGGTGTGAATTTCGGTTCCCACAAGACTTGAGTAACTTTGAAGTATGAAGAATAATAAAAGAGTGGGAAACTTCGCTTGAAAGAGAGTGTTTGCGTTATATCTGTTACAAAGTGTTAGTTGAGCTAAAAAGTATAAATAGAGTCGTAATTCGGGGAGAGGGTCATGCTTTGTTGTAGAGTGTTATAGGCGTCATGAGTCTGTACTTCCTGTTCTTTATGAGATCGGTGATCAAGAGTGAACTTCGCCATGAGAGTGTAACTTCGAGATCTTTCTACAAAGCTATATCATTCTTTACTTAGTCATTCAATAAGAGAAGAGTTTGTTACAAGTTCATAGATCAAAGGTCTACCATTGGTGCGCGAAACTTGATCGGAACCACCATGGCGTGACGATGGTAGAAACGCGAAACGGAGGCGATCGAGAGAAGACGATGTCCACAGATACAACAACTTCAATGGAGTGGCAACAGATTCAAGAAGAGATAAACCGATCGGAGCTCAACTATGAGAAGCTAGCTCATAGCGATCGGGCGACGACGAAGAAGCTTGATTCGTTACAAGCGAAGATGAATTCAATCGAGGGGAATATGAATCATATCACCGAAGTATTAAGCAGATTCGAGAACTCCGCGGCACTCAATCACCGACCAGGGAAGGAGATAGCTTCCTCGTCGGAACCTCAAATCGATCAGGTACCGATTACTATCTCTGAAATGGAAGGATCTCCAACACAGTTAGGTTATCGTGGAATCAGTGGTGCTTCGATGAATCGCGATAAGATGTTGAGGAAAATTGATATGCTTGTGTTTTTTGGTGAGTTGCCTTTCGATTGGATCTCTCGCGTAGAGCGATTTTTCAGGATTGGGAACTACAATGAAGAAGAGAAGCTTCATTTGGTCTCACTGAGCTTGGAAGGTCCAGTGTTACAGTGGTTCAATGGGGAGATAATCAGTGAGCCTTTCTTGAATTGGGAGCAGTTTACAGATCGAATGCTGGACAGATTCAGTGGTCCTATAGATAATGATCCGGCAGCAAGATTGTTCCGTATACAGCAGGATGGAGAGATTGAGGAGTACGTGAACGAGTTTGAAGCGTTGAGGAATCAAGTTACAGGAGTGGATGAGAAGAACTTGATCAAAGTATTCTTCAATGGCCTTAAACCAGACATGAAGGAAGTTATACGTTTGAAGGAACCAGTTACGTTAACACAGCACAAACTGTCGTCTTGAAGATGCAGAAGACGACGTTCTGTAGTGTGACAAGCTCGGCCGCTAGTGAAGGGCGAGGAGGCTATCAACGACAGACGTCGGGTGCTCGTGCGGCTTCTTATGACAATAAGCACCGTACGGAACCTCTTAAACTAGAGCCTGCGTCCAATAAAGAAAATGCAGCTCCACATCGAAACAATGTTCGACCACGGTTACAACACTCAGATGCAGAGCTTGATCGCATGAGGAAAGACAAGATCTGTTTCAAGTGCAAAGCACCGTGGTCACCAGCTCATAGAGACGTGTGTCCTCATAAAGAATTCCGCGTGTTAACAGTCATTAATGGCATTGAGCTAGAAGTGGTTGATCTACGTGATGAGAATGATGATCAGCCCCCAAGATATGAGTCAACAGACACTATATACATTGTCACTCAACTTGTATCTTGGCATTGATTCCCCAAAGACAACGAAGATGAGGGGCTATATATGCAATCAGGAGGTGATTGTCATGCTCGACATTGGAGCATCCCACAACTTCATATCTCCAGAAGTTGTGGACAAGCTGCAATTGAGTGTTTCTGTAGATAGCAGCTTGAACGTGTTGTTGGAAAATGGGGTGACTGTGAACGCTGTGGGAACTTGCCAAGCAGTCATTTTCCAACTAAATAATACCAACTTCATAAGTTACTTCATCTCCTTACAACTGGGAAACGTCGATGTGATACTTGGCATTCAGTGGCTTGAAACCTTAGGCAAATGCGAAGTGGACTGGAAGGAGCAGGTCCTTTCGTTTGTTTATCATGGGAAAATGGTGACTCTGTATGGGGAGAAGGCCCTACATAGCACCAAGTTCTCCTTCAAGTCATTGAATCCGGTCTTTAGAGCTAGTAAGTCAGGAAGAGAAGCGCTGATTGCTACCTCTACTGCTACATCGTCGACTCCAGAAATTTCACCAAAGTTCTCACTGCTACTCCACGAATTCAACGACGTTTTTGCGGTACCAACTTCATTACCTCCAATCAGAGGAAATGAGCACGCTATTACGTTGAAACCAGGAGTTACTGCAGTATCTGTTCGACCTTATAGGTATCCACACGCCAGTAAAGTGGCAATGGAGTAGATGGTGAATGATATGCTCGCGTCTGGTATCATACAACCGAGTACTAGTCCCTTCTCCAGTCCCGTGTTACTTGTAAAGAAGAAAGACGGTTCTCTTCGCTTTTGCGTGGATTACAGATCACTTAACAGGGCTACGGTGTTGGACAAGTACCCGATACTAGTTATAGACCAGCTACTAGACGAATTACATGGAGCTTCTGTGTTTTCTAAATTGGATCTGCGCTCAGGATATCATCAGATTCGGATGGTTAAAGAAGACATCCCGAAAACAGCTTTTCGTACAGTAGAAGGTCATTATGAGTTTTTGGTGATGCCTTTTGGCCTTACCAATGCTCCGGCGACATTTCAGGCTTTGATGAACAGAGTTTTCAAGCCTTTTCTTCGTCAGTTTGTCCTAGTGTTCTTTGATGATATACTGATATATAGCAAAGACCAACAGTCTCACGAAGAACACTTACGACTGGTGTTACAGGTATTGAGAGAACAGAGCCTGTTTGCGAATAAGAAGAAATGTATTTTGGTGTGGAAACTGTGGAATATTTGGGTCACATGATCTCCACTAATGGTGTTACTACTGATTCGGAGAAGATTGCAGCAATGCAAGAATGGCCTGACCCCAAGACGGTCAAGCCCCTGCGTGGATTTTTGGGATTAACGGGGTATTATCGGCGTTTCATCAGAAACTACGGTAGTATTGCTCGACCTCTGACAGGCTTATTGAAGAAATATCAGTTTTGTTAGTCTACAGAAGCACAAGAAGCTTTCAACAACATGAAGTATGCTATGGTGCATGCACCGGTTTTGGCATTACCTGATTTTACTCAGATATTTGTGATAGAATCTGACGCTTCAGGATTTGGCTTGGGAGCGGTGTTAACACAGAACAAGACGCCGATAGCGTTTTTTAGTCATGCCTTGACTGCAAGAGAGCAAATGAAACCAGCTTATGAGAGGGAGCTCATGGCTATTGTGATGGCTATACGTAAGTGGAAGCATTAATTTCTAGGTCGCAAGTTCCATGTTCATACGGACCAACGGAGTCTGAAGTTCCTTTTGGAGAAAAAAGAAGTTAATCTGGAATATCAAAAGTGGTTAACAAAGATCTTGGGATTTGATTTTGAGATATTCTACAAGCCAGGGCCTGAAAACAAAGCAGCGGATGGGTTGTCTCGTTCAATGTCAGTTTCTACTCTGCTGTTATCACTGGCAGTTCCAACAGTCTTGCAGTGGGAAGATTTATATAAAGAGATCAGTGAGGATAAGACAATTCAAGGAACAATTATGAAGCTTCAAACGGGTGCTTTCCAGTCTAAGAAATATCAAGTTATCGATGGGAAATTGTGGTCCAAACATCGCCTGGTTATTCCAAAATCATCAAGTTTCATTCCTATTATTCTTCAGGAGGCTCATGACAGCAAAGTGGGAGGTCACTCTGGGGTTTTGAAAACGATTAAGCGTGTGCAATGCTCTTTTTTTGGAAAGGGATGTTTCAGAAAATTCAAGATTATGTGGCTTCGGGTAGCGTGTGTCAGACGCATAAGCATTCTAACTTGTCTCCAGCAGGGTTACTTCAACCATTACCTATTCCTGAGAAAGTGTGGGATGACATTAATATGGATTTCATCGAAGGATTGCCAACTTCGAATGGCTTCAACGTCATATTGGTGGTGATTGACCGTTTGAGTAAATTTGCACATTTTGTGAGCTTGAAGCATCCTTTTACAGCCTTAGATGTTGCGAAGAAGTTTGTGAATGGAATAGTCAAGCTCCATGGGTTTCCTAGGAGTATTGTATCCGACAGAGACAGGATTTTTCTGAGCTCGTTTTGGACAGAAGTGTTTCGTTTGGCGGGGACTACGTTGAAGTATAGTACGGCATTTCACCCTCAAACAGATGGTCAATCCGAGGTGTTAAATCGCTGCTTAGAGACATATTTGAGGTGTTTCAGTTCATCACATCCTCGATCTTGGCATGCTTACTTAGCTTGGGCAGAGCTGTGGTACAATACAACCTATCACAAGTCTCCGCTTAAGGTTTTGTATGGTCGAGATCCACCACCGTTTTTGCGTTTTGAACCAGGCTCTACATCTAACTATGAGTTAGAGACTGCTATGCGTGAGAGAAACGAGATGTTGGACGCTTTGAAACAGAATCTACTTCGTGCTCAGGATATTATGAAACATCAGGCCGATAAATCGAGAAGGGATGTGCAGTTTGTGGTGGGTGATATGGTTTATTTGAAGCTGCAACCGTATAGACAGAAGACAGTGGCAAGACGTTTCTCTCCGAAGTTGGCTGCTAAATTTTACGGTCCTTATCAGATCATTGAGCGCATTGGGGCAACCGCTTATAAATTGCTCTTACCGTCTGAAGCTCGTATTCACCCTGTTTTCCATGTTTCACAGCTGAAATTGGCTTTGGGTCAACAGGAGCAGAACAATGCATTACCACCGGGGGCTATTGTTGCAGTCGATGATCCTTTAGAACCCGAGGATATATTGGAGAAACGTTATGATTCGAAAGGGGAATTGGAGTTACTCATTCACTGGCGTGGTAAATCTGCTTTGGAGGATTCTTGGATGCTATTGGAGGAGTTTCGCAAGTGTTTTCCATCGTACCAGCTTGAGGGCAAGCTGGATTTCGTTGGGGGAAGTATTGATAGGCTCAAGAAGGTTTATTATCGAAAGAAGAGAGGCAAGGAAGTTGAGAGGGAAGAGACTTGAGTAACTTTGAAGTATGAAGAATAATAAAAGAGAGGGGAACTTCGGCTTGAAAGAGAGTGTTTGCAGTTATATCCGTTACAAGGTGTTAGTTGAGCTAAAGAAGTATAAATAGAGTCTGTAATTCAGGGGAGAGGGTCATGCTTTGTTGTAGAGTGTTATAGACGTCATGAGTCTGTACTTCCCGATCGTTATGAGATCGGTGATCAAGAGTGAACTCGCCATGAGAGTGTAACTCGAGATCTTTCTACAAAGCTATATGATTCTTTACTTAGTCATTCAATAAGAGAAGAGTTTGTTACAAGTTCATAGATCAAAGGTCTACCACTATGGTGATGCACTTCATTATCCAAGCTCTCCATTTCTAACAGAAGCCCATTTTTTCCATGACTGCATCCACAAATCTCCATTCAACTTTATCAAAGGACTTTGCAATATCAAGCTTAATTGCCATGAACTTATTCTTAAGGGTTTTTGTATTAAGAGAATGCATTAGTTGTAATAAATGCAGATTGGTGCTCAGTAATGATATTATTTGCCAAGGTTTAAGCCGCTCTGCCAGTATCTTTGAAACTATTTTATATGCCACATTGGCAAGGCTAATAGGTCTGTAATCTTTTATTGTAGTGGGGTTATCTATTTTCGGAATCAAGCATATATGGGTTTGATTTAGCTTTGGGTCTAAGAGGTTATGATTAAAGAATTGTTTTGCAAAAGAGAATACACCTGATTTGATGGCGATACTGCTTCCTTGACTTCTTTTTCTGTGACAGGTTTGGTAAGCTCTTCATTGATGGCATGTGTTACTGTACAAGGAATACCATTCATTAGCTCTGCACTAATTAAACTTCCATTACTTGAGTAGAGGCGATGAAAATAGGACTCAATGTGGGAAGATATATCTTTAGCTCTCGTGAGGGTCTGTCCTTGCTCATCTTGAATATGAACTATTCTGTTGTAATTGCGCCTCTGCTTCGTCTTAGCGTGGAAGTATTTAGTATTCATATCACCTGCTTGTAGCCATAAGATCTGACTCTTTGTTCTCCAGTATTCTTCCTCCTGCCTGTATTGCAGTTGGAGCTGTGCCTTGAGGAAGCCAAGGTAAACATAGTCAATAACAGGAGAATCATAAGCTTTTTGAATATCTTCTTTAAGCTTAGAGATAATCTTTCCTGTGTTCATGTTCTGCTTACTTCTCCAATGGGATAATGCGTTACGACGCTTCCTTATTATAGATCCTATATCGCCTTCTGAGATATTAACATAGTCTTGATTCCAAACCTGCTCAATAACATGCTTTACTTCAGGAAACATTCGCCATCTAGATTCATATTTAAAGTATTTTGGCTTCTTCCACTTGGGATTTTCAGTATTTAAAAGAAAGGATCTATGATCCAATTCAATCCAGGGAAGAAGGGTTACTGAAGCCATAGGAACATAGTCACAGTTCGCTACAGCTCTATCAATTTTGTCATAACCGTGTACTTAGACCTTTTGCCTACCCATGTATATTTTCCTCTGATTGTTTTAATATCATGAAGCCCCAAAGTTGAAAGCATCTGGTTGAAAAAAGAGAAAGAAGTTACAGACCTTGTTACTCCACCTTGCTTCTCTGCCCTGCCTCTAATATTATTAAAATCCCCCGTCACCAGTCTTGGTTTGCCTTGCAGAAAACCTGCATACTCCGATTTAATTAACTCATTCCACTGTTCTCTTCGATATTTGGCTACAGGATGTCCGTAGATGTATGTTAACCAAAAATATTAGCATCTTCTTCTACAACCATATTAGTATAATACAACATAGGGTTACCCAAAAACTTAACCTAACCCTATCATTCCAAAAGCTGCACCCCACTACTTTCTACAGCAGGAACCACAAAGCATTTTGATACCCTATGTCCTTAGCTAGCTTATATACAACTTTATCTACATTTTTCGTTTCAACGAGAAGCATGACATCAGGGCTATGAGCTTTCCTAATGTCTTTTAGGTGTGTAATTGTCAAAGAGCTTCTCAATCCTTGACAGTTCCAGTGAAGGATTTTCATTGCGCCTGTAAAGGTTTAAGGAGAATCCACAAAACTTACTGTGAGTCAAGATGAGGCTGATCTGTCTCAGTCCCTTTGTGTTTGTGGATTTTCCTTATTTCCTTCTTCTGAATTTTTCTAGTTCTTCGCTCTCCTTGTTGAGTAGTTAATTTTCTGCAGGCAATCAGCGTCTGCTTCGTCTTAGCGTGGAAGTATTTAGTATTCATATCACCTGCTTGTAGCCATAAGATCTGACTCTTTGTTCTCCAGTATTCTTCCTCCTGCCTGTATTGCAGTTGGAGCTGTGCCTTGAGGAAGCCAAGGTAAACATAGTCAATAACAGGAGAATCATAAGCTTTTTGAATATCTTCTTTAAGCTTAGAGATAATCTTTCCTGTGTTCATGTTCTGCTTACTTCTCCAATGGGATAATGCGTTACGACGCTTCCTTATTATAGATCCTATATCGCCTTCTGAGATATTAACATAGTCTTGATTCCAAACCTGCTCAATAACATGCTTTACTTCAGGAAACATTCGCCATCTAGATTCATATTTAAAGTATTTTGGCTTCTTCCACTTGGGATTTTCAGTATTTAAAAGAAAGGATCTATGATCCAATTCAATCCAGGGAAGAAGGGTTACTGAAGCCATAGGGAACATAGTCACAGTTCGCTACAGCTCTATCAATTTTTGTCATAACCGTGTACTTAGACCTTTTGCCTACCCATGTATATTTTCCTCTGATTGTTTTAATATCATGAAGCCCCAAAGTTGAAAGCATCTGGTTGAAAAAAGAGAAAGAAGTTACAGACCTTGTTACTCCACCTTGCTTCTCTGCCCTGCCTCTAATATTATTAAAATCCCCCGTCACCAGTCTTGGTTTGCCTTGCAGAAAACCTGCATACTCCGATTTAATTAACTCATTCCACTGTTCTCTTCGATATTTGGCTACAGGATGTCCGTAGATGTATGTTAACCAAAAAATATTAGCATCTTCTTCTACAACCATATTAGTATAATACAACATAGGGTTACCCAAAAAACTTAACCTAACCCTATCATTCCAAAAGAAAGCTGCACCCCCACTACTTTCTACAGCAGGAACCACAAAAGCATTTTGATACCCTATGTCCTTAGCTAGCTTATATACAACTTTATCTACATTTTTCGTTTCAACGAGAAGCATGACATCAGGGCTATGAGCTTTCCTAATGTCTTTTAGGTGTGTAATTGTCAAAGAGCTTCTCAATCCTTGACAGTTCCAGTGAAGGATTTTCATTGCGCCTGTAAAGGTTTAAGGAGAATCCACAAAACTTACTGTGAGTCAAGATGAGGCTGATCTGTCTCAGTCCCTTTGTGTTTGTGGATTTTCCTTATTTCCTTCTTCTGAATTTTTCTAGTTCTTCGCTCTCCTTGTTGAGTAGTTAATTTTCTGCAGGCAATCAGCGTCACTTGTTATGATTCAGAGAAGAAGGTGATTTGGTTCCAAAAAGAAGGTGACTTTTTGATCGTCTGTTTCAAAGCTATAAACCCTCGATTCAACAAAGATTGGAGAGTATTGATGTGTTTGAAAATCAAAACAAGATTGATCTGAATTGAAATCGAAATTTTGATCTAAAATTTTTCCGCGAAGGAACGTTCTAGTCACCTCGCTAAGTGTTTTTTCCCCGAAGGAAGTTTAGCTACTATAAGTTTAAAGAGGAAAAGAACACATCACAAGTTAAATTGAAGATATCTTATAAGATTCCAAAAAGTTTATTGAATGAGTCTCTTCCGACAAATATTGGAAATAAAATTAGATGGGCTGTGAGAAAAAATAAATAAATAAATATGTATAAATTTGGTTGGTTCAGTTTATGTGATGTATATTTTGTTTTTGCTTGCTACAGCTCCTACGTGCATAACCAATCACACAATTTACTTATTATCAACTTCTATTAATATTTGGGATCTTCAAGCTTAATTATATTTTCAGTATAATATAAATGTTTCGACGAATTAGAGTAACTCATACGATTTTCTCTCAGAAAAGAATACGAGAGATTAACTTTGTAAAACGCATTTTAGATGGTGAGGCTGAGGTCCAAATGCATGACTACAAAACACAATATATATTGCACTACAAGGAAATTAAGCTTGTAGACGACAAACCGTCTAGGAATTAAAGTACTCGATCACAGAATCTGAATGCCACAAATAGTTCCAAACTAGTATATGTTTTGGTATTTCAGCTATAAGTCCTCACAAATCTATAATACATTTGACGTTGGTCACAATCTTGTCATGGTAACATTTTACGGGTAAACATTCTTTTGACGCGTAATAAAAACCTGTTAAGGAAATTTCCAATTTTAGCATACAACCGAGTTGTTATGCTTCATAGTTCTGGTACCTTGAAAACCAAAAGAACAAAAAAACAGAGCGGGGAAAAAGTTTGTTGCATGCATCACCACTTTCACATATAGAAAATAGAATTTGAGATGAAGCGTAAAATATGGTAACAATACTTTACAAAAGAAGTTATGTTTCCCCTGCATAAATACTTAAATTCCTCCAAACGACAAGAGGATTCATCCACAGAAAAGCTTGCTTTTGAGGAGGAATCAATAAAAGTATTTTTTTTTCTTTTATTTTTTTTGTAGGAAAGGGTTAGTTATACGTAACACAGAAAAATATATATGGAGGGGAGGTTATTGACGGTGTTGGTCTGCCTCGTCTCTGCGGTGGCGATAGTGAACGCAGGAGATCCTTACTTCTTCTATACATGGAACGTGACTTACGGAACAGCCTCACCTCTAGGTGTTCCTCAAAAGGTGATTCTCATCAACGGTCAGTTTCCTGGTCCCAACCTAAACTCAACCTCTAACAACAACGTCGTCATCAATGTCTTCAACAACCTCGACGAGCCTTTCCTCTTGACCTGGTAACTTAAACCATATAATATCCATCATTTACCAATGAAGAGTTGGGCTAGTGACTAAATTTTTTTAAATTAAATAGTAAGAATCTTTGGACTCAATCAGTGGTGGTAGTCCAGTGGCGTTTGAGGGAATAAACTCAATACGGTGAACCCTGGTTCGAATCCCGCTGGCTACACGGATATGGACTATTGGTTTCGACCCATTTGAATACCCAGGAGAGGGTCTATCCGTAGACTATACCTCCATCCGGGGTTAGGTCTCGGGTTTAATCCTTTTTAAGTTTAAAAAAAAAAACTTTGGACTCATCGATTCAATTCTCTTCTACTATGGACTAATTTAAAATTTAAAGCGACTAAAGACATTTAAAAATAATTATGATATTAGGGTTGTTTTCAGAATACATTGTCTGGTCCTGTGCAGATTTGAGGCGAAACAAGTCTGTTCACTGGCTACTTAATCCTATGTAATATGAGTACTAATGGTGGAATGTGATTGCAGGAGTGGGATCCAGCACAGGAAGAATTGCTGGCAAGATGGTGTGGCTGGGACTTCATGTCCCATCCCAGCAGGACAGAACTTTACTTACCATTTCCAACCTAAGGACCAGATCGGTTCCTACTTCTATTACCCTACCACTTCTCTCCACCGCTTTGCTGGTGGGTTTGGTGGTCTCCGTGTCAACAGTCGTCTCCTTATTCCCGTTCCTTACGCTGACCCTGAGGATGATTACACTGTCCTTATCAATGACTGGTACACAAGTGGCCACACCGCTCTCAAGAACTTCCTTGACAGTGGACGCACCCTTGGATTGCCTAATGGTGTCTTGATCAATGGAAAGTCTGGAAACGTTGGTGGAAAGAACGAGCCTTTGTTCACGATGAAGCCAGGAAAGACATACAAGTACAGGCTATGCAACGTTGGATTCAAGTCTACTCTTAACTTCAGGATCCAGAACCACAAGATGAAGCTTGTGGAGATGGAAGGCTCTCATGTTCTTCAGAACGACTATGACTCACTCGATGTCCACGTTGGCCAGTGCTTTTCAGTTCTTGTGACTGCTGACCAGGCAGCTAAAGACTACTACATGGTTGCATCAACTAGGTTCTTGAAAAAGGAATTAAGCACGGTTGGTGTGATCCGGTACGCTGGAAGCAACATCCAAGCCTCAGCTGAGCTTCCCAAGACTCCTGTTGGTTGGGCATGGTCTTTGAACCAGTTCAGATCTTTCAGGTGGAACCTCACCGCTAGTGCTGCAAGGCCCAACCCGCAGGGATCATACCATTATGGAAAGATCAACATCACCCGTAGCATCAAGCTTGTCAACAGCAAGAACGTGGTAAACGGTAAAGTCAGGTTTGGGTTCAACGGTGTATCACATGTTGACACCGAGACTCCTTTGAAGCTAGCTGAGTACTTCCAGATGTCAGAGAAGGTGTTCAAGTACGACGTCATCAAGGATGAGCCCGCAGCACAAATCACAGCATTGACCGTGCAGCCTAATGTGCTCAACATCACTTTCCGTACTTTTGTAGAGATCATTTTCGAGAACCATGAGAAGAGCATGGAATCATTCCATTTGGATGGTTACTCCTTCTTTGCAGTCGCGTAAGCACCTTGTTGTCCCTTATCTTTATCTATTTGTCTTTGTCTTTATTCAACTGGAAAGGATCATGAAGACTGTGTGAGAGGTCCTCAGTTCGACTGACCGCTGGGACGAAACTAATATTACATGTTTGTTTTGATTTCGGGCCCCCAAACCTCATGGTTTTGAAGGAAAAAAAAAAACCTCTAACTTTGTGATACTCCATGGGGATTTTTTTCAGCTCTGAGCCAGGGAGGTGGACACCTGAAAAGAGAAAGAACTACAACTTGTTGGATGCGGTTAGCAGACACACAGTGCAAGTTTACCCCAAGTCTTGGTCAGCTATCCTCTTGACATTCGACAACGCCGGTATGTGGAACATCAGGTCGGAGAACTTGGAGAGGAGATACCTTGGACAACAATTGTATGTGAGTGTTCTCTCACCGGAGAAATCGCTAAGGGACGAGTACAACATCCCCCTCAACACTAACCTCTGTGGCATCGTCAAGGGCTTGCCATTGCCTGCAAGCTACACTTAAGTAACTATACTCCACAAAGTGGGGTGTACTATTATTAATTTTCTAATTAACCCTTTTCCTGATTTTAATGTTTGTAATATGTAAATTTCTACTTGTTTTCATATACTATCATTAACCACTATCAAACACAACAACTTTTGCTACCTCATTGCAACTAAAATGCATAGAATCTCAAGCAACTGCATGTAATCAAAGATGTAAAATTAAAAAGATACACGTCAGAATACAATGAGGCTTGGTTTGAAACAAAACAGAAGAGTAGCATATGAGAAGTGACCACCACTTGTTGATCATAATGACTAAAATATCATCTGTAACTGAGAGTTTATTCTAATGGATCAACCAAAAAGTAAAAGACAGGACAACTAGATTACACATCATGAATATAACTGATGTTTCAGTTGATTCCAGAATAGTTTTTTTTTTTTAAATATAAACTCTAGTACAAGGAGGCAACCTTTTCTCTAAAAAGACATAAAACCGTTCGCTATTACCCCCAAAAAGACATGACAGGTTTTTAAAATCATTACACATGACTTTACTGCGTTAACCCGTTGAAGAAGTCACTACCAAAGCTCACATCAATGAGCCCTAATCCAACAAGTATACGGAAGCATAATGCCTCAAGTTTCTGCAAAAACGTATGAGCGCATCTTCCTGCAACCAAATACGGATTCTCAGGGAAAAAAAAAAAAAAAAACAGAACAAGCGTTTGCGTATGTAAAGATCTAAACCAAAGACACAAAAATGGATCCAAATAGCTTACCTCTCTCGACCAAAATTCCTTGTGTCCTAAGTACTGGTGGAGCTACATCCTCCGGGAACGCCAATCCTCTCTGATAATTCGGTAAGGGCTGCTTGAGTTCTAATAGCAAGCCCGAGGCAGGTGAATCTTGCTCCCGATTCGCGCCTGGAGCGACTCCAAACCATGCATCGTCAATGTGTTGGCTAATTCCATCGTATCGGAAACTTGGAAGATGAAGAGATCCATTCTCTTCTTCGTTAGGGTCTGGGTATTTGGACAGAATCTGATCCTCTGTTTCGGCAGAACAGGGACACTCCAGCTCAAACAGATCATTAAGCAACAGTGGATGTTTAATCTCTGTCTCCTTTGTTTCGGACTCTTCTATATCTTCCAATGTTTCATTGCCATTAGATGACCTATCCCATGATATGTTTCTGCTTAGTCTATGTTTCTTGTCAAGCACGTCACTTCTTTTTTCGGATTGCGAATGAAGCCAACTGTTAATCCTTGAAAACTTTGTTCTACCCTCTTTCTGGTTACCGTTTTTCTCCAAGAAACTGATCTTGGAACGAGCTTTGGTCGCAGATCTGGAACCCGTCTTTGTCTTATGCTCAGACACGACCAACTTAATATCACATTCAGATATGTCTTGACTATAAACTGTTACTGCATCATCTGCTCTATTCTGACTTAAAGCGCAAGTCGACTTCGAAACGCTTCTCTCTGATGAATCACACAGAGAATCAAATCTGTCCTTCATCGGAAGACAAAGAGATTCAGATCGGACATGTGCCATTGATCTCCTTCTAGACTTCAAACCTGGACCATTGGAGACTGCGCTAAAATCTGCCCCTGATAACCTTCTGTTGCTGCTAGCTGTTGGTCTCATGAAGCTAGAAAAAACATCTGAAGCACGTCTTGATTTGTTTCTCTTTAACTTTGGAGTAACTTGAATCTCTTCTCTTATCTCATCCACTTCTTCTGCTTCTTCAGCAACATGAGGCTTACCAGAGAGTTTCTCTAATGTCTCGTTAAGATATCTGATCTCTTTTAACGTTGTCTCACGCTCTTTCTCGATCGTTTCCATCATCTTCTGCAGATTCAACATCACAGCCTCCTTTCTCTCTTGTTCCTCCTATGCGTCAAAAGAATGTTTAACCCATCAGAAAAGTGTAACGCTCTAAACAAAGTTGACGTGTTGTGCAAGTTATTTAATTCGATTACCTTTGATTCGTCCTGACCTAAATGGATGTTCTTTGCCCTAGTTGCGAAATTTAAAGAGCATATGGTTTCACACAGATCATCTTCTTTCCGACTGACATGAACAAGCATCAGTGTCTTTGAGTCTTGCCCTGAAAAATCAAGAACCAAACGTTAAGAAGAGAACAAAACATTTCAGTTAAGATGAGGAGTAGGCCTGGTCACCAAGAACTAAAAATCAAACCAAAAAACTAAAACCCAAATCGAACTGATGTTCACAAATATCTAAACAGTTGTTATATCTCCACCAGAAAAAAAAAAAAACTGGATGGGTACCCGAAAATCTAAAGTATAATTTATATATTTAAAATATTAATTTTATTTAGTTTTTAAATAACCAAACATCCTAAAAATATTATTTATAAACCGAATTAGTCCGAAAGAATCGAATAAATTGAATAGTTATATTCAAAATGTTTGACATTATGCAAATTATAAAATATTACCTGAAAATAACATAATCATATTAACCCAAAATCTTTTTTTCAAAATTAGCCAGTTCCCAATTTTTTTTTAACCTGACCCAAAACAAAATCAAAAAAGTCGAGCCAAAACCGAACTGAATTTTATAAAGACATGAACTGTTGTTAAATCTCCAAAAGCGAAAAACTGAAAACTAAAATACCAAAACCAAACGAGTCAGGGGTTCTCAGAAGATTTTAGTTACCGAGAGAGTCTTGAAACAGAAGTAAACGAGCAGCTATAACTAGAAACAGGAGCAAGATCTTCAAGTAAATACAATTCTCCTTTAGTCACTCCTTTCCAATCATCTTGCTGCTTTTAATATCCTGAAACTTCACATCATTAGGACTGAAT
>CM028690.1:709468-857259 GCA_016771965.1 Brassica carinata
CATGTTTTCCCTGAAGTACCCTCATCCGACAAAAGATTGAAGGGTAGTTTCGGAAAGTATATATAGCTATACAGATGTCTTAAGGGCTCCTCAGATCTAAAACGCAACCTCTCAGAAACAAAACCTCATCCCCAAAGAGAGAGAGGCAAAGCAGAGAGAGGGAGCGATATAGAAAACGAGAGTCTCTTCCTTTATAAATCCCATTTTACAAATTACAAATCTCTCTTCCCTCTCTAAAATCTCTCTACCTTCATTTGTATTATATATATATATATAAAGCCTTCTCCTTTTCAAATCATTTGGGGGTTACGAAACCCTAGATTTCAGATTCCACATTCCAATCTAACGAAAGGTTTGATTTTGATTCTTACCCTCTATTTCTGATGGGTTCAATCACTCGGATCTGGTTTCAGTTTCCTCGTAGCTGCTTATAATCGGATCTCAGATTCTCTCGATTAGTTTTATAGCTTTGAACAATCCCTGTCCTTTGTCTGATTGTGAAACATTTTGTATAAGTTCTTCCTTTCTAGAATTCAGTAATCGAACACAAGTTGATTTGGTCTCGTGGATGTTTTGTCGGCTTTAGATTCACATGTGTTCGATTATACTGTCTGTCTCGGGATCTAGCTGAGTATGTGTGTACGATTTGTTTGTGTTAGAGAATGGCGGAACAAGGAATGGAAGGGAGTCAACCAGTTGACCTTATGAAGCATCCTTCAGGGATTATTCCAACTCTTCAGTGAGTCCTCTCTTTTCTATATTATAGATTCTTGAGTTTGTGTTTTGTCGACTGATCGATTCTTCAGTGAGTCCTTATGGTTTTAACTTCTTTTTTTTTTCTGTTTGTCTGTTTCAGAAACATTGTCTCGACAGTGAACTTAGACTGCAAGCTTGATCTTAAATCCATAGCTTTGCAGGCTCGTAATGCTGAATATAACCCCAAGGTTTGTTTTTGTTTTAGTTAGTCATTAATCTTTCTACAGCTCTGTGTTGATATTTGACATGAATCTTAGTTTAATTTTTGTTTTGTTCTTTAGATATAGTTTAATCATCCGTGTCTTTTATGTTCCAGCGTTTTGCTGCAGTAATCATGAGAATTAGAGAGCCAAAGACTACAGCTTTGATCTTTGCTTCTGGGAAAATGGTATGTTACAATGGCTTATAGCATATCTGGTCACGTTTCTCGATCTACCATGTTCTTGTTTTAACATGTCATCTATTTTGTCTACTGTTAGGTGTGTACCGGAGCTAAGAGTGAACATTTTTCAAAGCTGGCTGCGAGAAAGGTAAACCAGCTCCCCTCTCAATACAGTCTGATTTTCTTTCTTGTTCTAGAACACTGAAGTCATAACTTATTGCAGTAGGTATTTTGTTTTCTATTATGTTGAAGAACTCATTTTTTGTTGTTCAGTACGCTCGGATTGTTCAAAAGCTCGGCTTTCCTGCAAAGTTCAAGGTAAGCATACAGCATACACTATATAATTTCAAGCAGGAACTACATATACAGTCTAGTAATAAAATTTATGATTACATTCTGCAGGATTTCAAGATTCAGAACATCGTAGGTTCCTGCGATGTCAAATTTCCCATTAGGCTTGAAGGTCTTGCTTACTCTCACAGTGCTTTCTCAAGTGTAAGTGATAACCTCAAGAATTGTATTGCATTAGATGGAGATAATTGGTCTGATGGTTCGCATCTCTCTCTCATTGATTGATGCCAGTACGAGCCTGAACTATTCCCAGGACTGATATATAGGATGAAACAACCAAAGATTGTGCTGCTGATTTTTGTCTCAGGGAAGATTGTTATAACTGGAGCCAAGGTAAAATAATCTTACTTTCTCAAATCATGTCATGAAAAATACTTTCCAGTCATCTGATGAAATCCTGAGGTTACACTTATCAGATGAGAGAAGAGACTTACACCGCCTTTGAGAATATCTACCCAGTTCTTACAGAGTTCAGGAAAACCCAGCAATGATAGTATGTAAGCCTCCAACTTTCTTTTATTCATAGCTCTTCAATCAACAACCAGTGTTTGATCATTAATCTTTTGATACAAGCAGAGCCTATATTAAATAACATCAGAAGCAAAGAAAACATGTTTACGTTTGGATTGCCATGAACTAGAGATCCCGAATGGTTGCAGAGCGCTTGGTGAGGTCATTTTCCTTCAACAGAAGACTGTGTTTGATGATTCAGATTGAAAACCAGAATTTGTAAATACAGAATGGAGATTCCAATATCTCTTTCTTTTTTTCAAGTTTCTTCGAAGTATCATGTTTCTATGTTTGTTCTAGTCAGCAGTATCCAAATTGTTAAAGAGTAACTTAAAACTTCTCTGCTATGTTACAGATAAATAGAGAGTTCTTTGATTTGGTGATGATATACGGAAATACCGTATCATGCTAACCCTGTGTAATAAGACAACATGACTCTGTAATAAACTCCTTTAATCCGATTGGCAGCTTTAGTTTCTGAAATGTTTAAACTATTTTGGGTGAACCTTAGACGGATTTAGACGATTATATGTGGCTTGAAATGGTCTTGGGCATTTCATTGCTTATAAGTTTGTCATATAAATACATAGCACTGCATAAAATAGCTAACATAGTACATAATGTTTCAAGTTTTCTAAAGAAACAGATGGAATGGCTAGTAATTGACAGTGGACTTGATTGCATCCAATATCTGCAACAAACGTGAAAACCCATGAATTATAAAATGTGTTTTTGGATGGGAAGATAATAAGGAACAGCATGAACTTGCCTTGTTCTTGGTGGGCATGTAGAATGGCTCAAACACAAGAGGGAATGGTGTGTCCAGACCACAAACTCTGCTTACTGGAGCTTCTAACTGCAGACGAAACAAACCACTTAAGAGTTGATCTCTTGTAGATGAATTTAACATTGAGCTTTTTTACCTTCAAGAAGCAGCGTTCTAGGATTGTTGCAGAGATCTCTGCTCCAAAACCTCCTGTCACAGGAGCTTCATGGCTTATCTGCAACCCCAAAGCCAAAGCAATCTATAAGAACGACGACCACACAAAAGACAAAAACCGACACTTGCTTGAGAAACTTACAAGAAGCCGGCCAGTCTTTTTAACCGAGGCCTCCACTGTTTCTTTGTCCCAAGGTAGTAGAGTCTTGAGATCTATCAGTTCACATGATATTCCTTCCTGCATTATTAACTCAAGACCTACGTTACTAACTGCTATACAAACCAATTATCTTTGAGTTGAAATAGAATAAAGCTGAAACCTTCTCCGCGTCTAGACAAGCTTGTTCCATAACGGTAAGCTGAGCTCCCCATCCAACAAGTGTTATGTCATTGCCTTCTCTAATAACCTGACAACAACAACTCCTTTGTCAGACTAAAAGACTACGAAGTTGTCACGCACTGTTTGATAAGTAAACAACATTATACCTCAGCTTCTGATAAAGGTATCATATAGTCATGCTCTGGAACTTCCTCTACTGCTTGACGGTACAGCCACTGAAAAGAAGAACGAATCTTCAAGACCACTCAAGAAGAGAAGCTGATTTGGTGCAAGAGAAAGAGAGTACCTTTGGTTCGAAGAAGACAACAGGATTTGGATCACGGATAGAGGACAACAACAGTCCCTTTGCTTCTCGTGGACTCCGAGGGATAACAACCTTAATACCCGGGACATGGCAGAAGAAAGCCTCAGGGGATTGTGAATGGTAATGTCCACCATGACCAACCGCCCCATACGGTGCTCTTATGGTAAGTCCTATGAAAATCCATATAAAAGGATGTAATGAGTAAAAGAGATACTAATGTGAAGTCAAGAAGATATGTAAAGATTACCTCCACAATTGAATTGGTTACCACTTCGGTATCTGAACTTTGCAGCTTCATTAACAATCTGTGAATCAAAACCTCTATCAGAAACCGGAAGGTGGAAACCAGATTCTTGGTTCTACACGTTCTTTACCTGATCAAAAGCAGGATAAATATAGTCTGCAAATTGAATTTCTACAACTGCTCGGTTTCCCTGTCATGATCAAAACACACATAGATGTTAAAACAACAGATTGGGAGAAACAGAAACATAACGGCAAGACAAGGAAGAACTCACCATTGCTGCTAGACCAATACCAAATCCAACAATGCCCTGAAAGTTTTATATGAATTGGCTCTCATCAACAACAATAAGACTAGAGAGAAACACATGAAGCAGTCGGACAAAAGGATTCAAAAGATAGATTACTTGCTCACAAAGAGGAGTGTTGAAGACACGGTTTTTGCCGAACCGTTCAGCTAATCCTGTTGTGCAGCGGAAGACTCCACCAAAGCCAACATCTTCACCAAATACATAAGAGCTTCCACAAAAAGAAAGTTCCAAACCAAAACAAGATCAGTCTCTGATGTCTTAAAAGACAGACAAACAACTCAAATGGTTTATACAACAAGTAAAGGAGAATCCAGACACTTCAAGAAGAAGAAGATCTCACCGAGGATCAGTTTCCAAGGCGATGTGAAGAGCTTGATTGATAGCAGAGTACAGGTTCAACGACTTCACGGTTTCTGATCCACACGACGACGTCGTGGAAACCATCCGTGCTCCGTGAGCTGAGCCCGGAACAACCAGTTTCCGGCAGAATCTGCCTAAAAGAGAAGCCATTTTTATGCAAAAGATCAAAGCTTTCGTCGAACCCACCAAACAATCAATCAATCTGAAAGAGAGAGAGAGAGAGCTTTTATTTATTTATTTATGGCAACAGTCTCTTCTCAACCACTTCGTTGGAGAGAGAGATAGGATCAAAAGGTTTGTCCTTTAAGATGAAAGAAAAAACAGATTTTTCTCACGGAGTTATTGAGGAAGAAGACGATACACATGCCACGTCGGATCCGACACGTAAATCAGATATATCTTCCTTCGATTTGCAACTGACACTTTTGTTTTAATTTTCATTAATTAATTAATCACCACTAATTATTAAAAAAACATATTTAAAAAAATTGTTCTATTTGAAATGGGCCAAGGATAAAGGCCCAACTTTAAATAAGGCCAGGGAAATAGATCCAGGAACCGATTACCTATCCGGATCGTTAAATTCAACGGTCAGGATTAACTCGAAGCTTCACGAGCTCTCTAAAGGTAACGTTAAAAGCACACACCATCTCTCTCTCTCTCTCACAAGGAGATAAACCTACTTCCTTCCTGCTTCAGCTGCTCCCCAGTTTCTTCTTATCCGGTGGCTTCTTCTCCGCTTCACTTCTCTGTTAGTTTCTCTTATCCTTAAACCCTTTTTTAATTATTTGAGCCTCTGCGTTTCCAGTGGCTCCGTTTATGCGTCGTCTGTGTGTGTGTGTCTATGTTTGGTGTTGGATAAGATTTTGCTCTAAGCTTTTTAAAATTCATTTCTTGGAAGTATTAGATTCCTTTCTATGAATATTTCGGGTACTCTTGTCGATAATTGGATGGTTCTTTCCTTAGATTGTGTCAGTGGTGTGTTGTTTCTTAGTGAGCTCTGCTTTAAAATGTGTACTTTTTGATTTTGATATGAATTTTCATTGGTTTACGTTTCTCTGGTTTATGGTGATTTTGTTAACCATATATTGACGAAAAGATAAGTTTTTTTTTTTTTTAATAAGAATCTTCGGAAATGTTGTCTAATTGTTGGATTGTCTGTGTTTGAAGTGAAAAGATGGCATCAACTTTCACTGCAACGTCTTCCATTGGCTCCATGGTTGCTCCAAATGCCCACAAAGGGGATAAGAAGCTTATGAACAAGCTGTCTTCAAGCTCTTTCGGGAGGAGGCAGAATGTGTTCCCCAGGCTCAGAAGATCCAGTCCTGCAATTGTGTGTGCAGCCAAGGAGTTGCATTTCAACAAAGACGGGACTACCATTAGGAAGCTTCAAGTGAGCATCTTTTTTTTAATTACTTTCTTATGGAAAATCAATTCCCAAACTTTACCGCTGGCGCTAATGGTCTTGCATTTGTTGTACTAGGCTGGTGTCAACAAGCTTGCAGACCTAGTTGGTGTTACACTTGGACCTAAGGGAAGAAATGTTGTTCTTGAGAGCAAGTATGGATCACCTAGAATTGTTAATGATGGTGTCACTGTTGCTAGGGAGGTATGGAATCGTTTCCTTCTCTGCTAATGATGTTTATTTTCTTTTATTAAAATGACTCTTGTAACTCTGAGCATTCTAACTGTAGGTTGAATTGGAAGACCCTGTTGAGAACATTGGTGCTAAACTTGTGAGGCAAGCGGCTGCCAAGACCAATGACCTGGCCGGTGATGGTACTACAACATCTGTGGTTCTTGCACAAGGCTTTATTGCTGAGGGTGTCAAGGTATGTCTAGTTCAGCTTTCTTTGGTTAAACTCAAAAATAAGGGTGATCTTAATCTTTAAATCTCTTGTCATTCAGGTGGTGGCTGCTGGTGCAAACCCTGTATTGATCACTAGAGGCATTGAGAAGACAGCAAAGGCTTTGGTTGCCGAGCTCAAGAAAATGTCTAAGGAGGTTAACCACAAATTTCTATAAGAGTCTATTTCTTTGAATATGTGACGAGTCTATGACAGAATGTTCTGAAAGTAAGTCATGTCGATGTAGGTTGAAGACAGTGAGCTTGCGGATGTGGCAGCTGTTAGTGCGGGTAACAATGCAGAAATCGGAAGTATGATTGCTGAAGCAATGAGCAGAGTTGGCAGGAAGGGTGTGGTGACACTTGAGGAGGGTAAAAGTGCCGAGAACGCCCTCTACGTTGTGGAAGGAATGCAGTTTGACCGTGGTTACGTCTCCCCTTACTTTGTGACAGACAGCGAGAAAATGTCAGTTGAGTTCGACAATTGCAAGGTAACTGTGTTCCTAACTCTGAGCTCAGTCCATCGAAGTGTTTCACCGGTTTAAATGTTCCTAATATATTGTTTGTTTGACTGCAGTTGCTTCTTGTTGACAAGAAAATTACCAACGCAAGGGATCTTGTTGGTGTTCTGGAGGATGCAATTAGAGGAGGGTACCCAATTTTAATAATTGCAGAAGACATTGAGCAGGAGGCTTTAGCGACCCTTGTTGTTAACAAGCTTAGAGGCACACTTAAGATTGCAGCTCTCAAGGCTCCAGGATTTGGAGAGCGCAAGAGCCAATACCTTGACGATATTGCCATCCTCACTGGAGGTAATATCAATGTGCAGTGCTGAGCCCTTGTGTTTTGGCATAATCGTTGTGGTTTTAATCCTTTTCTGGCTTTCTTTCTGCGCTTGCAGCGACCGTGATTCGTGAGGAAGTTGGTCTTTCACTTGACAAAGCTGGAAAAGAGGTTCTTGGACATGCCGCAAAGGTGGTCCTCACTAAGGAGAGTTCGACCATTGTGGGTGATGGGAGCACACAGGACGCAGTGCAAAAGCGTGTTACACAAATTAAGAACCTTATTGAGGTATTAACTTGTAGTATATGATCTCTACTTACTTTTTGTGATTGCGTACTTACAGTTGTATGCTACTTGGTTTGTGCAGCAAGCGGAGCAAGATTATGAGAAGGAAAAACTTAATGAGAGAATTGCAAAGCTCTCTGGTGGAGTTGCTGTGATTCAGGTTAATTACAAACCACCATTGGTATTATTTTGATATAACAAAAGAATACGAAGGAGAGATATTAAGTGAAAGATCTTATGTATTTGGTTGAAGGTTGGAGCACAAACGGAGACAGAACTCAAAGAGAAGAAACTGAGAGTTGAAGATGCTCTTAATGCTACAAAGGTGATTTGTTTTTTTCTTTAAAAGCGTGTTGTTTGCTATACTGATCAGGATTTCAATTTTGCAGGCTGCTGTTGAGGAAGGTATTGTCGTTGGTGGTGGTTGTACTCTGCTTCGCCTTGCTGCCAAGGTTGATGCCATTAAAGCCGCCCTTGACAATGATGAAGAAAAGGTACAAAATTGATCAAGGAGTCAATTTATAGTTTCTAACCTTCAGGTCTTCTAAATTTTCTGCATGCCCTAGGTTGGAGCGGATATCGTGAAAAGAGCACTGAGTTACCCTCTGAAACTGATTGCCAAGAATGCAGGAGTCAATGGAAGCGTAGTTAGCGAGAAGGTAGTTAAACAGAAAACCTCCATACTTTGTGATCTGGATTTAACTCAGATGCTTGAAGAGCTGTATTTTATTCACTGGCAGGTGCTTTCTAACGATAACGTGAAGTACGGTTACAATGCTGCAACCGGCAAGTACGAGGATCTTATGGCTGCAGGGATCATCGATCCAACGAAGGTCAGTTTGTCTAGCATGCATTTACTGTCTTTGCTTTACTAAGTGGTCATCACAGGCAGATCCATGAACCTGAGTGTGTTTTATTTTGATATAGGTTGTGAGGTGTTGCTTGGAACACGCAGCTTCGGTTGCAAAGACATTCTTGATGTCAGACTGTGTCGTTGTTGAGATCAAGGAGCCTGAGCCAGTTCCCGTAGGCAACCCAATGGACAACTCAGGTTTGTTTAGACATTCAAATATTTTTACTCTCCTGTGAAGATCCACCAAAAACATTCATGTCTCATCACTGATTCTGTGTTACTTCTCTCTTGTTTCAGGTTATGGATACTGAAGAGATTCCTTTTAGCTTTGTAGCAGATGAGCAAGTGTAATGATTTTGAACAAGAGAATGTGCTGTGTACTGAAATTTTTGAACCTATCATATGAATAAATCATGATTCCTTAGTATGAATTTTAAATGAATAGATGGTAACTTATGAAAATTTACTTTCATTTCATATGAAAATCAATACAAATTGACTGGGAAAATGGATACAATTCCTCTCAAGTATGTATAGCCAAGAAGAGGCATATAAACTTAAGGTGGTGAACTATTTCTTGTTGAATTCAAACAAGGACTTGATGGGGTTAATGGCACTTTCATTGATGAGAGATTCATCAAACTGCTCCATGAGTGGATCAAAATACTCTCGACTTCCTGATGTTTTCCAGGTGTGGATCGGTTTGGATTCTCTGCAAAGTGAAACAATTACTCAGCTTCAATAAGCAGCACCATCTCGTATTAACTCAACAGAACATTGAAACTACCTTGAACTCTTCATAGCCCGACTTCAATGCTTCTTCCAAAGCCGAGAAACCAGCTTGAACCTATTCATTATTCAACAGAACTATTATCAGCTCTGCAAGTTTAAGAGTAATATCAGAAAGATTAAAAATCTCTTTTACCTGATTAAGCTTTGAGTAGCAACAAACAACATTGTAACTTGCTACTGGTGCTTCTTCATATGGTGTTGGTTTATCTATAAGAACAAACCTCGTCGCAATAACTCTGTCCTCACCGGGCAAGATAGCATCAATGTAAGTCCAACCATCTCTTCCTTTCCTGAATTTCAGACCATAAGGTTGCTCAACCTCCACTTCATACGTTTCATACTTCTCCTCTTCTTCATCTTTCTCTTTTCCTCCTCCTGCTTCAAGTTTGGCTGTGTAATCTGTCTCTGACGCCTTCAAAGAACTGGGTTGAGTGATCAAGCTAGGGTTTTGCTGGGTTATTGTTTCTTTCGGTTCGAGCTCAGAGACAAGCCAAAGAGACAGAGGATCAGTTGGATTTTTGCCATATGAAGAAGACGTGGTGTGTGGTTTGGATTACAAGTTTGCATTGGTTTACTGGCTATGCTCCAGTCTTGATACTTCGCCACGTGTCATCTTGTAATGGTACAGTGAGCTTGATCCTTTTGCCTTCCTATACATAAATTCGCATCTCCCTTCACTTGGATGTTGGATCTATTTATTACATACAATCTCGCAAGAAGAAAAACGCAACACTACAGAAGCCAACAACACTGCATGATTCTTATGTTGCAAACACTTAACTCAGGAAAGATAAAAATCAAACTTGCTGTTACTTGAAGCCAACTTTGATAGAATTTGCTTCAAGATTGACAGGACACGTAAGTAGATGGAAAGTGCCCACACAACTATTACTATACACACAAAGTCTTATTGTCATCAATGTAAAAGACCAAGCTGCTGAAGTTCCAGAACGATTAAAAGTTGTCATGTAGACATTTGATTTACATAGTCCATGTTAAACTCATCTGCATAAGTAGATATTGATGTACATAGTGATTGCTAAACTTGTGACATACTCCATTAAAAGGGTCTGAAGAAATGAATGAAGTTAACAGATCTATACTCTATTTAGAAGCATTTTTCTAGACAAGAAGAGAAGAATGCTTCAGTTCAGTATGTACACAAATGTAGATTCTCTCTGTATATGGATTACCATGCTGGAGCTACCAGCTTTGTCCTTTGCCTTTGGATCCTCCAGTAAAACTAAAATGGACACATCACAGGATAACACAGACACAATTTTTCTCCGCATCAGAGTCAATATCATCATCTCCACTGCAAGAAAATGAGATAATCACATCATTTCAAAAGAGAGAAGTATCTGATTCCTCCAGACTTATGACCAAACTAATTGTCCCTATATGTAAGAATCTCAATCTCAACACATAATTTTCCAGACAGAAGACAAACCTTGGTTCGAATTCTCGAATCTCAGCAAGCTCTTTTATCCCCATCAAATCCACCCATTGTACCTTCTTCTTCATCTTATCCTTGTTAGAATCCACCTTTCTGAGACTACTTGTCAGAGTGAGAGCATCACCACCAATGTGACATTCGTTTTCCTTTGCATCCACTTCCCTAACATCATTCCTATGATCATCCACATGATGACCAACAACAGCCTCTTCATGACCATCATCGTCATCATTAGTGGCTGAAACAAAGATTGAATTATCAAAGACTTGTGACCGAACTCGCCGCGTATATGTCAAAGAAGGGCTTAGATAATAAACAGAATTGAAAAAAAAGGGATCTTACAGAGCAAAACAGTCATCAAAACATGTAAGGGATCTTTGAAACAGTTGATCATCAATGGAGAAATTTTCTTACACCTCTTTCTCCGAGTTTTAGTCCATTTGATGTGTGCCCAGATGGAACAATAAAGCTACAAACTTTGAGCACACAACTGTAAGAAAGCAAACACAGATAAACCCAGAAAGAGAGGGTTTCAGACAAAACCCACAACTGAAAAATATTCCCTTTGAGAACGAACAAAGGGCAAAGATTGAGGAATGTGAAAAGGCAGATATATTCTCAGAAAGAAAAAAAGGCAGATACTTTTCTGATTCCAGAGGGGACAGAGAAAGAATGCTACGAATTTTTAACAAGCCCTTAAATTGATTTGATTTGATTTCCCTGAGAATAAGGAAGAAGAAATATAAAGTTGTGGACTTGTGTTAATATTCCCACTTTATTATCTGGGAAGTTTGTTAATTACTGTTTGACCAAGAACCAACCAATTAAACTTTCACTGTACACTTTGACTAACCTTAGTCCTTAGAATAATAAAGAGGTTTGCTTATTGATTGCCTCCAAAAAGGAAAGGCTTTGAGGATGGATGGATAATTGTCTTTTCAGGTGTAAACTTATTCCAAAATGTTCATTTCTGTCAGTATATAATTATATATAAACAAATAGAAAAAGTCCACGAGTTCTTATTGTAAGGGTTATTGGGCCGTTAATATTGTTGGTGCCCATTGGAGATGATGAAAGGTTGGTCTTCTTCTTCAATCCAGAGTGTTGCTTTTGTGAGGACTTGGTCCATGTACTTGTTAAATGTATATATAGTTACATACAGTATTTATGAACCTAAATGTGCTTACCCTTAGTGGCATTTCATCTCAGAAGTCAACTTGGGAGTTACATAACTTGAGCTTTGTTTGAGAACGCACAATCAGAAAATGATTTGATAGAGATACTACAGTAGTCACACGTACGACAACATTGAGTAAACCAATGAAAATCAAAGACAATCCAGTCAAGAACACGTCATGAAACAGAATCTCATCTGCAGTACCTTTGGGTGACTCACGAGACAATCCATCAGGAATCAAAATGCAGTCAAACCCATCATCTTCAACCCTCCGAGATGCAACCATGTTTGTTTGGCTGGACAAAAGAGAATGAAACGACACTAAAAGCCATAATCTTTTGAACACTCTGTTTTATCATAACAGAGTGTATCTGAAACTCATTTGCAGACCCAACAAAAGAAGGAAGTTCAAATAAGGACATAAGGCATTGTAAACACATGATTTGATTGGTCTAAAGATGTAATGAACTAAGCAAGTTTGCATATATCCTCATACTCAATGGACTTGATGACTCTTCCTTCATAAACACCTTTCTCAATCTGCACTTTAGCACAAAACTTCTCGGTATCCACACCCAACAACTTGGCAACAGAAGCACGATACGCCCCATTCACAATCTTCACCAACCCTCCAATCTGTGGAATCACTGTCTCAAGCTCCTCCTGATCAACACGCAACACATGCTTAGAATCAATCATCTCGATCTCCCCAACATAGTTATCAATCACTTTCCTCACCACACCCTTGTGCTTATAATACCCTTTATCATCCAGAGCTTTACTCATCACCTTCACAACAATCCCTTGGAACAGCCAGTAAGGTTTACGATTCATCCTCTCCTTCTTCCTCTCTTCCTCCTTCATCAACTCATCCAAAGCCGACCTTCTCTCCTTGTCCAAGTCTCCACCTTTTCTCCTCTTCTTCTCCTCCTCTCTCTCATTCTCTTCCTCCTCAAACACACGTTTCGAGCTGGAGCTGCTCTCAGCAACCTGTTTAACCCCTCCACCAAGTGAAAACCCAACCTTGACACAACTCTTCAACCCCAAGTCTTCATCTTTCTTCTTCTTCTTCTCCTCACCATCATCATCATCATCATCATCTTTACCACTATTACTACCTTCACCTTCCTTTTCCTTAGCTCTCTCAATCTGTTTCCGAATCTCCCTCTCTTTCTTCTCTTCCTCAGCTAAATCACTCTTCACTCTCTTATTCTTCAACCTCTCTTTAAAAATAGTCTCCGAATCTCTATCAATATAAGTAATAAACCAACCTTTAGGAGTCTCCTCCACCTTACACTTCCCCGTCTTCCCCAAGTACTTTATAAACTCCGTCAACGTCGCCCACTCCGTCGAGTTCATATGAACATGATGCCTGTCGTTGATATACTCGTTGTAAACCACGGTGGCCGCGATTCGAGAGAAACGGTGGCTCCGCCGCATGAGATCGAGGAACGTCTTCTCGAACTCCTCGGAGTAGCCCTGGAGGACGCGGTTGGGGTTCTGGCCGAAGACCTGCATCTGCCGCTGGTGAGACTCGCTCATGCAGTGGCACTTGAACCCGTTCTCGTCGCGGCACTGTTTCTGGCACATCTGGCAGTACCATCGGAGCTTCTGGAGGCCTTTGGCTTTCATGCGATTCGCGATCGCCTTCGGGGTGAGGAAGTCGTTTTTGCCCATCGTTCGAATTGAGGATTTTAGGGTTCGTTCTTGGGATTGAGACGTCAAGGAGAGGAGAGGAGAGGAGAGGAGAGGAGAGGAGGATTCGCAGAGAATCGATTTTTTTCTTCCTCGATGTATAGAAGGAGAGAGAGAGAGATCGATTGATTTTTTGTAAAGGTCGGGGGTGATTAGCCAAACTCACTAATGGGCCTATAATATGTAGTAGTGGGCTTGCGCATTATTAGCCCATATGTGGTTCGCTTTCATCTAGATTTGGATGTGGAAGACTTTCACTCGAATATCCATCAAATACAATTCGAATTGGTTGTCTTTTTTAACGGCTCTTTTTGGGGTTTTTATCTATGTCTTCGGAATCATTATGTTTAAATTGCTTTGAAGTAAAAAGCCTTTGTTCTTGTCTTCTTATTTTTCTCAATTTTTAGAGTCTGTTACTTGTGTGGAAAGCAAAGGACTCAGAACAAACAAGTGTGGTGGAGTTCAACGGAAAGCTTCTTCTAAGAAAAAGCAAATCGCTTCTGCTGCAAAATGTGATGGGGAGATATGTTCTTACATGATCACATCAAAATCTCTTGGACGACCATCAATTCTCTGCTAATCTTCTTCTACTTCACCATGGTAAGCTCCTCTGATGGTGGTAACCTATCTTGACTACGATTCAATGTGTATATATCTCTCTCCCTTTTGAGTTTCTGGAACTTGTAAATGGTACATTTGGTGACTCTACTCTGTTTTCGGTTTCAGATGGATTGCAACTTGTTTGTTGACGAACCAGAAGCAACTTGTTGACTGGTTGCTTGAAGATGTCAGACTCCATGATTTGCACGCCACCTGGAGGTTGTTGCGATTCATTAGGGGTTTTGACAGAGGATAATCAAGACCTAGCCACATTCTCTGCTTCATCTTATTTCCACGTGAGGTATAATAATAACTAAGTAAACGTTAGGGCTGGGCAAATAAACCCAACCCGATCCGATAAAACTGAACCCGAATCGATCCGAACCCGACATAAATATCAAATGGATCTTGTTTTACGGTATTTCGGATTATGGGTATTATCCGAACCGAACCCGAACTTAAATGGATATCCGATAGAACCCAAAATATTCAAAATTTCAAAAACTTGTACCAAACATGATCTTTAATATGTATCCAAAATACATTAAGATATTACTAAACATCTAAAATAATTATCTATCACACGAAGGTTAGTGATTATATTATACGTAGGTTGATGGTTAAAGATGGCCGTTGAAGCTTGAAGCTTTTAGATTCTAGTTTTGTTTCAATTGAATAATGTTTCTCATTTTATGAGAATTTAGTTTTCGTTTTAAACTTTTAATTATTTCTTTCTATCAATAACTATGTTTACTTTTCGTTTGATTTTAAATGATCATGTTTGATGTTCCTTTCTTATTTTTGAATCGATTTTACTTATGTTTTGGTTATAAAATAGGTACAAATCAGGTACTTTTAAACCGAAAAACCTGATTTTACTTATGTTTTGGTTACAAAGTAGGTACAAATCAAGTATTTTTAAACCGAAGAACCGATTGGGACCCGAACCCGAAAGTACATCGGGTTGTACCGGTTCTTTGAAGATTTACTAACCCCGACCCGAACCCGATAGAACCCGAACCGGTCCCGAACCGAATTTTCATATGATCCGAATGGGGCTGATTTTGTCAAACCCAAAAAACCGAAACCCGACTGGATAAAACCGAAACCCGACTGGGACCCCAAATGCCCAGGCCTAGTAAACGTCTTTCCTTTTCGATTTTGATTTAAATTCTAAAAAACATTTTTTCTAAATCTTTTTTCATTTAGATAAAAAAATTGTTTTTTTCTACGTTTTTTTGATTGATAATTTTACATAACTGCATTATGTGAAATTGATCAAATAGAATATCCTGTCATATATTTTTGATCATTAGAGATATCATGTGACTGAACATGTGAATAACTAGATTGATATTCAAAATTTTCAAGTTTTTTCCTTCTAAAAGTTTATGTGAATAAATAGATAAACTTGCATTTTGATCAAAGTTCCGTTCAATACGGGTGATTTGCATTCTTATCTTTTAGATAAACGTCTCTCATGGTGAAACGTGATTAAAGATTAAGTATGGTAATACAAAGGATAAGAATACAAATCACCCGTATTGATCACGTTTCACACCATGAGAGAGACGTTTTCTTACTCCCTATTTGATCGTAGTCCGGGTCCCTAGCTTCGTTCCTTTTCTTACTCAGATTAAGTAAGGTGATGCGTGTAATTTACTTAAGATTCCGCTCACCCCCACGTTTTTTTTTAATAATATATATTGTGTTGTAAACCGGATGGTTTAAGAATGTCCATAACCAGCCTGATCTTGTCTTGGCCGAACCAGGCTTATCCGGACGGTCCAAGCTTATCCAAATGGCCGCCATTTCCATTTGTGATTCATGTTTATCTTCTCCTTGATTTTAGCCTAGATTTTCTCTCTTGGTTTTATCTTTGCACATCGACCATATCTTGTAAATGGTCGATCATTACTCCATTTATAAGAAGCCCCTTGTTTTGATATTGATAATAAGTTTCACAAACACACAAACCTCATAACAAAAGCTATTCGGCCGATCTCTCTCTCTCTCATCTAGTTAAATCTTGAGTTTGATCAAACCTCAGCAAGAACACCACAATTAAAACACGTTATCAGCACGATCAAGCTCCAAGCTCAACCATCTCGAGTTCAAATTCAATACCCTAAAGCCGCCAACATCAAGATCATCCAAAAACCCTAAGCCGCCAAGTTTCTTATTTTTAATATCGATTGTCCTTAAGTCCTAGAACTAATCTATCTTTGTTCTTTCTTTGGATTGATTAGCCAAGGAGCAAATCGACCAAAGATTAAGGTAAGTAATCAAAACCCTAATCTTTATTTTGCGGTTTATACACCTCGGTTTCAAATTTTAAAAGTATTGAATCCGATCTTATAAAGTTTGTGTTGAGGTTTTGCGGTTTGATTTTGGTTGAAATTTGTTCTTGTCTTGAAATTAAAATCAAATCATTAGTTTGCTAGATGTTTTATAATGAACCGTTTGTAATTATCAAAACCCTAAAAATTTATAAAATTAAAACTTGAATTGATCAAATCCGATTTTAAAACCATAAATAAATTTTGCATGTGTTTGCATGACTTTGGTTCGTATGGGACAACAAGTGATGCGCTTGTATGCGGTACGCTATATGTCTGCACGGTACGCTATATGTCTGCACAACCTCAAGGTCGATGCTTTCACATCCGAGTTGGTCGATGATGCGCACCATAAGGTGCGGCTAGACCATGATCCGCGGTAGTCGATGATGCGCACCATAAGGTGCGGCTAGACCATGATCCGTGGTGGCCGACGATGCGCACCATAAAGATGCGGCTAGGCCATGACCCGTTTCGGACGATGATGCGTACATAAAGGTGCGGCTAGACCATCGTCCGCATTGGCCGATGATACACACCATAATGGTGCGGCTAGGCCATGACCCACATTGGCCGATGAAGCGTACCACAAGGTACGGCTAGGCCATGATCCGCATAGGTCAATGATGCGTACCACAAGGTACGGCTAGACCATGCACGTGTCCATCTCATTGATTTAAAAAAAAAACTTTATAAATCGATTTTTATACGAAGGATTTCATAATCAATCATGTTGATTTTAGATGGACAAGATATGAGATTTAATTTCCTTAATAAGACCTAAACAATCTGAATTATATTTTTTCAGATGACCAATATCACAAACTTGGATTTTGCACCCCTAAGTGTCAAGGGTGACAACTATTTGCAATGGGCTTTAGACATTGAGATCTCTTGGAGCCAAAGGCCTAGAGCATTGTATTGTTGAGGAAACAATGCAAACAAAGAGAGAACTCTAAGGCCCTATGATCATTCGCCATCACATTGAGGAGAGCTTAAAAGCTCGGTATCTCACGATGAGCGATCCATACGAGTTATGGAGAGAGTTTAAGATGAGATATGATCATCGAAGACTTTGATTCTTCCGACAGCCACCTATGAGTGGACTCATCTCAGGATTCAAGACTTTAAGTCTGTGAATGAGTACAACTCAGCCTTGTTTAAGATAGTCTCAAAATTGAGGCTATGTGGCGAGAATGTATCTGATAATCAGTTGTTGGAAAAGACTTTCCGGACAATGTCTTCAAGCAATATGTTGCTTCAGCAACGATCTGGTGAAAGGGTTTAAGACCTATAGTGAGCCCATCTCATGTCTATTGCTTGCGAGAACAAAACAACGAGCTGCTCTTGAAGAATAGTGAGCTTAGACCACCTGGGTATAAGCCTGTCCCTGAGGCAAACCACGCCGCAAAGAAATTTAAGGATGGTACTGAAGCTAACCATGTCCAGCATGACCAAAGGGGCCGCGGTTCTTCACATGGTAGAGGACGCGGCCGTGGAGGTCAAGGGCGAGGACGCGGACGTGGTGGCTATGACAAAGGGCGTTATAACCCTTATGACCATCAAACCAGTCCAATAATGGGCGAGGTAAAGATAAAAGCAATGGGACATCTTCAAAGCCACAGAATCCTGGAAACTCACCATGCCATAGATACGGAATGACAAATCATTGGGCAAAGAACTGCCGAACAGCTAAGCATCTCGTCGACCTCTATCAAGAGAGTCTCAAGGGCAAGAATCCGGAAGCTCACATGGTGTACAAGGACGGTGAGGCCGACTTTGATCATGACAAGGATGACCTCATGGATTATGAGACAAGTGATATGCTGAATGATGACCAAGTTGAATAAGTGATGCATCAAACGATTTGTGTTTGAATGCCTTGGTGTTTAGGTTTAAAATTTTTTAATTGTTTTTCATCCTATGTTTAAGATTTATCTTTGAATAAACTTTGTTTTACTTTCATTATCAATAATAATATGAATGATTCAGATTATATTTTTATTGTTTAGAATGAAAGGAAGTATGGACACACTTGTGGTTGATAGTGGATCTAGTCACACGATCCTAAAGGATAAGAAATTCTTTGTTGATCTAACATTGAAAGATGCCAACGTGAACACAATAGCCGGTGTATCATCACTGATAAGAGGCTACAGCCAAGCTTATGTTCTATTACCAAATGGAACACATCTAGAAATAGATGAAGCTTTATATTCTCCAGACTCTAAGAGAAGCCTATTGAGCTTTAAAGACATTCGCAAGAATGGTCTTCACATTGAGACTGTTGGAGAAGGAGCCAAAGAGTTCCTGAACATTTATGAACTCGGCCAAGACCATAAGAAGGTCTTGGAAACCATACCGGATATCTCCACTGGTCTTTACTATGCCAAGATCAGTGTAGTTGAAGCCAATGCTATAATAAGCAAGGAATTCAAAGAGAATTTCAACTTATGGCATGACCGGTTAGGACATCTCGGGACATCTATGATGCGTAAAATTATCCTAAATTCTAATGGTCATAACCTAAAAGGTAGACGAGTTGTCCCTAAGAATCATACATGTGTACCTTGTGCACAAGGGAAACTCCAAATCCGACCATCACCAGTCAAAATAACAAAGGAAACCATAGGTTTTGGAAAGAATACAAGGTGACATCGTGGACCAATACACCCTCCATGTGGGCGTTTAGGTACTTCATGGTACTCATTGATGCGTCCACAAGATGGTCCCATGTGTGTTTATTGTCCACACGAAATCTAGCTTTAGCTAGACTACTTGCTCAAATCATCAGATTGAAAGCACACTTTCCAGACTTCCCTCTGAAGACTATACGTCTTGACAATGCTGGTGAATTCACTTCCCAAGCCTTTTATGAGTATTGTATGTCTATGGGGGTGACAGTTGAACACTCCGTGGCACATGTCCATACACGAATGGTCTAGCCGAGTCTTTTATTAAAAGAATCGGATGATAGCTAGACCTTTACTCATGAAAAGTAACCTTCCAACCACGGCTTGGGGACCGCATGATCTTGCATGCTGCGAGTTAATCGCATCAGACCATCTAGTGAGCATAGATATTCACCATCCCAACTCTAATGGGTCGAGAGCGGACATCTCCCATCTTAAGACATTTGGATGTGTTGTTTATTATCCAATTGCTCCACCACAAAGAACAAAGATGGGAGCTCAGAGAAGGATGGGAATATATGTTGGATATGATTCTCCTTCAATCATAAAATACCTTGAGCCAACCACGGGTGATTTATTTAAGGCCAGGTATGCGGATTGCCACTTTGTGGAATCTGAGTACCAACATTGGGAGGAGATAATAGCAAGCTGGTAAAAGAAATTACATGGAATCATACATCCCAACCATGGCAAGATCCTCGAACTCAAGCATGTGATCTTGAGGTTCAAAAGATTATACATCTAACAAGAGCTAGCTAATAAATTGCCAGATTCCTTTGCTGACCCGAATAGAATGACCAAGTCATACATACCAGCTGCTAATGCACCAATAAGAATAGACGTCCAGAAGGGACAAAACCAAGTGGCTAAGGCACGTATGAAACGTGGAAGACCTATTGGTTCCAAAGATAAGAACCCTCGCATAAGTAAGAAAGGTGCAAGACCAACCGTGGTCGAGGGGGAGAAGGATCTGGTCGATGTGGTCGATCCGTCCGTCCCAAGGCTCCGGGACGCGGACGGACCAACGTCCGGACATGGTCCAGACGTACCAGCATCCACAGACATGAGCATTGTCTGAGGCAGCTAAGGCCTAATGAGACTTGGGACGCCAAAACTCGTGGTCCTGAACCTCCGGACAATGAAGAGATCTCTATAAACTATATCATGTCTGGAAAACAATGGAATAGAAAGCATGTCGACATGGATGATATATTTGCATACCATGTAGCACTTGAGATCATAGAAGATGATGAGGATCTAGAACCCATGTCTATAAATGAATGCATGCAAAGAAAAGATTGGCTTAAGTGGAAAGAAGCCATAAACGTGGAGTTAAACTCTTTTAAGAAGAGAAGTATTTTCGGTCCTATACTCCGAACACCATATGATGTAAAGCCAGTGGAGTACAAATGGGTCTTTGTGAGAAAGAGAAATGAGAATGGTGAAGTCGTTAGGTACAAGGCCCGACTTGTTGCACAAGGATTCTCACAGAGTCCAGGAATCGATTATGAAGAGACTTACTCTCCTGTGGTGGATGCAACAACCGCATATCTTTATGGACCACTGGACAATGATATATACATGAAAGTACCAGAAGGTATTGAAATACCTAAGAATGCTAAAGGTTCTCGAGAACAACATTGCATCAAGCTAAATAAAGCATTGTATGGATTGAAACAATCAGGTCGAATGTGGTACAATAGATTGAGTGAGTACTTACTGATAGAAGGCTATAAGAATGATCAAGTAAGCCCATGTATATTCATTAAGAAATCCGGCGTATGTTGATGACCTAAACATACTTGGAACGGCCAAAGAGATTTCCCAAACAGTTGAGTATCTGAAGAAGGAATTTGAGATGAAAGATTTGGGAAAGACTAAGTTTTGTCTGGGACTACAGATTGAACATCTTAAGGATGGAATCCTTGTGCACCAAAAGACCTATACAGAGAAGGTTCATAAAAGATTTAATATGGATAAGTGCCATCCACTTATCAGTCCCATGATTGTGAGATCCCTTGGTCTTGAAACTGATCCGTTTAGACCAAAGACCGAGGATGAAGAGGTTCTTGGTCCAGAGTTCCCTTACCTCAGTGTCATTGGCGCCTTGATGTACTTGACTACTCATACTAGGCCGGACATATGTTTTGATGTGAGCCTATTATCTAGGTTCAGTTCATGTCCGACCATGAGGCATTGGAATGGGATCAAACACATCCTGAGATACCTACAAGGAACCAAGGATGTAGGATTATTTTATGCTAACCAAAACAAAGAAGATTTGATTGGTTTTGTCGATGCGAGTTATCAATCCGACCCACACAGGCTAAGTCCCAAACTGGTTATGTTTTCCGCATTATGGAGGCACAGCCATCTCATGGAGATCAGTCAGCAGACCATATCAGCAACATCATCCAACCACTCGGAGATATTGGCAATCCATGAAGCAAACAGAGAGTGTGTCTGGTTGAGGCTCATGACACACCATATCCGGACAGCATGTGGGATCACGGAAGGCAAGGATGGACCAACCATTCTTTATGAAGACAATGCAGCCTGCATAGCTCAGCTCAAGGACGGATACATCAAGGGTGACAAGACTAAGCACGTTCTCCCCAAGTTCTTCTTCACCCATGATCTACAGAAGGAAGGAGAGGTCAAGGTACTCCAAGTCAGATCTAGTGAGAACTCAGCCGACCTCTTCACTAAGGCATTGCCAACTTGCACGCTCAGGAAGCTTATGCTTCAGATTGGTATGCGTTCACTGAAGGATCTTCAGTGATGTTCACTTCAGGGGGAGTAATGCGGCTGTACTCTTTTTCCTGTCTATGGCTTCCCTTTTTACCACATTGGGTTTTTGGATTTACCATGGAAAGGTTTTAACGAGGCAGTATACCAAACGCATTACTAACTCTAGATGGTTATGGCATTCAGGGGGAGTGTTGTAAACCGGATGGTTTAAGAATGTCCATAACCAGCCTGATCTTGTCTTGGCCGAACCAGGCTTATCCGGACGGTCCAAGCTTATCCAAATGGCCGCCATTTCCATTTGTGATTCATGTTTATCTTCTCCTTGATTTTAGCCTAGATTTTCTCTCTTGGTTTTATCTTTGCACATCGACCATATCTTGTAAATGGTCGATCATTACTCCATTTATAAGGAGCCCCTTGTTTTGATATTGATAATAAGTTTCACAAACACACAAACCTCATAACAAAAGCTATTCGGCCGATCTCTCTCTCTCATATCTAGTTAATCTTGAGTTCGATCAAACCTCAGCAAGAACACCACAATTAAAGCATATTGATTTCAACCCGTTCAAATGGGAATTTAGGATCCGGTTACAAGCCCAGTTCGAACAAAGTTCCTAAGTCAATGTATTACAAGCTACCTTCACCCACTCACTAAACCCAGCACAATCTGATAGCCCACTTTTAAAATTCTTAAGACCCGTTTGCCGTTCTCGACCATTGACGTTGCTTATGGAACCGTGAGGTTTCCTCATTGCTTCAGATGCCAGGAACTCCCATACCGTCTTTAGTGTAGCTAGCTTTCGGGGATCTCCTTGGAACTCATAACTTTCACCACCAATTAACACTGACGCAATAGAAGAAGAGATTAGAGTCATACCAAGTGAAAACCGCTCCAATCCCTCAGCATCCTTCTAACACGCCAAGCCACCCGAAACATGAAGCCGAAAGGGCCCACAAGACCAAGCGGATAACTACAAAGCGGGCTCAAGACAGCCACAACCAATCGAAGCCGAAGAACACTCTATGACCTGCAAAAGCGAAGAGAAACGATATCACCGCGAACACAAATGTACCCACGGTGCTGGGAAATGCCGCGACCATCGATCAAGCCACCGAGGGAGGAGATAATCTGCTGACAAAACAGAGACACACAAACCACTCGTCGATCGTCTCATCCGAGAACCGGACAGAGATAAGCTTAAGCCGACAGAAGCTGATCCTGTGGCAAGGAGCAAGCTTTGAAAGGAAACACACAAGAGTGAAACAGTCGGGAGCAAGTCGACACAACTCTCCAACTGACGGAAACCAAAGGACGGGAAGAAGAACAGAGATTGAGAGGAAGGCCACAACATCGCCTTGAAGACACCATAGACGACGCCTCCAACACCGCTCCGGAACAGCACCGCACGAGAGAACACCCCGAGTCCCGACACACGCCGGCTACAAGAGGCTACTAACACCTTTGAGAAAAAGGTCTCCAAATCTCTCAAGGAGGAAGAGGTCAGAGCGACTCTAAACTAGACGCCTAGTAGAGAGCACAGCTCCGCCTCCGCACTCCCCTTTCCAGCAGGGAACCACTGCAAGCCATCTAATCTGCCTCCACGCGCTGCTGTCTCTCCAAGGGACTAAAAGTACCCCTCGCCAAACCCTAAAATCCGACTCCACCAAACGCGAACTCACAGGCCCCGTGATGAGGCTCCACCACCCAACAAGCTGCGCAACGCTGGAGTTTCCCTGCAGTAAAGACGGCACCAGCGAACCTCCAGGAGCAGAAACATCAGAGAAGACGAGGAAAGGGAAGAGCACGATGGTGAAGCAAAGTGAAAACAGAGATGAGGAAGAGAAGAGCCTCCGCCGTTAAACGCTAATGCACCGGACGCGAATCCGGCCACTCAACGACGGAGCAAAACGAGATCTGCAAGTCTGGTTCTTAGAGATGGAAGAGAGAGATAAGAGAGAAAGTAGATCTCGTGATATCGCTCACCCCCACGTTAATTACACAGTTTAGATAACAAAAACTTTTAGCATGACATACGCATGAAATAGCACATATATGAGTGTATTACTCTGCATCCGCCAAAGAATAGATCATCAAATTAAATTTTAAATTCTTACTTTTGTGATATGGCTCAAATACCATTTTCTATTATTTTATAGTTATTTATTATAAAATCTTAAAAGCATTAGATGATCGAAATGGTAATTAAGGAACATGATGAGCATGATGATAACAGCTATAAACATTTAGTATGTATAAATCGTGAAAGAAAAGTAGGAGGAAAGTACTAAGTCGACAAGTATAAATGTATAATAGAAAAATGGCTAATGAAAATCTTAACCAAACTATATATATCATAGCATCCTCCCACAAGTCCACAACTCAACATGACGTGTTAAATCAGCTTTCATCTCGAGAACCTCTTCAACAACCAGAGGGTGATTAAGAAGAGGCATCTCCCAAGGCTAATCCAGAATACATGACGCACGATTATAAATTTTAGTGACTAACAGAATTTCACTGCTGAATAATCTTTGCTTTGGACCTCCCAATACTCATCGGTCCACTTCTCGACCTCTCTCTCCGCACTTTCTTGTTTCTCAAGAAACCTCTTGAGCTCATCATCTGCATAAGGCTGCCGCAAACCACAAGCAGGCTCAGTGACATAACCAACGAGTCGTCCATGCACTGCCTGATCAGACCACCATCAGTGATCGGACAAGCCATCGTCTCCGAACACACTTCGGTCGCATTTTCGGGCACAGTTGCATCCAACTTCATCAGCTTCCCACAGCCTTGCAAGACATACAACATATAATCATAGACATACTTCATCTCTAGATTCTTCATCATGTACTCACCTTCTTGCCTCCCAATGACTTGTGCCTGCATGTATATACAATATTAAGATCATCACAAAAATAATCATGAGTTGATCAACATAAAGTTGTAAAAAAAAAACAGAACTCTATAAGACTTGTAAGATTTTTTATACAATTGATTAGTTACCTTGTCGGTATTGTTGTTGCCCCATTCAACAGCAAACTTGAGATTAAAACAATTGTTAGGTGTAATGGGCCAGTAATGCTCCATTTGAATCATACTTCTTACCGAAAAAACCAAAAAAAAATCTGGCTTAATCAGTAGAGTCATGCTATCACATGCTAGTATCACCGACCATGCATTCCCTTCTATACAAATCTTGTACCTTATTTACCAAAATCCAAATCTCAAGAATGTTATTATCTTGTATAATCAGGGGGAAAAGATAAATTATTATGTTCTGCACACCTGTGAGTGCATTGATCTTCTAAGTTTGATCCTTTAAACCCGAACAGAAGAGGAGTAATGGGTTGGGCAGCTTATAGTAAGAGACAAATCCTAAACCACGAAACCTAGCTTGTCTCAAAAGATTTTGATTTTGGGCTTTAGGATTGTAATAAAAACACTCAACTTAAATAACAAACATACGTTTCTATGCAATAAAAAAACGCTCAACTTGCAAAAAAGAACATGTAAAGACTTTCAACGCACGAAACGTTCAAGTCAAATAAACGACCACCGAAGCAGAAAGAAAGAACTGGACCAACTGGTTATGGTTTTCAACAGCGCGGTGGTTGTGGCTGTAGCCGACGTCTCCACACACACATGCCAGCTGATGTGGAGGGTTCCGTCGTCGCAGAGGATCAATACAGAGCAGCTTATGGACGTGGCGTTCTGCTACCCGATGTATCAGTTGAGTCGTTTGGTTCTCTGTTTATGGACTTTCATGTGTCTCCCTCCTGATGATTCTTTCTACTCCTACACCTACTAATCTCAATCCGCTTCTTCTTCTTCTTTGTCGGATGATGCTGATGATGAAGATCGACTTGCTTTTGATCATAGCGTAACATAACGTCTATGATCATCGTGATTATGAATTTATGATGATGATGATCGATCTTCTTCTTCGTTTCATGACTATTACAATCATTACTCCCATTCATATTGACTTTTTACGGACTTTTTTAAAAAAATTCTATAGCGTTTCTGAGCTGTATGATTAGGTGATGTCTCTGTTTCTTGAAAATGTTACAATCTTTTTCTTGTTTATTTTCTTCAGTCACTGTAAATTGTTACACTTGGTAATATTCAAAATACAAAAAAAAACAGATATACAATGTTGGTTTTGTGATGATTGTGTTCTTTGAGCAATGGTTGTGTTCTTTCCATGTTGTTCTTTTGATGATTTTAACAGATTGATCTGCTAAAGATGTTGTTTGATCTTTTCTTCATCTAGTGTTGATTCTCATTGCCTTATAAGACCATAAAGTTGTTTACTGCTTCTTTTACAAAGAAAAAAGTTGTTTACTGCTTAACACACATGTTAACACCTTCCAGAAAGTTTGATACTTTGTAGAGGTGCAAGGCTGTTCTAAATCAGATCACAGCTTCTGGTTTCTGTATCTGTTTTTGATGAATCAGTAATACTACAGGCAGGCAATGACATCTACCATATGGGCCGGTCTGTGTTCAATTGATTGTGTTTAGACTTTTAGCCCAACATGTTTGCAAATTTTAAATGTAAGTTAAAGAATGAAGGATGTTTGTCCAGATATGACCCATTTTTGCATCGTTTATTTTGTTATATTTTACAGTTTTGGTCGATAATAGTTAGGCCTGCGCATTTTATCCGTTAAATTTGATTCGATTCGTTATTCGTTTTGATTCGATCCGAAAATTCTGAATATCCGTAAATTTTCGAAGCAAAGCAAATACTAAAAATCAGTATCCGTTAAAATCTAAGCAAATAACAAATACTAAAATTTTGGGAAGCGGATATCCGATCCAGCAATATATAAATACATGTATATCTTGATTATATTTAAAGTTTTAAATGTATAAAATTTATAATTGTTATTCTAACATATGATTTGACAAATTCTGTTCACATTATTACTTATTTAAAAGTATTACATAAAATGCAGAGAAACAATTATGACAATTATATATTTTTCTTAAGTTCTGTGTTATTATAATTGTTAACTAAGTTTAAAAATTTTACAAAATATGTAGATTCACTACTTTTTTAATTTTTTATCTTTTATATCATGCAAAAAAAAATATTTTACAAAACAAATTTGTATCAATTTTTTTAGATTATTTGTATTAATCCAAACATATGAGATATCCGTAAGTATTCGTAAATATCCGCAAATATCTATTTATTTTCCGGATATCCATTTTTCCGAATATCTGTATTTTACCGAAGCAAAGCAAATCAAAAAATTAGATATATGTGACATACGAAGCAAATCACGAATACATTCAAAAACCCGGATATCCGATCCGTGCCCAGACCTAATAATAGTCTTAATTTCGTTTTGATAATTTTTGTCAGAAAAAAAAAACATTTTCTGTGTGGTGTAAAATTAAAATGTATAATTACCCAGTGCATGACTTTTAGTGTGAAACAACAAAAAAAAAAATAGATGAACATATGCTTGACATTTTGTGTCAAAGATAGTAACAAGTCAAAGTTGGATTCAAAAGTTCCATCTTTTGCATCAGTGTCTGTGATTCACCAGGAAAAAATAGATGAAGATAAAGTCACATGTCTCAACAGTCTTTCCCTGAAGACAAAAGCTTACATCCATTCACATGACCATGTCCAATCATGTCATACATACATCCTGACTGTGTCTTTACATATAGAAACACAAATCTATTAATAATACACATGTATAGCTTTCCAGTTCTATGAAATTTGTGCTTGGTAATACTAAGAACATACACAATGGTGAATTTTTCAAATAGATTCTGAAGTAGTGAATATTTACATTTTTATATTATTAAGTTAAAGTTATAGTATTCGAAAGGAAACTAAAATACTTAAAATCAGCATAGACTAAGAAAGTATCTTATGAGTATTTAAGAGTTTGTTATTCAATATATTCTTCTCTCATGTTCTTTTAAAAATTGTTTAAAGAAAACCCCGGCCCATTGAGATTCTCTAAAACCACAGATGATTACACTTTGTAATAAACTTTTTACCCATCATTTCAAATCTTTCCGTTTTTCGTAAACTATTTTCTCAACTATTTATATACACAAAAGAGAATCTTGATTTGTTAAAAGTTTATAAAGTTTGCATAATGAATGCAATAATGGAGTGGTCTATGGAGAGGAATTATCTAAAAATAGTAGAAAAGCATGTGGTTCCCCTCCTTTCTCATGCATGCATTAATCAATTAATCTTTTATACTTCATCATATGCTGTTCCTTTCATCATATCTTAGACAACAAAAAAAAATAGATGAACATATGCTTGACATTTTGTGTCAAAGATAGTAACAAGTCAAAGTTGGATTCAAAAGTTCCATCTTTTGCATCAGTGTCTGTGATTCACCAGGAAAAATAGATGAAGATAAAGTCACATGTCTCAACAGTCTTTCCCTGAAGACAAAAGCTTACATCCATTCACATGACCATGTCCAATCATGTCATACATACATCCTGACTGTGTCTTTACATATAGAAACACAAATCTATTAATAATACACATGTATAGCTTTCCAGTTCTATGAAATTTGTGCTTGGTAATACTAAGAACATACACAATGGTGAATTTTTCAAATAGATTCTGAAGTAGTGAATATTTACATTTTTATATTATTAAGTTAAAGTTATAGTATTCGAAAGGAAACTAAAATACTTAAAATCAGCATAGACTAAGAAAGTATCTTATGAGTATTTAAGAGTTTGTTATTCAATATATTCTTCTCTCATGTTCTTTTAAAAATTGTTTAAAGAAAACCCCGGCCCATTGAGATTCTCTAAAACCACAGATGATTACACTTTGTAATAAACTTTTTACCCATCATTTCAAATCTTTCCGTTTTTCGTAAACTATTTTCTCAACTATTTATATACACAAAAGAGAATCTTGATTTGTTAAAAGTTTATAAAGTTTGCATAATGAATGCAATAATGGAGTGGTCTATGGAGAGGAATTATCTAAAAATAGTAGAAAAGCATGTGGTTCCCCTCCTTTCTCATGCATGCATTAATCAATTAATCTTTTATACTTCATCATATGCTGTTCCTTTCATCATATCTTAGACAACAAAAAAAAATAGATGAACATATGCTTGACATTTTGTGTCAAAGATAGTAACAAGTCAAAGTTGGATTCAAAAGTTCCATCTTTTGCATCAGTGTCTGTGATTCACCAGGAAAAATAGATGAAGATAAAGTCACATGTCTCAACAGTCTTTCCCTGAAGACAAAAGCTTACATCCATTCACATGACCATGTCCAATCATGTCATACATACATCCTGACTGTGTCTTTACATATAGAAACACAAATCTATTAATAATACACATGTATAGCTTTCCAGTTCTATGAAATTTGTGCTTGGTAATACTAAGAACATACACAATGGTGAATTTTTCAAATAGATTCTGAAGTAGTGAATATTTACATTTTTATATTATTAAGTTAAAGTTATAGTATTCGAAAGGAAACTAAAATACTTAAAATCAGCATAGACTAAGAAAGTATCTTATGAGTATTTAAGAGTTTGTTATTCAATATATTCTTCTCTCATGTTCTTTTAAAAATTGTTTAAAGAAAACCCCGGCCCATTGAGATTCTCTAAAACCACAGATGATTACACTTTGTAATAAACTTTTTACCCATCATTTCAAATCTTTCCGTTTTTCGTAAACTATTTTCTCAACTATTTATATACACAAAAGAGAATCTTGATTTGTTAAAAGTTTATAAAGTTTGCATAATGAATGCAATAATGGAGTGGTCTATGGAGAGGAATTATCTAAAAATAGTAGAAAAGCATGTGGTTCCCCTCCTTTCTCATGCATGCATTAATCAATTAATCTTTTATACTTCATCATATGCTGTTCCTTTCATCATATCTTAGACAACAAAAAAAAATAGATGAACATATGCTTGACATTTTGTGTCAAAGATAGTAACAAGTCAAAGTTGGATTCAAAAGTTCCATCTTTTGCATCAGTGTCTGTGATTCACCAGGAAAAATAGATGAACATATGCTTGACATTTTGTGTCAAAGATAGTAACAAGTCAAAGTTGGATTCAAAAGTTCCATCTTTTGCATCAGTGTCTGTGATTCACCAGGAAAAATAGATGAAGATAAAGTCACATGTCTCAACAGTCTTTCCCTGAAGACAAAAGCTTACATCCATTCACATGACCATGTCCAATCATGTCATACATACATCCTGACTGTGTCTTTACATATAGAAACACAAATCTATTAATAATACACATGTATAGCTTTCCAGTTCTATGAAATTTGTGCTTGGTAATACTAAGAACATACACAATGGTGAATTTTTCAAATAGATTCTGAAGTAGTGAATATTTACATTTTTATATTATTAAGTTAAAGTTATAGTATTCGAAAGGAAACTAAAATACTTAAAATCAGCATAGACTAAGAAAGTATCTTATGAGTATTTAAGAGTTTGTTATTCAATATATTCTTCTCTCATGTTCTTTTAAAAATTGTTTAAAGAAAACCCCGGCCCATTGAGATTCTCTAAAACCACAGATGATTACACTTTGTAATAAACTTTTTACCCATCATTTCAAATCTTTCCGTTTTTCGTAAACTATTTTCTCAACTATTTATATACACAAAAGAGAATCTTGATTTGTTAAAAGTTTATAAAGTTTGCATAATGAATGCAATAATGGAGTGGTCTATGGAGAGGAATTATCTAAAAATAGTAGAAAAGCATGTGGTTCCCCTCCTTTCTCATGCATGCATTAATCAATTAATCTTTTATACTTCATCATATGCTGTTCCTTTCATCATATCTTAGACAACAAAAAAAATAGATGAACATATGCTTGACATTTTGTGTCAAAGATAGTAACAAGTCAAAGTTGGATTCAAAAGTTCCATCTTTTGCATCAGTGTCTGTGATTCACCAGGAAAAATAGATGAACATATGCTTGACATTTTGTGTCAAAGATAGTAACAAGTCAAAGTTGGATTCAAAAGTTCCATCTTTTGCATCAGTGTCTGTGATTCACCAGGAAAAATAGATGAACATATGCTTGACATTTTGTGTCAAAGATAGTAACAAGTCAAAGTTGGATTCAAAAGTTCCATCTTTTGCATCAGTGTCTGTGATTCACCAGGAAAAATAGATGAACATATGCTTGACATTTTGTGTCAAAGATAGTAACAAGTCAAAGTTGGATTCAAAAGTTCCATCTTTTGCATCAGTGTCTGTGATTCACCAGGAAAAATAGATGAACATATGCTTGACATTTTGTGTCAAAGATAGTAACAAGTCAAAGTTGGATTCAAAAGTTCCATCTTTTGCATCAGTGTCTGTGATTCACCAGGAAAAATAGATGAAGATAAAGTCACATGTCTCAACAGTCTTTCCCTGAAGACAAAAGCTTACATCCATTCACATGACCATGTCCAATCATGTCATACATACATCCTGACTGTGTCTTTACATATAGAAACACAAATCTATTAATAATACACATGTATAGCTTTCCAGTTCTATGAAATTTGTGCTTGGTAATACTAAGAACATACACAATGGTGAATTTTTCAAATAGATTCTGAAGTAGTGAATATTTACATTTTTATATTATTAAGTTAAAGTTATAGTATTCGAAAGGAAACTAAAATACTTAAAATCAGCATAGACTAAGAAAGTATCTTATGAGTATTTAAGAGTTTGTTATTCAATATATTCTTCTCTCATGTTCTTTTAAAAATTGTTTAAAGAAAACCCCGGCCCATTGAGATTCTCTAAAACCACAGATGATTACACTTTGTAATAAACTTTTTACCCATCATTTCAAATCTTTCCGTTTTTCGTAAACTATTTTCTCAACTATTTATATACACAAAAGAGAATCTTGATTTGTTAAAAGTTTATAAAGTTTGCATAATGAATGCAATAATGGAGTGGTCTATGGAGAGGAATTATCTAAAAATAGTAGAAAAGCATGTGGTTCCCCTCCTTTCTCATGCATGCATTAATCAATTAATCTTTTATACTTCATCATATGCTGTTCCTTTCATCATATCTTAGACAACAAAAAAAATAGATGAAGATAAAGTCACATGTCTCAACAGTCTTTCCCTGAAGACAAAAGCTTACATCCATTCACATGACCATGTCCAATCATGTCATACATACATCCTGACTGTGTCTTTACATATAGAAACACAAATCTATTAATAATACACATGTATAGCTTTCCAGTTCTATGAAATTTGTGCTTGGTAATACTAAGAACATACACAATGGTGAATTTTTCAAATAGATTCTGAAGTAGTGAATATTTACATTTTTATATTATTAAGTTAAAGTTATAGTATTCGAAAGGAAACTAAAATACTTAAAATCAGCATAGACTAAGAAAGTATCTTATGAGTATTTAAGAGTTTGTTATTCAATATATTCTTCTCTCATGTTCTTTTAAAAATTGTTTAAAGAAAACCCCGGCCCATTGAGATTCTCTAAAAACCACAGATGATTACACTTTGTAATAAACTTTTTACCCATCATTTCAAATCTTTCCGTTTTTCGTAAACTATTTTCTCAACTATTTATATACACAAAAGAGAATCTTGATTTGTTAAAAGTTTATAAAGTTTGCATAATGAATGCAATAATGGAGTGGTCTATGGAGAGGAATTATCTAAAAAATAGTAGAAAAGCATGTGGTTCCCCCTCCTTTCTCATGCATGCATTAATCAATTAATCTTTTATACTTCATCATATGCTGTTCCTTTCATCATATCTTAGACAACAAAAAAAAAAAGAGACAAATGGTTTGAAAAGCATTTGGAAAAGGAGATTTTCGTACACTTCAAATCGTCCAATTACCATTGAAATCATGATTAATAACACTTGTGGGATAAAAGTTTCGTTAATACGATCTTTATTCTATAACAACTCACTACACCAAACAACGAACTCAGTTGGGCTTCGTGTGGGATCTATCAGTCTTCGTTCGAGTAGAACGTAAAAACAATATAAATAATTGCTTTACATGTGAAACCAATATAATAATCTCGTAACATGACGTCAATGCACCATGTGAATGCATTGGCATAAATATTGCATTATATAGACAATACGTGTTTGTGATATCGTGACCTAACAGCGATTATCGATGGCACTGGTCACTCTTGTTTTTGGACTTACGCTCAAGTGGGTAGAAGCTGCAACATCAAAATGTACATTTTTAAATCGAATAGGCAATTATAAAAATAAATGATAAAGACGAGTTTTGGGTGGGTACCCAATGGAACTTTGTCCATATCATCCATTATATGCATAATATACTTTTTTGTTGTTCATGTTTTATATAATTAAATGCATTGTCTCAAATCTCATCTCATTTGCATATGGTGAATCGCACAAAAATACAATCACCGACAAGAATCCAATCACTCTTTATTGAAGTAGTCGTCTAGATTAATGGGTCATTAGTAAAATATATATATACCCTGTTATTAGTATTACGATGGTAAAAAAATAATTGATTGAAAGTGCAGAAGGTAAAAAACTCTTAATGTTTTTTTTCTTGATTTTTCAAAGGAAAAATTGTTCTTCTTTTCCTTCGCATCGGATACCATTACTAATTAGTACTATTCACTTTTTTGACTGCTGGCCACTTATTAACCACATTCCGATTTTACCCCTCTCCGTGATCTGTGCGTCAGTTATGGGCTCACGGGAGTGACATACGCGTACGGTGAGTGATTACAACTTCTCGCACGTGTGGCTTTTGGTTACAACACGTGTGACCTCTACTCGCAAGCTTTTCCAGTTACTGGCAGTGACATATCCGAATCGATGATGACTCCTAGCTGAGCCTGAGAGTTGGTAAAGTTAAACGGCGTTAATTGGAACTTTTAACGGTAGGTTATGCAGAGCATCGGAATTACTATAATACCCTGCTGTTTTTTTTGGTAAACATACTGAGAACTCTCTTCTAGTATTTTATCTAATACAGTATATATATTTATAAAGATTTTTATTTTGATAAAAGAAAACATTTTTATAAATCAATTTTGTAATTTCTCATCTCCGTACTACACAATGCTGAAAGTTCATAATGCATAAATTTTATACATATTAAATGTTAATGTTTTTATGGAAATTTGTAATAAATTCGCATTTATCCTAATTATGGGTATGCAAGTTAAAATAAATAAATTATGGGATTTCTTTGACAATGGCATGCAGTCGTCCACATTTGAACAAATTATAAAACAAATAGTCCTGTGGCAGTACAATTTTTTGTTCTCATTATATAAAAAACCGTGTGATGCATGTTTTTCAATTTATCTACTCCTCAGTTTTCACATTGATTTACGGTTAATCACTTTCACCGTTGACGAAAATTGAGGTGGATTATATAAATTACTAAACATCGGTCGTGTAAAACAAATTAATCATATAAAAAATCAAATAATGCAGAGCAACATGCGAAGAGGATTAGAGCATAAAGAATCTTTGTCTTAGTGATGAGTGATGATAACATTGAAATTCGAATTATATCAATAATATTAGTTATAATTAACCGTGGATGAAACGCCAATCTGGCTCTGAACCCTTCTGACCATTCCACATTGTCTTCTTTAAAATTTTCAAATAATTCTCTTGGACTTTCCACCAGATTCCTTTATATTCTTATAACCATTTTACGAAACTATTTCATTTTTTATTTTTGGATTTTCCATTAATATTTCTAGTCCTAATAGAAACTTAGGTTCCTCCGTTCCTGTCATTTTCAGCATGTAATAGCTATATTCAAGTGTATTAAATATTATAAGATAATTCGTGTGCCAAAATAGTTTATACACTATATTTAGAACAAAATATTCAGAAATAAAAAGATTAGTAAAAAGGCGAATATTCGCCATTAAGAGAAAAAAAATGAAAAAGCGAGTTGGGAAAAAGAAGAGAATATTAAATTGTTTTACTGTGAATAATAATTCTAGAGAGAGTGTAAAATAATAATTAAAAAAGCTATTGGAGAGGGAAAGGGAAGTGATAAGAGAGAGAGAGAGAGAAAGTAGAAACTCTTGTGAGAGAGGTGAGGAGAGAGAGAGAGAGAGAGAGAGAAAGTAGAAACTCTTGTGAGAGAGGTGAGAGAGAGAGAGAAAGTAGAAACTCTTGTGAGAGAGGTGAGAGAGAGAGAGAAAGTAGAAACTCTTGTGAGAGAGGTGAGGAGAGAGAGAGAGAAAGTAGAAACTCTTGTGAGAGAGGTGAGGAGAGAGAGAGAGGGAGTGAGAAAGTTTGGATTTTGAGCTGTGTGGTTGGATTCTTGCGAGAAAGAAACCAGACCCACCACCACTTCCAAAGCCTTGTCCCAACGAACCACATTATTGTTCAAGTTCATCTCGTTAGGGTTTCTTCTTTCTTCTAAAAGCTCAGAGAGTGTTGACGAGTAGAGGAGGCGAAGCTTCTTTTCAGACGACAATGGAAGCGGTGAATCTTAGAAGGGAGAAGCTAGCTAGAGTTTTCTTGGTGTGTTTATGGTTGTGGGGTTTCGTCACTCTATCCTACGCCGCAAGGTCCGGCGTATCTAAGCAGAAGTTCGAAGTGAAGAAGCATCTGAACAGGCTTAACAAACCTGCCGTCAAGAGCATTCAGGTTTAAGCAAATCTATTATCTTCTTAAGTATTATTTTGAGTATTTTTCTGCTTGGAATTGATTTTGCCAAGTATCATAATCTGATGATTCTTGATTTCTCTCTCCTCCTACTACTACACAATGATGATGATTTATTTTACCTATTTGTTTATTAATTGAACAATTAAGTACATTTTTATCTTGAGATTATGGTTCACTCTAACGAAAGTTTCCAACTTTGGATAACAGAGCCCAGATGGTGATATAATTGACTGTGTTCCTATCACAAAGCAACCAGCTTTTGATCATCCTTTCCTCAAAGACCACAAGATTCAGGTTTTTACATATACTATAACTTTATTTAGATTTTTATTTGGGGCTTTTTTTACAAGTGCTGATGTTTAAGTTTCTTTCTATAGATGAAGCCTAATTATCATCCTGAGGGACTCTTTGATGACAACAAAGTGTCTTCTTCTTCTACTAAATCTAAAGATAAGGAACCCCATATCCCTCAGTTATGGCATCGTTATGGCAAATGCGCTGAAGGAACCATTCCCATGAGGAGGACAAAGGAGGACGATGTCTTGAGAGCAAGTTCTGTCAAAAGATATGGCAAGAAGAAGCATAGATCTGTCCCTTTGCCTAAATCTGCTGAACCTGACCTCATCAACCAAAGTGGTCACCAGGTTAGTCAAAGTTTCTTTTTTTGTTTTGTTTTTGTTATTGGTTTCTTGATCTAAGTTGTGGTCTTTGTTTTGGTTTCTTGAACTGTAGCATGCCATAGCTTATGTGGAAGGGGATAAGTACTATGGAGCTAAAGCGACTATTAATGTGTGGGAGCCAAAGATACAGCAGCAGAATGAGTTCAGCTTGTCGCAGATATGGCTTCTTGGTGGCTCATTCGGACAAGATCTTAACAGCATCGAAGCTGGTTGGCAGGTACACACACTCAGTTAGCTTCTAGGGACTGTAAAAATATGATTTTGGTTTCTCATGTTCTGTTTAATGATTTGTGTTTGCTTTACAGGTGAGCCCGGATCTGTACGGTGACAATAACACAAGACTCTTCACCTACTGGACTGTAAGTTCCTTAGACCACTGTCTAAATCAAATGCTTATGGTCTTATGCTTCTGTGTTTTTTTGCTAACATTTTTATGCTTTTGCAGAGTGATGCATATCAAGCTACTGGCTGCTACAACCTTCTTTGCTCAGGTTTTATTCAAATAAACAGCGACATAGCAATGGGAGCAAGTATCTCTCCGGTCTCTGGCTACCGTAACTCGCAGTATGATATCAGCATTCTGATCTGGAAGGTATGTTAAAGCCATAAAGAGAACTGAGAAAGAGATGAGCCACCTCTAACTTGGCCTCTGTTACTTTTGTCACAGGATCGAAGAGGGACACTGGTGGATGCAATTTGGAAACGGCTATGTTTTAGGATACTGGCCATCTTTCCTCTTCTCCTACTTAACAGAAACTTAGGTTCCTCCGTTCCTGTCATTTTCAGCATGTAATAGCTATATTCAAGTGTATTAAATATTATAAGATAATTCGTGTGCCAAAATAGTTTATACACTATATTTAGAACAAAATATTCAGAAATAAAAAGATTAGTAAAAAGGCGAATATTCGCCATTAAGAGAAAAAAAATGAAAAAGCGAGTTGGGAAAAAGAAGAGAATATTAAATTGTTTTACTGTGAATAATAATTCTAGAGAGAGTGTAAAATAATAATTAAAAAAGCTATTGGAGAGGGGAAAGGGAAGTGATAAGAGAGAGAGAGAGAAAGTAGAAACTCTTGTGAGAGAGGTGAGGAGAGAGAGAGAGGGAGTGAGAAAGTTTGGATTTTGAGCTGTGTGGTTGGATTCTTGCGAGAAAGAAACCAGACCCACCACCACTTCCAAAGCCTTGTCCCAACGAACCACATTATTGTTCAAGTTCATCTCGTTAGGGTTTCTTCTTTCTTCTAAAAGCTCAGAGAGTGTTGACGAGTAGAGGAGGCGAAGCTTCTTTTCAGACGACAATGGAAGCGGTGAATCTTAGAAGGGAGAAGCTAGCTAGAGTTTTCTTGGTGTGTTTATGGTTGTGGGGTTTCGTCACTCTATCCTACGCCGCAAGGTCCGGCGTATCTAAGCAGAAGTTCGAAGTGAAGAAGCATCTGAACAGGCTTAACAAACCTGCCGTCAAGAGCATTCAGGTTTAAGCAAATCTATTATCTTCTTAAGTATTATTTTGAGTATTTTTCTGCTTGGAATTGATTTTGCCAAGTATCATAATCTGATGATTCTTGATTTCTCTCTCCTCCTACTACTACACAATGATGATGATTTATTTTACCTATTTGTTTATTAATTGAACAATTAAGTACATTTTTATCTTGAGATTATGGTTCACTCTAACGAAAGTTTCCAACTTTGGATAACAGAGCCCAGATGGTGATATAATTGACTGTGTTCCTATCACAAAGCAACCAGCTTTTGATCATCCTTTCCTCAAAGACCACAAGATTCAGGTTTTTACATATACTATAACTTTATTTAGATTTTTATTTGGGGCTTTTTTTACAAGTGCTGATGTTTAAGTTTCTTTCTATAGATGAAGCCTAATTATCATCCTGAGGGACTCTTTGATGACAACAAAGTGTCTTCTTCTTCTACTAAATCTAAAGATAAGGAACCCCATATCCCTCAGTTATGGCATCGTTATGGCAAATGCGCTGAAGGAACCATTCCCATGAGGAGGACAAAGGAGGACGATGTCTTGAGAGCAAGTTCTGTCAAAAGATATGGCAAGAAGAAGCATAGATCTGTCCCTTTGCCTAAATCTGCTGAACCTGACCTCATCAACCAAAGTGGTCACCAGGTTAGTCAAAGTTTCTTTTTTTGTTTTGTTTTTGTTATTGGTTTCTTGATCTAAGTTGTGGTCTTTGTTTTGGTTTCTTGAACTGTAGCATGCCATAGCTTATGTGGAAGGGGATAAGTACTATGGAGCTAAAGCGACTATTAATGTGTGGGAGCCAAAGATACAGCAGCAGAATGAGTTCAGCTTGTCGCAGATATGGCTTCTTGGTGGCTCATTCGGACAAGATCTTAACAGCATCGAAGCTGGTTGGCAGGTACACACACTCAGTTAGCTTCTAGGGACTGTAAAAATATGATTTTGGTTTCTCATGTTCTGTTTAATGATTTGTGTTTGCTTTACAGGTGAGCCCGGATCTGTACGGTGACAATAACACAAGACTCTTCACCTACTGGACTGTAAGTTCCTTAGACCACTGTCTAAATCAAATGCTTATGGTCTTATGCTTCTGTGTTTTTTTTTTTGCTAACATTTTTATGCTTTTTGCAGAGTGATGCATATCAAGCTACTGGCTGCTACAACCTTCTTTGCTCAGGTTTTATTCAAATAAACAGCGACATAGCAATGGGAGCAAGTATCTCTCCGGTCTCTGGCTACCGTAACTCGCAGTATGATATCAGCATTCTGATCTGGAAGGTATGTTAAAGCCATAAAGAGAACTGAGAAAGAGATGAGCCACCTCTAACTTGGCCTCTGTTACTTTTTGTCACAGGATCCGAAAGAGGGACACTGGTGGATGCAATTTGGAAACGGCTATGTTTTAGGATACTGGCCATCTTTCCTCTTCTCCTACTTAACAGAAAGTGCGTCCATGATTGAATGGGGAGGGGAAGTTGTGAACTCACAATCAGACGGCCACCACACTTCGACGCAAATGGGCAGTGGTAGATTCCCAGAAGAAGGCTTCAGCAAAGCAAGTTACTTCAGGAACATTCAGGTGGTTGATTCTTCAAACAACCTCAAGGCACCTAAAGGACTTGGAACGTTCACTGAGCAGTCTAACTGTTATGATGTTCAACCCGGAAACAATGATGATTGGGGTCATTTCTTCTACTATGGAGGTCCTGGTAAAAACGAGAACTGTCCATAAAGTAGTAGAGACACCAAGTGATGTACTGTACTGACTCACCTGTCCGGTTCTCTTGTTTTGTGAATTCACCCTGTGTTTCTATCTACACACAGTTCACCTTCTTGGGTAGTAGTATTAGGGATGGAAAAAGTTTATGTAATGGTTAGTTTGTTTGGTTTCTTCTTCTCCATGTAAGTAGATGGGCAAGAGGGAACGTGTCGCTTAAGGTTTCTTTGAAAACATTGAAACTTTACTTTGTCTCCTTTGTATCGTGTGATTTGTTTAATCAAGTGAGTGAATCTCTCTTTTCTTATTAACAAGTTTCACAGGAAATTCAAATGGTTTAATTAAATTAACGTTTGCCTAAATGGTTGAGTTAATTAGTCAGGGGAATATTATCTTAAAATCAAACTAGACCAAAACCAGACTGAAAATTAAATTCGTTTCTATTTCTCTAAACAAAAAATCAAAATCAAACCGGAACCAAACTGACGAGACCAAAACTGACGAGACCAAAACCAGATCGAAAATTAAATTCGTTTCTATTTCTCTAAACAAAAATATCAAAATCAAACCGGAACTAAACTGAGCGAGTGCATGAATATCCTATAATAATTTTTATTATTATTTTAAATAACTATATATAAAAAATATAATCTATAAATTTATAATTATTTTGAAACCTTGAATTACATGAATATTTGTTTGGTTTTACGGGTTTTATTCGGGTTTTCTAGTTTTTATGGGGGTTTTGGTTTTAAACTTGAACTAAACTAAACTATTTATAATTCAGTTCTGTTTCGGTTTTGTAAAATGTTGAAACATACCATGGCAAACCAATATGTTCCAAAATTTGTCCGGTTTCTAAACAAATTTTATTTCTCAACCAGAATAACCTGAAACTCGAATAATCCGACTGACCCGGACCAAAAACCTGAATGACAAACACTATAATTAATCTTCGCTACCTACTCTATAATAATCTTCGCTACCTACTCTATAATTTCTCTTTTCACAGTAAGTCAAGTAAGAGATTTTCTTTCTCAATTTAATACAAAGTTAAAAAAGAATTTCACAAAGAAGTATTAAGGTATATATATACCTATTTGAACGTTCAATATAACATCTTTTTTCTTGGATAACGTTTAATATGACGTCTAAATTATTAATTATGAAACTAAATGTTTACAAAGTATTGTTATTATATACAATATAAATATATATATATATATATTATTTCATTTTCAAGATTTTATATTATAATACATTAATTATAATAATAAATTTTATATTATAACACATTAATTATAATAATTAATAAATAAAAGGTTATATATCACTTAATATTATTATAATTATCTAAGGGTTTAAAAGATAATTGTTATAGTTTTATAGAGTATGTATAGTGTTTAAGTACCGTTTTTAAATGGATTAAATATAATACTGATGGAGCATGGAATCCTGAGACAGGAAGCGGTGGAACAGGGTGGATAAGCAGAGATCAACAAGGACATATGTTCTGGGCAGGTGCAAGAGCGTTACAAAATCTGGGATCCGCCATGGAAGCTGAAGCAGAGGCGATCAGATGGGCCCTCGAAACAATGAGTGCTTTTCAGTATCGAAAGGTAATTGTGGAGTCTGATTCGCAGGTCTTAGTTCGAATGATAATAGGAGAAGAAGACATCTGGCCTAAAATGCAGTCGCTCATTCAGGACATTTAACAACTACTTTCAGCATGTTCAGATTATATAGTAGTTTTTCAGCAGCGGGATGGGAATAAGGCAGCGGATAAGATAGCCAAGGAGACTTATTCTTTTACAAATAATATCTCTCTTTTGTATTATATAGTGCCCTCTTGGTTAAACTCTATTGCGAAGGTTGACAAACCTCTATAAGGATGATGATATTGGCTAATATAAGTTGAAGTTGAGTTGAAAAAAAGTGCCGCTTTTAAGCGACAGATTAGAAGAACACCAATAGATTGATAGATATGGTCTGTACAATGTATTGGTTTATATACCGGTTATGTATTAGAGTAAACCGGATTACATTGTTAGTTACTACATAAAGGAGTAAATGTAATGTACATTGATTAAGGAAATAAGATTGTAACAAATTTTATTGTTTCCTTCATCGAGATCAAGCTCACTCACTCTCTCTCGTTCTAATACAATTTGTCAATGTGTTTGGAATTTACAACATCAATTGTCTATTTTTTTTTCGATCAAAAATTGCAGAAAGTTGTCATACTTCATTATATTTTACAAGTGCTATACGGTCTTTATTATTATTATTATTATTTTTTTTTTTGATCAAATGCTATAGGGTCTTTATTTATAAGAAACTGTATCTTTAAATTTGTCTTTTTCACTATTCCATATCTGCCTTTTGAGAATAAATATACTGTAGTCCTATATAGGTTCAGTGGATTTTTGACTTAGTCGGCTTAAAGTTAGGATATAAAGAATTTATATGTAAACAAAAGCATTTTAAAATTCAATGATTATAGCCTTGATATTATAGTATATAGTTGAATGTTTTAAATTTTGTGACAGGGACATTGGTATTCAACTTCTTTTTCCTGGTTATGAGCTTTGAGCATGTAACCTGAATGCACTTAATTGTAATACTTTAGTAATTACGGGCATTAGGAACTATTTTATTAATTAATCACAATATTCGTTTTTATATCAAAACAGATATTCTAGTTTGGTGCTACTAGCATTGTCTATTATTTTTTTTTGACAACTTCTACTAGCATTGTCTATCTAAATTAAAGAAAACTGGCTTAAGCATGATTTGTAATTTTACACTTATAAATTGATTAGTATTGATTAACATATATAAAAAAAATTAAGAAGATACATAAAGGTGTTGATTTACAAAACTTAATATTTGCTTTTTTTTTGTGCAAAACTTAATATTTGCTAAATCCGTATCTAAAATGCTCAAAATAATTCCATTTATTACGGACCAATAAACACTCAGCGCGTTTCCATCACGTGATATTCCATTAGTCCGTAGTTTACACTCGCGTGCAGCGTTTGTTCGGAAGCTTTTTTAAAATATATTTTTATAATTACTGTTATTTTATTTTTTCCACAGACACTTCTCTCTCTACACAAGGCGTCGTCCTTTGAGAAGAGAGAGAGAGGAAAAGGCTGGAGCTTTTTACGGTTCACACACACACATTCGAGGGTTTTTAATATTCTTACCTTCTATCCATTTTTCTAAAAACCTGAGAACAATCCTCTTCAAAAAAGAAAAAAAAAATCAACACTTTTACAAGAAAAGTACTAAAAGGAAGTGAATTTTTGATTCACTAGCTCTTGAAGAGTTAGTTTCCTTTTACCCAAAGATGTCTCCTTTTGCTTAAAGGTCTGAACTTTCCGATCACTTCTTGCTTCGATTTCACCGTCATGCCACTGCACAAGTAAGCCCTGTGCAAAGCTTGAGGCTTTTAACTTCCCTGTGATGGAATTTTGATCTTTGAGTTGCATGCCCTTGTAGGTGAGAGAAGAAGAAGCCATGGAAGGGGATGAGCGAGGAGTCTTGCTGGCTTGTTTAATTTCGGGTACCCTCTTCACTGTTTTCGGTTCCGGTTCGTTTTGGATACTGTGGGCAGTGAATTGGCGTCCATGGCGGCTTTACAGGTACCAAAATCCATATAGGCGTTGTTTTGTTAATCTATAGATAGTCTGTAGAGTTATGTTTAGTATTGAGGCTAGAACGTTAGTTGAGTTGATGATTTTGGAATGGTTTCTTTATTTTTGGCAGCTGGGTCTTTGCTAGAAAATGGCCAGTGTTGCAAGGTCCTCAGCTTGATGCACTATGTGCTTTTCTTTCTCTCGTTGCTTGGATTGTGGTGGTATCCCCAATTGCAATCTTGATTGCTTGGGGTTGTTGGCTGATTGTTATATTGGATCGACATATCATTGGACTTGCCATAATAATGGCTGGAACAGCGCTTTTACTGGCATTCTACTCAATCATGCTTTGGTGGAGGACACAGTGGCAAAGCTCAAGTACGTTTCCAGTCGAGCTCTTTTTGACTTTGTTACCTTTGGCATTCTATGATTGATTATACTGTTGTCACGTAATGGTAGCGCACGAAGTAGCTTATATTAGAACATACCTGACTTATCATTAGGCTGCTTTAGGCAGAATGAGCTCTTGAACTTGTTTCTTACTTTCTCCTTTTGGCTAAGCAGGAGCTGTAGCTTTACTTCTCCTTCTCGGCGTTGCCTTACTCTGTGCATATGAACTTTGTGCTGTCTATGTTACGGCTGGTTCGCATGCATCTCAGCAATATTCTCCTTCTGGTTTCTTTTTCGGTGTATCAGCAATCGCGTTGGCAATTAACATGCTCTTTATCTGCCGCATGGTCTTTAATGGTAAAGCTTTCCTAATTCTTTACATGGCTTCCACCATTACTTAATTGAGCTTTATCTTCCAGCCTCAATCTAAGTTGTTGAATTGCTCGAACTTTTCCATCACTACAGGGAACGGGTTGGATGTGGACGAATATGTAAGAAGAGCATACAAATTTGCTTATTCAGATTGTATAGAGATAGGCCCTGTAGCTTGTTTGCCAGAACCACCTGATCCCAATGAATTATATCCCAGGCAAACCAGCAGGTAATTTCTTAATTCTCATTACCTAGACAATTCATTAACGTTCTGATGTAGCTGGCCCCTTGCTTAGTGACAGAGTCTGAACAGGATTCAGGACCAGTAATCCTAGTGGCTTTTCATTACTCTTTAGCTTATGATATGTTCATTACTGAGCGCTGAAATGTTCTTTGTAGGGCTTCACACCTCGGCCTCTTGTACCTTGGATCACTCATAGTGCTCCTTGCCTACTCAGTCCTATATGGTTTCACAGCTAGGGAATCACGTTGGCTTGGAGGCATTACATCAGCTGCAGTCATTGTTCTTGGTACAAAGATAAATATTGTTGCATATGTGTGAAGTAGAAGCAGGCTGTTAATTTATTTCTTAACTCAGCTTAATATTTTTTCCATGTAGACTGGAATATTGGGGCTTGCTTGTATGGGTTTAAGCTTCTTCAAAACCGTGTTCTGGCACTTTTTGTTGCTGGCACTTCTCGACTTTTCCTAATATGCTTTGGCGTACACTACTGGTTTGTTTCTTAGCTAAACATTGATTACTTATTTATAGATTTCAAGTTTGTTCCTGACAAGGCATGTAACTTACTATGTTTTATGTTGTGGCAGGTACCTAGGGCATTGTATTAGTTACATTTTTGTTGCATCGGTTCTATCAGGTGCTGTTGTTTCCCGTCATCTATTGATAACAGACCCATCAGCTGCAAGAAGAGATGCCTTGCAGAGCACCGTGATCCGCCTGAGAGAAGGTTTTCGGAGAAAAGAGCAGAATGGTTCATCAAGCTCTTCAGAAGGTTGTGGCTCAAGTATTAAAAGAAGTGGGAGTATCGGTGCGGGCCATGCTGGTTGTACTAACGAAGCTAATCGTACCACAGAGTGCACGGCTGACGATCTAACTCGAATAGGCAGCTCTCAGGAGGGTATCAATAGTGACAAAAGTGTAGAGAGTGGAAGACCAAGCTTAGGTTTACGTAGTAGCTCATGTCGTTCTGTGGTCCAAGAGCCTGAAGCAGGAACGTCTTATGATCAGAATAACAATATGGTCGTTTGTTCAAGCAGTGGTCTTGAGAGCCAAGGTTATGAGTCTAGCACATCGAACTCTGCAAACCAGCAGATTTTGGATTTGAATTTGTCTCTTGCTTTTCAAGAACAGTTAAACGATCCTAGGATAGCCTCGATGCTTAGGAAGAAAGCAAAAGAAGGTGATCTTGAGCTGACTAATTTGTTGCAAAACAAGGGACTAGACCCTGACTTTGCTGTGATGTTGAAGGAGAAAAATTTGGATCCAAGCATATTGGCATTACTTCAGAGGAGTAGTTTAGATGCAGATAGAGATCACCGCGACAACACTGATGTTACAATCATCGACTCAAACAGTGTTGACAATACTCTTCCAAATCAGATTTCTCTATCAGAAGAATTGAGGCTCCGGGGTCTCGAAAAGTGGCTTAAGCTGTCCAGACTTGTTCTGCACCATGTAGCGGGCACACCAGAGAGAGCATGGGGCCTCTTCAGTCTTGTCTTTATTCTTGAAACAATCATTGTGGCCATTTTCCGTCCGAAGACCATAACGATTATAAATTCCAGTCATCAACAGGTGAGTTCCACTCTCTGATTCAAGTCACCGGCTCTTTTTTGGGTGCAAATTGCTATCAGTTTTCTCAAATTGATACTTGTAACTTTAATGAAGGTTATTTGTATCTTTGCTAACTCGCTTGTTACCTTATTGTAGTTCGAATTTGGTTTCTCTGTGCTCCTGTTGTCACCTGTTATCTGTTCAATAATGGCTTTTCTTCGGTCGCTTCAAGTTGAGGAAATGGCATTTACATCAAAATCTCGCAAGGTATGGCTTGTCTCGTTTGGTACATTAAGTACGTGTTGCAGGCAATGCAGATACCATGTCATGTTTTATGTGTTCTAATAAACAAACGTTTTTTTTGTTTTCAGTATGGCTTTGTTGCGTGGCTGCTGAGCACATCAGTTGGATTATCGCTTTCTTTCTTGAGGTACTAGGGATTATGTTCTTTTTGAACTGCTACCAACTCTTCTCACAAAGTCCCATTTTGTTCTCATTACAAAAATCTTGTCTGCTTCATTTTTTTGCAGTAAATCTTCAGTACTTTTGGGAATATCCTTGACTATGCCGCTCATGGCAGCATGCCTTTCTATTGCTGTTCCCATATGGATGCACAATGGGTATCAGTTTTGGTTTCCACTCTTATGTGGGGAACAGGCAAGGGATTCACGATTTCCAAGATTGAAGGTCTGTCTATTTTCTCTAGGCTATAGTGTCTCTCTTTACAAATAAATATTTTAAACTAAATTATCTTTTCATTTTAGGGGTTTCTTCTTTGGAGTTGTGTTGTGGTGTTTGCGGGATCTGTGATAGCTCTTGGTGCAATTATATCTTGTAAACCTTTGGATGATTTGAAGTACAAGTTGTTTAGTGCCAAAGAAAATAACTTCATGTCACCATATACATCTTCTGTATACCTTGGTTGGGCGATGGCTTCTGGGATTTCCCTAGTAGTTACTGCCATTCTGCCAATAGTCTCATGGTTTGCGACATATAGGTTCTCCCACTCTTCTGCTGTCTCTCTGGTGATATTCTCAGGTAATTTGTGTTTCTGTTAGTTTAATCTATTTATGGGTGGGCTTTCTTTATTCTCTAAGTATCTTTTATGTCCCTTTTCATCTACTTTCTAGTTGTTCTCGTGGCATTTTGTGGAACATCGTATTTGGAGGTTGTGAAATTTAGAGATGATCAATTGCCCACAAAGGGCGATTTTCTTGCGGCCTTGCTTCCACTTGCATGCATTCCGGCGCTACTTTCACTATGCTGTGGGATGATTAAATGGTGCATGACTATTTCTTCTCTTTGCCTATCTAACACTTGCTCGCAGTTTCAAAGTAATAGCTTTTTTAATTATTTTTGTGGTTCTTTGCAGGAAGGACGATTGTTGGATACTATCTCGAGGTGTATATGTTTTTGTTTCTATAGGTCTTGTTCTTCTTTTTGGTGCAATAGCAGCTGTGATTATTGTTATCAAACCATGGACGGTAAGTGTAAAGTTGCTCACACACTTCTGAAAGTTGTTGGCTGAACTTTATCCATCTGATACATCTTTTGTGTTTCAATTATTAACAGATTGGCGTATCTTTTCTCTTAGTTCTTCTCCTTATAGTGGTAGCTATTGGTGTTATCCATCTTTGGGCATCAAACAATTTTTATTTGACCAGGAAACAGACATCCTTTGTCTGCTTTCTTGCCTTTCTTTTGGGTTTGGCCGCATTCCTTGTTGGGTGGTTTCAAGGTGAAAATCCACATCTCTCATTTTAGACTCTTCGTTGAGGTGAGACTTACCTTTCAGGCCTACTGATACAACAATTTCACTCATGCTTATTTCGCAGATAAAGCATTTGCTGGAGCATCTGTTGGTTATTTCACCTTCCTGTCTCTACTGGCTGGAAGAGCATTAGCTGTGAGTTCATTAACCTTCCGCAAAGAGTTCGACGGAGCCATGGCTCCTCCTGTTCATATATTCAAACAACGTGTTAACTATTTTTGTTTCTCTTAGGTTCTTCTATCCCCACCAGTTGTGGTATATTCTCCAAGGGTACTACCAGTGTATGTCTACGATGCTCATGCGGATTGTGGAAAGAATGTCAGGTATGTTCAGCCACTTGAGTACTCTAAATAGTTGCTCTTAATCTTTTTATTTTCTTTCCTATTCTCTGCTATTCTGAACTCGAAGTAAAAGATTAAGCTGATGAACTTTTATATTGTTTTGTATTGATTGGATTGGGCTTTCTTCAGTGCTGCATTTCTCGTCCTTTATGGAATTGCATTGGCAACAGAAGGGTGGGGTGTTGTTGCTAGTCTGACAGTATATCCTCCCTTTGCTGGTGCTGCTGTATCAGCTATCACCCTTGTAGTATCATTTGGGTTTGCGGTTTCTCGTCCGTGTTTGACTCTTGAGGTAAGTGTTCTTGTTGTTTTTTCTATCTGTTCCTTGGAATAAGATTATTGGTTGGTGATTCATTTTCATCGATTTGCTAATGCCCATCTGTTGGTCTCCAGATGATGGAGGTCGCTGTACGTTTTCTTAGCAAGGATACTGTTGTGCAAGCTATCTCTCGATCTGCCACTAAAGTACGTTACATTCTAATGTCTTTAGTGTTTATCTGAAAACTTAGTTTGATATTCTGTTGTTGGCCTTAATTTAACACGCCTTTTGCAATTTGTTTATCACAGACAAGAAATGCTTTATCCGGCTCCTATTCAGCTCCCCAAAGGTCCGCCAGCTCTGCAGCTCTTCTGGTTGGGGACCCATCTGCAATGCGTGATAAAGCAGGGAACCTTGTGCTTCCTAGAGATGATGTCATGAAATTAAGGGATCGTCTCAAGAATGAAGAAAGAGTTGCTGGATCGTTCTTCTACAGGATGCAATGCAGAAAAAGATTGCGTCACGATCCACCGACAAATGTGGATTACAGAAGAGACATGTGTGCCCATGCAAGGGTTTTGGCACTGGAAGAGGCAATTGATACAGAATGGGTGTACATGTGGGACAAGTTTGGTGGTTATTTATTGCTACTGTTAGGTTTGACAGCTAAGGCGGAGATAGTTCAGGTGAGTCCTGGTTCTTAACTTTTTTTTTTTATATATTCTTCTTTACTTAATTTTTCTTAGACAAAGATTATAACAATGCTGTAGGATGAAGTGCGTTTGCGACTCTTCTTAGACAGCATTGGGTTCTCTGACTTAAGTGCCAGAAAAATCAGTAAATGGAAGCCAGAAGATAGAAGACAATTTGAAATTATCCAAGAGAGGTACATGTTTCTTCTAATCAAACAAAATATGGTTTAATGAAGCTGAACAGTCAGACTTGCTGCTTATCTTCTTTTTTTTTGTATCTGTGTTGTAAACATAAGTTATCTGAGAGAGAAAGAGATGGAAGAGGAAATCCTCATGCAGAGACGTGAAGAAGAAGGGAGAGGTAAAGAAAGAAGGAAAGCTCTTTTAGAAAAGGAAGAGCGCAAATGGAAGGAAATTGAAGCTTCCCTTATTCCATCGATTCCTAATGCTGGTAGCAGAGAGGCATCAGCTATGGCAGCGGCTATACGTGCTGTTGGGGGTGACTCTGTCCTTGAGGATTCCTTTGCAAGAGAGAGAGTCTCTGGTATTGCACGTAGGATCCGCACTGCTCAACTAGACCGACGTGCACAACTGGTAATTCTTTTGTTTTGTATTCTGTATGAGTACTTTCTTACTTAAGAAGTAGCTAATAAAAGTTATTACCAGACTGGAATTACTGGGGCTGTTTGTGTTCTTGACGATGAACCAATGATAAGTGGTAAATATTGCGGCCAAATGGATGCAAGTGTCTGCCAAAGTCAGAAGATTAGCTTTTCCATTACAACAATGATCCAACCAGATTCCGGACCTGTATGTCTTTTTGGCACTGAATATCAAAAGAAAGTGTGTTGGGAGGTTCTGGTTGCTGGTTCTGAGCAAGGAGTTGAGGCTGGCCTAGTTGGGCTTAGGTTGATCACTAAAGGTGAGAGGCAGACAACCGTTGCCAGAGAGTGGTATATCGGTGCAACTAGCATAACTGATGGAAGGTCCGCTCAGTTTCCATATTGTCCAAGTTTTAATCCCAGAGTTTTTAAAATGATACATATTTCTCATGATGTTCAGTCATTTATATATTTCACAGATGGCATACAGTGACGATAACTATTGACGCTGATGCTGGGGAGGCTACTTGTTACTTAGATGGTGGATTTGATGGCTACCAGACTGGATTACCTCTAAGTATCGGCAGTGCCATTTGGGAACAAGGTGCTGAAGTTTGGTTGGGTGTTAGGCCACCTATAGATTTCGATGCATTCGGTAGATCAGATAGTGATGGAGTTGAGTCAAAGATGCATATAATGGATGTTTTCCTCTGGGGGAAATGCTTAACTGAAGATGAGGCCGCTTCTTTGCATGCTGCCATTGGCATCGCTGACTTAGACATGATTGATTTGGCTGATGACAATTGGCAATGGACGGATTCACCGCCCAGAGTATGTTTTCTCCGGTTAATGTTGACATATTCTTTCTGATATGTTGGGGCTAATGTTTAAAATCATACTGATTCTCGTTGGCTTTCTTTTCTTCTTTTATCAGGTTGATGGTTGGGATAGTGACCCTGCCGATGTTGATCTCTATGATAGGGATGATGTTGATTGGGATGGACAATATTCCAGTGGGAGGAAAAAAAGATCAGGTCGGGATTTTCTATTTAGTGTCGATTCTTTTGCTAGAAGATGCAGGAAACCGAGGATGGAGACACAAGAAGAAATAAATCAAAGAATGCGTTCAGTTGAGTTGGCTGTCAAAGAGACTCTCTCTGCACGAGGCGATAAGCAATTTACTGACCAGGAGTTTCCTCCAAATGATCGCTCTTTATTTGTGGACACACAAAACCCACCTTCAAAATTGCAGGTAGGGACTGTGAACTCTTTCTTCTATTATTGGTTCAACACCTTCACTCTTCAATCTTCATGTGATTATCTTTGTACTCATAGTCCCCCTTGCACTTGTCACAATTCAGGTTGTTTCTGAATGGATGAGACCTGATTCCATTGTGAAAGAGAACGGAAGCGATTCCCATCCCTGCCTGTTCTCTGGGGCTGCAAATCCATCTGATGTTTGCCAGGTTTGATCACTCACTTTTTCTTAATGCAACACCTTCTCCTGATGCACAAGATATTATTCTTGACCATGTTTTTCTTCTTTTACGCATTTTGATTCAGAGTGTTCGGCAGAAACTTATTCATATGATTGGTTTGACTTGTTCTATAGGGGCGTTTGGGCGATTGTTGGTTTTTAAGCGCTGTTGCAGTTCTTGCTGAAGTCTCACAGATATCTGAAGTGATCATTACTCCTGAATACAACGAGGAAGGAATCTACACCGTTCGCTTTTGTATTCAGGTTGTTATATCAAAAGTTTCTTTCACTGTGGTGCTGCCTTGCTCTCGTTACAGTCAGAGGTTTCAAGATTAATTGCTTTCAACTTGCAGGGTGAGTGGGTTCCTGTTGTTATCGATGACTGGATTCCATGTGAATCACCTGGTAAACCTGCCTTTGCTACTAGCAAAAGACTCAATGAACTCTGGGTCTCCATAGTGGAGAAGGCATACGCCAAGCTCCATGGTTCTTATGAGGCACTGGAGGGAGGACTGGTTCAGGACGCTCTTGTTGACCTAACTGGAGGTGCTGGTGAGGAGATTGACTTGAGGAGTGCTCAAGCACAAATTGATCTTGCAAGTGGAAGATTATGGTCTCAATTGTTACGCTTTAAACAAGAGGGTTTTTTACTTGGTGCTGGAAGTCCATCAGGATCTGATGTTCATGTATCTTCAAGTGGCATTGTGCAAGGCCATGCTTACTCCGTCTTACAGGTACACCCTGTTGCTTTGGTTGCTTTTTTTTTGATTTGCTGAGTAGGGGAAGGCGTTGTAAGAAATGGACTTACTCTCTCTCTCTCTTCAGGTGAGAGAGGTCGATGGGAACAGACTTGTTCAGATCAGAAATCCATGGGCCAATGAAGTCGAGTGGAATGGTCCTTGGTCAGATTCATCCGCGGAGTGGAGTGATAGGATGAAGCACAAGCTGAAGCATGTTCCACAGGTTCTTTCTATTGTCACTTCTTCGTGTTTACTCCTTCCATTGAATTAATATTGCGTACTGATCCTATTCATTTCTGTTCAACAGTCAAACGAAGGTATATTCTGGATGTCTTGGCAAGATTTCCAGATTCATTTCAGATCCATATACGTTTGTCGGGTATACCCTCGAGAGATGCGCTATTCAGTCCATGGCCAATGGAGAAACTACAGTGCCGGTGGCTGCCAAGATTATAGCTCATGGCATCAAAATCCACAGTTCCGACTGAAAGCTACTGGTTCTGATGCATCTCTGCCGGTTCATGTTTTCATCACCTTAACTCAGGCACATGCTATTTCTTGATTGACTTCTTATGTAATTCATCTCCTCTGAACAAGTGAATCTCATTCGCTCAATGTTTACTCAACAGGGCGTAGGTTTCTCAAGGACAACTCCTGGGTTTCGTAACTACCAATCAAGCCATGACTCTCAGTTGTTCTATATTGGAATGAGGATTCTTAAAACTCGTGGACATCGTGCTGCTTACAACATATTTCTACATGAATCTGTTGGTGGAACAGACTATGTGAATTCCCGTGAGATATCATGCGAAATGGTTCTTGATCCTGATCCCAAGGGCTATACTATTGTCCCGACCACTATACACCCAGGGGAAGAAGCACCTTTTGTTCTTTCAGTCTTCACAAAAGCATCTGTTGTCCTTGAAGCTTTGTAGTTTCCCTTATTGTAGGCAGATGGCTCTCTCCTTCTTTGTCCTAAGTGCTTGTGTTGTTCGAGGAACCATACAGCTCATTTCTCAAATGTTAAAGTACTTGTTCGCCCTCAATCAGCGCAACATTAGAGAAGGTAAATTGCTTAACCCTTCCCTGGTCATATCACTCACTATTCCTCATTAAGACTTGATTCTTTAATTAACAGCATCTGATCCGATGAATCTTAAATGGCATGTTTTAGTGATCTGATTCCCAATCACTGGAGAAAGCACTTTGAAGGCATGGCTCACCAGCAATCCCATCTGAATCATGGGACACGCATGAAATGTACATAAATAGGTATTGTGACAAGTACAGATTTTTAAGTGTAGAATAAACTAGTTTGTAACTGAGAAAACAACAATGGAAGTAGGAGACTTGTTGACTTGTTAGGTAAAAGAAGGGTTGGTAATTGGTAGTGGTAGCTGCAGTTTTGGTTGGTGTGTTGTAATATTCAGACACTAATCTGTGTGCAGATTTCATTTCCACTCTAATATATAAGCTCTCTTTCTTGATCTGTGTTTGGAATTATCTTTACACCCTTGTTCATCCATTTCGGATATAGAGATTCATAACCTCTTCTTATCATGAAGCTCTATGCAGATTCAACAAGTTATGAAATCAATAATAAGAAGGCTGAGAAAAGAGATTTTGATTAGGAAAGACTTGTAGATTGATTAGCCTCAGTGGTAAAAAACATTAAGAAAAAAATACAAATGCCTCATAGTTGTTGACCTAATGAAGAAAGGCATCTCAAAATGTAATGAAAGAAACAAAACAGATTCTTGTGCGTTCTCTCCTCCTTTCTAGCCTTCACCAAAATCTAGAATGTTCCACTCTAATATATGGGATCTCTTTATTGATCTGTGTTTGGAGTTTCTCTTTTCACTCTTGCATGTTCCACTCTAATATATGGGATCTCTTTATTGATCTGTGTTTGGAGTTTCTCTTTTCATTGCTCATCCATTTCTGAGATAAGAGATTCAAAAACATTTTCTCATCATGTAGCACTATGCAGATTCAACAAGTTTTTAAATCAATAATAAGATGGCTGCGAAAAGAGATTTTGATTAGGAAAGACTTGTAGATTGCTTAGCTTCAAAAGCAAAAAACATTCAGGAAAAAAAATACAAATGCCTAATAGTTGATGACCTTGTAATGAAGAGAGGGCGTCTCAAAATGTAATGAAAGAAACAAAACAGATTCTTGTCTACTCCCTTCTAGCTTTCACCAAAATCTTGAATGTTTCCTTTCGTTGGATCTTTACTCTGAATCGCTTTCCATGCTCCCCATTGCCTTCAGTCCTCTTGGTCGCTTCACAAAAAACATGAGACTATCACATCATCTTTGCATCCACAAAGAAACTGTCTTCTCACATACTTAACTGCGGAAAGCAAAAGACAATCAGATAGATACCTTCTTTGAAGTCTTCTTCTCTCTTACTTCATACCTCTCCTTGCAAAGATCTGATAACCAAGTACCTGGACTCACCAGCTGCGAGAAACATTACATACTCATGAGATTTGCATCAGAATGAGACGGTATTGAAGAAACACACAAACACAAGTGATGAAGGGACTCACACGCAAAGTCTTCTGAACTAATTTGGCTCGTTTCTTGGGTCTTTGAGGAAGCTTGCACCCTTTCATAGCCAAGAAATCTTCTTCCTTCTCTTTATTTGACAAAGTTATAAACAACTTTGGCCACACATGCTTCTTGGTCTCCTTCACAGGTTCCTTTATAGTCTTCCCACTCTCATCTGTACCCATAGAGCCCCTAGTTGTGTAGTACCTATCTTCCTTCTCAGGTGACGCCACAAACGATCTCCGCACATTACCTGGAGACTCTACGACCCTATCACCCAAAAGACAAACATCAAAAAAACTTAAGAAAACAAATCACTCCAAGAGAGAGAACACAAGCACTGAACCAAACTTACTTGTTTGGACGGTTAAGATGTCGAGAAGGGGAGCCTCTCTCAGAAGAGACACCTCGAGAAATGAGTTTGCGCTTGTTAGACAAACTATCAGTTGACTTGCGGCTTTGATCTTTCTTCACTTTCATGCATCTAACTCTTTTCCTCTCCCCCCATTGCAGCACAAAATCTGCATCACTGGTTCCATTTCCTCTCTGTCCTTTCACTTCTTCCATCACACTATACTTTAAAATCTTTACACAAAACCAACAAAGAGACATACACACATTAAAAACATTCTTCCAGACAATAGACAACAAGAAAAAGATCACAACAACACTAAATGCACACCAGAGATAACAGAAGACCAATCTGAACTAATTAGTACAAAACAAAGATTCACTAACCTCAAGATCTGCAACTTAAACTCAGCGGCTGCAGGTTCCACAATACCAGAATCACCCTAGAAAGAAGCAACATCCAAAACAGTATAAGAAATTAGAAAAAAAAATCTATAAATAAGAGTGTTAACAGGATCCATTCTTCAAATTTCCAGAACTCAAATCCATCATTGTAGACTCTAAGCAGACAAATACAGAGACGATTGCTTAAGATTAGATAAAACCCACAAAAAAAAAGAGCAAAAAATAAGAGAACACTTACAAGAGTGAAACTTCATGAAATCAAAGACAGAAACTTTTTGGGTAAAACAGAGAGAAATAAAAATAAAGTTTTGATCTTTTTCTTTTTTTTTTTGGGTAAATTTGATCTTTTTCTTTTACTCTCGGAATAAATAGATTAGATTCAAACTCCACCAAGGAAGAGTGTAGATTTAACACTGTCTTTTTATTTTATATTTCTCTCTCACTCTCGTTCTCTATCTATCTTCTTTGAACATACACACACAGGAAAAGAAACTGCTTAACCTCTCTTATACGCTCACTCACCTTTTTTGCTATTTTGCTCATTTTAATTGTTTGATTTTATTAATTAGAGCCGTCAGATATGAAACGTACGGTGAGATGGATTTCTAGAAGTTAAAAAGACTTTAGCCTGTTTTGTTATGGATAGTAGCAAATCAGGTTATGACACGTGTGTTATTTTGACGGGAACACGTTACACGTTAAGGCGATCAAGATTTCGAACCACGCGCTAATTCCAAACAATCATCTTTCCATAGCAGTGGTATTCACGTGCCAAAGCTACGCCTGGGGTTATATTGAACCCTTTTCAAAAAAAAAAAAAAGAGATTCAAACTTGGGCTAAGATAGGCCTTCCCCCAGATCTCTCTCTCTGGCCTCTCATATCCATTTCATTAGCATTTTATATTCTTTTATTTCATATTCACACATTTATATGTTAATTTATGTTTTTCTTCATTACTATCATATTAATATTAGTTTTCTCGTCTGTATACAACGTTTAAATATTAAAAATCATGTGTTGACAAAAAAAAAAATCATGTAAAAAAAGACAATCTAGTACCTGAATTACTCTTTTATCTCTCTTTTCTTAAACAATCAAATTATTGCTGTAAAGTTAATTGTTATATAAATGTATATATATTGGGCTGCTACGCAGCGATCTGGCCCAATGAGTTTTTTCAAGTTATATATATTTGGGCATGAATAAATATTAGAGTAATAGGAATTAAACGAAGGAAATTTATTAGACTAACTAGTAGGCTAGTAACTGGGATGAAAATATCTATAAAAATAAAACAGAAATAATAGAGAAAATTTAAAGTCACCGTTACTTGTAATCTCTTTCAGAGAATAAAGTGTTATATTTATCTTTTGTTACACAGTACCTAGCGCAATAAGGATGAAATCTATTTGGGAGAATTTCAAATTCACCATATGTTTTGTATCATAATTTATATTTATCTTCATAAAATAAATATTTTTACAATTTTTATTAAAAAGGCAAAAGACTATTCTAACTTTGCTTTAATATATATAAATATAAATAATTATTTAAATATATAAAAATGATTTTTATAATTTTTGAATTATAGATTTTCAAATTTGAACTTTTTAGATAATTTTTTAGAATTTTTTAGAATTTTTCATAACTTTTTTTAAAAAGTTATAAATTGAAAATTAATTTTGAAACTATTTTTAACACTTTTATTTTAAATTTGAAGTATTTATTTATACATTTATTCCTAAATTACACCTTCTAAAATCTTACCCTTCAAATCTAATCACTAAGCTTAAATTGGTTAACTCTAAAATAATAAGTGTCTATTTACATTTTTAAAGTTAAGACTAAATGTAGTTCAGATAAACATGAAAAATAATCTATATATATAAAATAGAGTTTTTTTCTCTCCTGAGGCTGCCACATGGGATTCCACGTCACAAATTCATCTCTTGACGTTGCGACACGTGTTCCTGCATCCAAAACTCATCACTTTGTTAAACGAATATATCTCTTCGCATTTTCATATACAAATAGTGTATAACTGCCACTTTAAAGCACATCAATAAACACTAAAGAGATCTATTGCATCTACTACATACCCTGATAATACTGTAAGATCTTTTTAAAACAATTTTTAGTTATGGCCAGGAGATAAAATGGAGGAAAGACTGGAATTGCAGGCTGATAGTGGAGTAACATAAGACGTCGTCATCTTTGCTCAGTCACAAGCGCATCTAACATTACCTACGCCGCCAGTGGCTCGACATCGCGTTTGTACTACTTATGTATCTTTAAAACATCCAAAAGTAGTTTTTTTATAGATCATTGCAAAGTATTCTTATCCAGAGATTATATATTTATTAATATTGATTGCATAGAATATTTAGACGTATATATTAAATAACTATGTTTACAAATACAAAATAGTACTTGATTTCTTTTACATATTTTAATAGTGGATTAGAGAAAAAAAGGAAAAAAATATGCTTATAATACTGCATTAGTTTTGAGTTTGAGGGAAAGAAAATTATTAATAACAATAATAATAATAATAATAATAATAATAATAATAATAATAATAATAATAATAATAATAATAATAATAAAATACAAATAAAAATAGATGTAGTGTATTATACGAGGATTGTTATGATTTTGAAACTAAAAAATATATATAATAAAATTGCACATTTTAGATGCGAGTGCGATTCATATAAACTGGGGTTAATTTAGAGTGCAATATTATCTTCAAAACAAGATTTAGATAAAAAATTATATTTATATCCATAATCTAGATAATTTAAGTTTTATAATTTTTTTAAAAAATTGTGTACATTATTTATTTTAATTAATTTTTTAAAGTTATGTTTTGAACTTCAGAAATATTATTATCACTATTTATAAATATATTCCGAATTTTAATATTTAAAGATTAGATGAAATAATTTATAAGAAAGGTCTGTTTTTCCTATCAATTTGAGATGTTAATATATTCATATTTTAGATTTACAAATAATTTAAATACAAATATCGAAAATTATATATAGTTATTCTATTAATTAACCTGTACTATAGTGTTGTAAAATAATTTAAAAATAATAGTTAGTTTAATATGTATTTTTCTGATTTATTATATTTTTGTACATAATAATATATGGTCGTATAAGTTCTGTTTGTGCATAATATTCTATAGCCAGATTAAAATTTTATGTAAGTATAAATATATAATCATCAAAGCATACTATTCAGTTTATTTGGTGTATTATACATTTGTTTTAGTTTATCTCTAGCAAATTACTGATATAACATAAAGCAAAAATAAATGTTCAGATACATCATAAATATAAAAAAAAACAACAAGTGTTAATAGTAGCAGTTACTGACATTGTGCTAAAAAACTACAAAATATATTCGACTAAGATTACCTCAAAGTTAAAACCTTATTCTCCTTTGTATTAGATACCATGACATAAAAATGAATTCTGGCATTTGAAAATTCAATCTCATTCTTTTAACATAATCACACTTTAACCAATTAAACATAGAATAAAATTTACACAAAATTATATATTTCATAAAAACTGATACATCGAAATTTACACAAAATTTACACAAAATGAGGCAGTTCCCTCTTTCCTGAGGCGACACGTCAGCATCGCGTGGGTCCACAGGTACTCCTTAAATAATAAATAGTTTCTTTGTAAAACATGTACAAACATTTATCTTAACCCAGGTTAAAATCTCTTCTTCTACCACTCTTAAAATCTCCAACCCTGGTTCAACATTCTTTAGTGCGCCTTTTTCCTAATTTTTTTTTGCTTTCCTTTTTTCTTAATTTTTATTTGTTTCTTTTTGTTACATACCAAAAACCCACTATATTTTTACGTTTTTATTTGGATCCAAATTAATATTTGGGTTAGACAGTTTAATTTAGTTATTGTTTTTTTTTGTTTATTTGTGTTTCTCAGTCCAAATTGAAGATTTGTATCTATTTTTGATCAACAATTTGACAATCTAATATTATATATAATCAATATATAATAAAATTTTAATTTTAAATTATTAATATTTAAATATATTTTAAATAAATAATTTATTTATTTTATGATACCGATAAAAATTATTTTTGGGTACGCCACTGATTGGGCTGGCGTTTTCAGTGATTTATCAAATCGGCTTTGCATGATTTATCTACCTGTGGCTGATGATGAATCACACTCCGGCTCCAACTAAGCCAACAGATCATTCCGATTATGAGACCCCACCAAGAGCAAGCCAATAACACTATGTGGGGAAGAAGGTATGAATAGAATGTAGCGCAACAAATTCATCAGAGATTGAGGACGTTGAAAACACCCGTAAGCACCACAGTGAGTGATAGGAAATTATCATTCCTTTCAGCCCGTCAACCGTAGTTTCAATGCGTAGTTTTTAAAATTGTTATCATCTTTGTCACCCACTTAAAACTTTGGTGTCTCCAACGACGTGCTGCCTTCTCCGACGACGCACATCTTCCCACAAAGTTTCGAAGTATAGAGGGTTCACTTTAGACAAGTGCGGTCGCGAACATGTAAAATAATCTCCAAACTACGTTTTTGATTTTTTTCTCTAAGTCTATTTTACTAGATCAAATGATAGTCGAGGTCAAAAAGATAAGTAAAAAAAACTAACATACAAATTTACCACAATTCCTTACTCCACCATAAATCAGCAACAAATTTCAAATATTCACATTCGAAAGACCACTTCAGAGCACACAATCTCCACACTCTTCATATAAAAGAACAATTCCATCAACATCCCCACGCTTGCGCGGAGGCTAAGCACCTAGTATTAAAGAATATGGTAGTTTACTCAACTTCTTAATCTATTTTCATTATAAGATGAACTGAGAATAACAATTTTCTTTCACCAAAAAAATTATTGGTATTAATGCTATACAACCACAGCCATTTATATAATCTAAAACTGACAAAACTGTATATCATTCACATATTTCAAATGTCAATGTCTAGATTAAAAAAAAATCCGTAGCAAACAAAAATAAAAATTCAGCATGGACTTATTTTCTTAGAGGACTTCTATAACTAAATAATGTAGGGGTTTTAAGAATACTAAAATACAAAAATAATTAAATATTTTAAAATTTTCAAACAGACATCTCCTATATATTAATAGAAAAACATTTAAAACGTTATAATATGTAGTTTACACTAATTAAAAAGTGCTCTGCTGAGTTGTCACATAATTGGAATGCTAATTTTGATTACGTGGAGACTTAAGAATCAATTGACAATTTTGTTAGTCCAAAATTAAATTGCTAGAGAATGTTATATTATATAGTATGTCCATTATAGATCATTTATTAATCAAATTAAAATTTATTATCTATTCTTTCCCTAAATAAAAACTACGAAATTACCTAATGTGATTAAAATATATATAAGGCAATTAATGATTTTAAATAATAAAGATTTGCTAACAATATGTATACTTTCTATAATTTTTTTAATTCTTTATTATTAAAACACATTACACAATTACATTAATCATATAATAAAATTTTAGATTTTTTGTATATGTTGTATTTTGAATTTTTCAAAACGAGTATAAATTACTAAAATTGTTAAAAGTCTCACATAAACTTTTATGATCAAGATTTAAATTTTTTTTCTATAATAAGATACAATGATTATAAAACCATATGAATAAATAATTTTATTTAAATAGGTGATTATGTTAATATATATATATATATTCATATCGTTTAAATTAAACTATACATCATATGAAAATACATACTTATATTTTGATATTTGCATTGAACATATATTGAAAAGTTATTATTTTAATTTTGAAATCTTCATTGTTTTTTAAATGATTATAAATTATTGAAATCACTAAACATTTCACAATGAAAAAATTCGTTGGTGTAAAGTTTTGTTACACAAATATGAAAATAATCATAAAATCATATGAGTAAAAACTTCATTTAATAAATATCCATATTAAAAGTATACTATATATCTATGTCAATATCATTTAAATTTAATTATATATCATATACGATAGACAAGATTGATTGTTCGATTTGCTTTCCGTAAAATGATTGCGAATAAACAAGGGCAATCGTTTGATTTATATGCGCACACTAATTTATTACATAATAGTAACTGATTTCTTAGTTATTTAATATATAACTATTATTTTGTGATTTCATAATATGAAGAAAAACATAAAATAAGTAATAAATATAAAATATTTATTCTGCATAAGACGCGAATCTTAATTTAAGTATGTATCTCTTTAATAATTTTAAATCTTAAACATTTTCTAAATCTCAGGCCAAAAAAAAAGAATGAAATGAGAATAAACTACAAAATCAATATTTATATCGAGCAATAACTAAAATGAAAAATTCACACAAAAAGATAAAAATATTGAAGATATATAGGATTGGCACGTGAATGTGAATTTGTCATAACCATAATTAACTTTTAAATTGCTAAATCATGATATAAAATCGAGCTGACATAGTTTCATTGTAACCAAAAAGTAGGTACGAGACTCTTCGACCTAAAATAGGTTTCTTATGTGATAAGTGATTCTTGATCTAAAATATTTTTAAATTGAGATTAGCTCATCAATAAACAAATTATGTAATTAACACAATAGTTTTTAAAAAATTGTTTTAGGGCCAAAAATATTAATTCGATCAAGAATATAAATTTTATTTTTTTATACCATACTTCTTAAATAATTTTCATATAAATTCATCCAGCGCAAGCCCAGGTCTTATCCTAGTTTATTTATATTCTGTTCAGCCACACTTATTTATGGACAAAGTAACTAGATTTGAATCCCACCAACGGTCCATTACATTTCAAAGTAAAAATGTTCCTACTTGGAACGCAGTATGCGTTGTCCAATCATCAGAAAAGTTTCACTTCTTATTTTAAAAATTAATATATGAATATTTGAATTTCACTTTCTCTAGTGGCCATTTTTAAACAAATTAAACTATTTGCTGATTTAAAACTTCAACCGTTAGTGATAACTCATTAAGGAGAATTATATAATTAATGAAATTGAACACTCATAGAAAAATAAAAGAGAGAGAATAACTCGTTTCAATTTCGTAATGCTAAATAATCAAAACGGCAGCAAAGACTTCATTTGTTAATGTCAACAAAGACAGTCCAGCCTTGAGCATATGACCGTGCATAGTTGTTTGTTGGTATGTTTAAGTATTTCCAGCTAGCTATTTATCATTCTTCTTCTTTGGTCAGTTATATATTTTTTCCTGTAATTAATAATACTATTTGTAATACAGTATTGCAATGATCAAAAGAAGACAAAAGAATCTCAACAGTTATCAAAAATACTATTAACTCTTTTTGTATTGTTTTCACAGTTTGGTGTGAACATTGATACAAACCTTTCCTAATTTCAAGAAAGCACTTAAAACGGCTACCTGAACCTTTAATGAAATCTAAACAGTACAAAGTGATTCCTGAAGTAGCCCCTAAACATATAAGTATCGATGAAGATGATTCTGCAGCAAATATGTTAGTATAATTTAATATAAAATGCGTTTGTTGACAACAAATTATGTTTTTTTTTTTAAACTAACAAATTATGTTACTTCTTACAATTTCTCTAGAGATTTCAAAATTACTGACAGCTATCTCTATTATATAAACCTAACTTTGATTTCTTAGTTTTCTTAAAGCAAAAGTTATTGGGAAAAAGAAGAGACTAGTTAATTTGATGTAACTTGCTTTGTTCTCTACTCATGTGAATGAACACACAAATTTATTATTAATCAAAACAAAAATGAAAGAAAAAATATTTTTTAATATAATTGTGAGGTAGGAAAGAAAAAAGGATAGTGGGTGAGAAAGAGTGTGGTTTGAGCCAAGAGACAGCCAATTTGCCAGCTGCAAAAGTCTCATTCGATTGTTGTATAAATAGACAATACCATCCCCACAACTATTATCATAACAACACAACACACCCACCAAAGAAAAAGAAAATCTCTCTTCTAAATTTTTGTTCATCTTCATATACATTAAACATAAACAATGGCAATGAAGATGATGGTTGTTTTCATGGTCGTTGCAGTGGCTTTCTCAGCTGTAGGACAAGCAGCGGCCGCCACCGTAGAAGCTCCGGCCCCAAGTCCAACTTCTGATGCTACCATGTTCGTACCAGCATTGTTTGCATCTGTTGTTGCTTTGGCATCTGGTCTTCTCTTTTGAGCCAGAAACACACATTTATCATTCTTTTTTTTTGTTTTTGTTTTGGTTCATTAGTTTTATTGTTTTTGTTAATGAGTTTGTGTGTCATTTGATTATATTGTTAGAGTGTTGTCTTATTCTTAATGTAACCATCTGTTTCTATGTGCTTGTATGTATCAACATTCTTCAGACTGTTTTATGGACTCCTTTATCTTACAATATGTCCACAAATCCATCATAACTTGTTAATGGAAGTTACAAAATATCAAGATTTCATTGATTTGGGTTCACAAAAAGATCAATAAGACAGAAGGGACTGTCTAAGAGTTTGGGTAACCAATGATGCGATGAGCTGTATTTGGAAGGATGTGTGGGGGCACTAGGATGCGACATCACCATCATCATCATCATCATCATCATCATCATGGTGTTACGGTGCCTTAAGGCAACATGAATTTCCATGTGCTCACCACAGAAAGAAAGCTAAAGACGACCGCACAATAAATGATATCTCATGAATAAACTAGACAACTTTATTTGCAATAAAAAAAGGACATGGAAAATGTATAGGAACCCAAAAACAAACCGCCCATTCGCTAAATCTTTAGTTTTTTTTCTCATATAATAGATTAACGGGTTAATTTGCTAAATAACTATACTGGGGGAAAGTATTAGTTTTATAGTAAGAGAGTAAAGAGAGATAGGAAGAAAAATAGGAAGAAAAAGGAGGAGCGAGAGGATTATCTGGTTTGTGAAATATAGTTTTTTTCTTGGTTATTAGCTCAAATTTCCCTAGATTGACCTTACTCTGTATATATATAATAGATTAACTCCAAAGGGATAAAGATTGGGTATGTGACGTATGTCATATGTGGGACATTCCAGACAAGAATCTGTTGAAGCCATGTGATGCATAGAAGACCATACCGTAGCATTTAAAGTTCTCATTTACCTTTGCCTGGACATAAAAAACAAACGTCTTTGTAACTGGCCGCCGCTAAAATTGTCCAAATAAGCTCTGTATCAGTTTGTTTATGTCCTGATAATCATAAGTTCAATGATGAAAAACAGACACTGATTAACTCCTTTATGAAAGCAAAATCTTTCTTTCAAAAAAAACAGAAAAAAAATAACGCAAAATCTAAAGATGTATAGCTTACCTACATACGAAACAGGAGAAGCTACAATAATTTAGAGGTCTCTTATTAAGACCAGAGGAAGTTGCAATCTGCCAGCTGATACACAGATAACCGCAAGAAGGTCCCGAGGAAGACTAAGAGAGACGAGACTCTCGAGTCTTGCGTACCTAGACTGTTGTCAGAATCTCCTGCTGCACAACTCGTACAATAGTCTAGACCCATTATGTAACTGATCAAGACTCAAGTGTCTCTTCATTGAAGAGGATGCAAACTCAAAATTAAACCACTTCAATCATATGATTGGACCGACAAGAAAAGAATCAGAAGGGCAAAAAAACCTCAATGCTCAAAATTTATATCACTTTTAACCAAAGTTTTCTGCAGCTAAAACTTTCAGTAAGCAAAAACAAACTTAAAAGAGTATTGGGAAACAGCAATTTTGATCAATCAGACATAGAAGCAGACATATTCCTCCAACAGTCAGGCACGATCTGGCCACAATCCTCCAGAACATTCGCCAATGAACCAGCCAGACAAGAAACGTCAACCTCCTTATCTGTTACAAAGCTGTGTAGCACACCGCGAACACTGTCTCTAGCAATACTTGTCAGAATCTCAACGTATGTTTCGAATGATGGAACAAAATCTGGAAGTAGAACGGTTTCAAAGGCCTTCATTTCGGCTGAATCAAACTGTTCTATATCAATCAAGCATGCAAACTGTCCTCCTCTACCGAAAGCCATAAAGAAAAGGGACAAACTGTAAGAACGACAAGAGCTAATTGTCTTTTTATAATAATACACCAAAGTTTGAGAGAAGCAGCTCTTTACCTCTTTGTGATTGCTGGGATAACTTTAGAGTCACTGTTGTCTATTATAACAGAGAGATCCTTGAGCTTAAGTAGAGCTGTCAACTTTCTGAAACTTTCCTCCTTTGCAACAATGTTAATCTTCCTTGAAGATGTTGAATCCAGAACCTCTGAGAACTGACAAATATCAAACATTTGCTTTTTGGTTTCAGTGGACAGTTCCTAAGTATGTGTCACTGACGCTAGCTTTAAGAACTTGTGTATGAAAATAAGATTTAGCCATCTATTAGAAATGTACCAAATAATGTACCTTCTGCAGTTTTTCTTCCTCTGAGGCGCAGACATTTACAGTCTGGAGAATACAAGAGGCTTGGCTTGCTACAGAATCACTGAGGGAAAGTCTGTTAATTGATCTCCCCAAAAGACTCTGGACGGCTGGAATATAAGAAGCACTAAAACTGTCATTGAAAACTATTGATCGGTGCTCGCTGGAAATGGCCTGCTTAATGGATTGCACCGCATCTAGATAACCACTAGCGCAAAGTGAACCTAGTTCATCAATGACCTGTGTAGATATGAGATTTCAATTAGCAGTGTGTTGGGCAAAAAGCTCTTGTATATAGGAAGCGGAACTCAATTCAAGGCAGGCAGCAGATAGATCTGGTTGATGGTATATCATTGAAAGCTCAAAAGGAACAAAACTAACAATCGTTACTCATAACAAAAACTGAAGCAGTATAACTAAACAGGAATCAGGAGCATACCAGCAACGAAACCCCCGATATATCAACTCCCTTGAATGCAACAATCTCCAAAAGTCTCTCCGGTGTGGAAACAATAAATTCAGGTTCTAAGCTTTTCAATCTACAGTTCAAAAACACAGCTTGTCAGAATTAGAGGGGAAAAAAAGGATTCTACTTCATGTAGCAAACTAGCAACAGCCTGTAATCTCCGTAAAAGGAAAAGAGAAATATAATGGATTGGTTAGATCTACCCAGAAATCTGATGGTCTAGTTCGGCTCCTTGGTGTAAGCTGACTGCATGAACTCCACGACGTTTCAGTGCCTTGCAAACCGATCGAACCTGACAATAAACAAAAGGTTCATAAGAATGTTGCAAAAAGAAAACAGCTGAGAGTCACAAGTGACGCTCACCTGAGATGCTTTGGACTGAGACGGTACGAGATATAAGAGAAAAGGGCTGTTGTTTAGTTGATTATCCTCGTTATCGCGTGTAGATAAAGCTTCAGTGGCAGTAGAAACGATCCATGCGATTTGTTCAAGGGTGGAAGACGTTCCACTAGTGTCAACAACATCTTTTCCAGAATGAAAAGATTTCCAGAACTCAAGCCCCCAAGTGCTAGTGAACAAAGGCTTGTCAAGGTCATGAAAGGAGCTCTCTATATCGCTCAGGCACAACATGACAGACTCAGGTGGAACATCAATCTTTCTCGTCTTCTCATCACTGTGTTGAGATGGTTTCTTAAGAGAAGATTTATTCACTGAAAGAGCATCTCTAGACTTTTTCTTTTTCTTTTTGACAATGCCCACTTTACCCAGCTTCTCATTGAATGGATCTTCAGGGGTAGGAAGGCTAAAACACATTCCCTATTATTCAAAACAGAAACACTAGCTAAGATTCAATAGAAACGTCCTCAAAATTCAGTCGATTGATACACTTGATCTAATAAACTTCCAATTTCAAATTGTCGAAGCTCGTAGATGGTTTTCAGTGAACCATAAACTCAAAAATCGAAGAGAGATGATTAGACCTGACACATGCTGCGTTTGCCAGTCTGGCGGCGCTTCTTGGCGGCAATTATAGCTGCGATGCGAGAGGATACGGCGGCGGAATCGTTTTTGCGATTCATCTTCTTCCGGTTGGATTTGTTCTTCTTCCTCGCCAAAGCATCGTCGCCTTTCGCCATTATTGCTTCGCTTCTCTCAGGCGGCCGTTTTGCTTCTTTCTCTTTCTCGGCCTTTAGGTTTAAATCCCTTTTTATATTATTTATTTATTTTATTTTCTTTCTTCTTAATTCAGAAGCGGCCGATATATTGGGAGGGAGGAGAGAAACCCTACCGTAGGGTTTAGATTAGTCCTGCAGGTTTGGTATCTTCGGCTTAGTTTAGATTTCGGTTATTTCGGGTCGGCTGACATTTTCAAAGTGAACCGGAAAAATTTACCCAAAGTTTTTGGTTTTGTAGTTAGTTCGGTTAAATTTTCGGTGTAAATTGAATAGACTTTGGTTAGTTCAGATCAAAATCTATAACATGTAACATTTTTAAAAAGAATGCGATCAAAATTGGAACATTTTGATACAACCCATGTAAGACCCGATCCTGGCCTCTCAGGCCAGCGGTCGATGCCTCACGTCGCTCGGTCCATACCCTGACCGAACCTCAAAAATTTTGCCCTTTATTTAAAACATCGCCATAGGCTTAGGGATAACTCGATCCTAGCTTAAGACTACCTTAGTCATTTCTAGCTTTAGATCATTTCAACTTATGCACGCTGAATATTATCTACCAACCATTGGTCTAAAACCAATCTAACACTTGTCTAGTCAGATCACCTCAGCTACGGCCAGTAAACACAACTCCCAGCCTAGCTCCAAGGTCGATCCCGAACCTGACCAAGTCATACCAAATCAGGGTTCCATTCACCTAACCATTCTATCTGATCTATGCAACATTGATAGATCATACCTTTGCCACATCCACGAGCTTGTTAGCTCATTGTCCCAGCTGACTTAGCTGTTTAGCTAGCTCACCCAGCCTAGTGAGCTGAACCACCTCTGAGGTTCCATCTACTCTCCTCCGGTGATAAAGCTGTGAGGTAGCTTTGCCTAGCTCCCCGCCCACTCGCCCAACTCTCCATATACCTGCATAAAATCTTCCCTTTGGTACTTAGTCATTCAGCCAACCATCCCCACGGTAAGTACCTATGGGAAGTCTTCACTACAAAAAGCGACCTCAAGCAAACATGCTCCAAAATTAATTAAAATTCATGACAAATACTGATAATTCCCCACTAAGAGGAATCCACAATCAGATTGATCAGAACCGCCTAATTCACATAGAATTTGGCCAAATCCCACTAAACCGCCATAACTGACCACCATCAAAACGGCCTGATAAATCCGATCAAATCACATGATAAATCATGATAAATCCTCACTAAGAGGAATCCATGGTCGGATCCCATCAATTCCATCCGAACTATGAGATCCGGACCTAGCTGCCCAACCAAGGCCATGGAGAGTTCCACTGAACCGGCCAAGGCCTGGTTTAGTACCACCATGTCTCAGGCGTGTGCTCCCCTGTAACCAAGTCCTTTCATGGACTAACAAAGCCCATCAGATCCTAAGTCAATCAACCAACCACCCACATGACTCAGAATCATGAGTCTTCACACTTCCTAACCGGCCATGGAACCATGTCCCACTGAACCTGATTAGTGTTGCTCTTACCACCAGTGCATCCTTTGATCAATCAGATAAGACACCTTGATCCACCATCCAGGGATCAGGTCGTCCATCCTTGCCCATGATCAGATCACACACGGCCTTCCTTGTATAAACACACCAGACAATACTTGTTGTCCACACCAACAAGTACTAGCCTTACTCCTCTCCTTTGCTTGCTGTTGGATCCAAACGAATTGGACCTTGCACTCCACATGGTTCCTCTGGTACTAGGACCCCCATGTGTCTCACCAATGGGTCGGATCCATGGTTCATACCATGATCAAACTCAACATCAAACTATGATCCATCATGGATCACTTTCCAATGAACATCATCTAACTATCATCCCACATGGATGAAGTAGATCAACAATGATCCGCCCCTCCTCTTAGGGTCCTGGATCCTTAGTTTACATCACAATATATGGTCTTCAAGGGGCGTGCCTTACCTTGGCTTAACAGCACCACAAGAGACATAAACATAAACATGAAAGTAAGTATCAAATTTGTTACCTTATACTTGATCTTATTAGATCATGTGCCTCCTGTTATTAGGTTCGGGCATGCTCCTCCAGAGCATGCCTCCATCAAGACCTTATCATATACTTACAGTAATGATAAGATCCATTCAATGGTCGTGCCTCTCTTCCATTCCATGGAACTCCCATGGAACCAGCCTGACCGTGCATCCACCTTTGAGGCTGTGTTGGCCTTTGGGAGTGGAGTCTGGCCTTCTCCCTTCTCCTCTGACCATTTGCGTGTGTTCCCAGGACACAGAGGAAGCCTTAGATGTGTTCATCCATGATCAAACACCACCCAAAGGTCGTGCATCACTTCCCCCTTCAGTGTCCAAGAAACTGCCTTTCTACACACATCTGCCTTCAAGGCTGTCTCAGCCCTTAGAAGTTAGATCCGGCCTCCTATCTTCTCTCCAGGCTATTTGCGTGTCTTCTATGGATGTAGAGGAAGCCCAGAGCGTGGCAAACAACAATCAAAACATACCAGAGGGTCGTTCTCAACACCTCTCTTCCTTGCTCACAAAACTGCCTCTTTATGGCCTTCACACCACCATGGATCTTGGATTGGGAATCCGACCAACTCTCTGTATTTTTCTCTGGTTTCTTTGTGTTTCAGGGTGGAAAATGAATGCCTGGCGTGCCTGCAAAGGCACGGACCTGCCCCCTTTTTATAGAAGAAGGAATGGTTACTTCTAACCATTGCATCCCTTCGGTTTCATTTCTGGCCATTGATTTCATCAATGGTCCAGATCACACCCATTCGCCTATGGCAGTTATCTGGACGTCCTGGGCTTGTACAACCACTCCTGGACATGTCCAATACAAGCCCAAACCGAATGCTGCCACTGGCCCAACCCGAGAGCCCACCAGCCCATCGCCACATATGGGTTGCCGATGGTTTCGGGCCACCGCCCGACCGCCCAACTGTCCGAGACCGAACACTAAGTCAAGCTGAGTTGAGCTGATCCCCAGCTGACCCAGCTGAATGAGCTAGTCCATCCAGCTCAGGGAGCTGACACACTCTACTGAGCTCCAAGTGAGCTCCGCCCACCGTCGAGCTTCGCCAGATCCCCCAATTGTGAATTGTACAGCTTGATATCTTTATCTTATTCAATCCCTCTAAGTCCCTTGGTCTATTTCCAGACCTAGACTTAGTTCTTCCATGATCCATTCTGATCATGCACTACATCACAGCTTCACCTAGCTGATCGAGCTTCACCGGACCTCGCCCAACTACCAAAACACTCGACCAACTCCTTTAAGCTTGTCTCCATCCTATTTTGGTTAAGTCTCAGCTGTATGATTCCCTTAACCACCTTTTTGGATCATGACACGCTTGCCTTTAGGTCACATGACCTGACTGGTGCGTCTCCTCGCACAATGGTCCATCCGGACGATCCTATCCAGGATCGGGGACATGACAAGTCTCCCCACTTGATATGGATTCGCCCTCAATCCAGTGGTGCTGACATCTTGTCTCACCGACAAAATGTTCCAACCGAACTATTTGCATCCGAACATGGAACATGCTCAATTGGTTCTTCCCAACCAATTCGATTTGCATCCTCGTCCTTGTTCTTCTTTACTGATCACTTCTTTGATCAACATATGAACATGTCTCCCCACTTGGACACCAAGTGGTCTTTTCTCTGCCGAACATGGCACCATCGCAGACCGGTGTCACCGGACTAACTTTCTAGGTTGCGGTCTTAGTATTCACCAAGTCTATTCTTCTCTGACCCAAATCCACGACCAGATCATATTCAGTCCATAAGAATTTACTGCATACTCGAGTCTTAGTAGATTTACCCATCTCCAAGCCACTTTCGATGTATCGATCAAGTCTTAATGAACTTCGTTCAATCTTTAGGCGCTTCGTTGTACCACGAGTCCTAACAGATTATTCTGTTTCTTTATGTCCTTTACGACATCAGGGTTCATGATCCCAGCCACATCGTCTTGGATCATCCCTAACCGACCATAGCCTTTTCCAGCTTGGCCACATTGCGATCTTAGTCTGCTAGACTAAACCACCTTATACTTGACTTCGTCCATTACCGGACATTGTCATACTTTGATCCTCGTCCACTCATGGACTTGATCACATTCCAGTCTGGTCCACTCGGGACTCGACCATCACATTCCAACCATAGGTCCATCTCCGACTAGGTTGTGCTGCGACCCTCGCCCTTCACGGACTTGGTCGACTTCGAACTCAGCCATTTCTGGTGCCATACGATACGGACTTTTGAACCTTGGGACCGTTCCAGGTTCTAGTTCGATCATGAACGGGTCAGCTCGCTGGGGCACCGCAGCTCAAACACATCCTTGAACTCTGAACCAGCGGTATCCCGTCCGGCTACCACCCCTTCGACCTGTAAATGTTCGCCAACCAGGCCTCGAACCATTCCCAAGCATATTGTCCACCAGGACCGCTGAGACCACTAAGCATCAGAGGTCGGACAAATATCAAGGAACCTGATCGGGTCCACACCCACTCTCAAACTGCACACCACAATGGGGTCTAAGGTGGCCGATTCTGTCCTAACCATTACCTTGGAACCTGATCGGGTCCACACCCACTCTCAAACTGCACCCTTCCTCGGTGACAGCCTAAGGTGGCCGATTCTTTCCAAGCCAATCCATGCCCAAGATCACTTCATGATTCTTGAGGCATACCACAACAGATCCACGGGCAGCCTTCCTTGGATCATCAGCGGGATGTCCTAACCAGGCCTAGTGAATGCTTTGCTTGCCTCTGGCTGCACTCACTATACCGGGATCATCCCTTCCCCAATACACACAATCCCTTTCGAACATATCTGGACTCACAAACGGTGTAGCTCCAAGATCGAAGGTACGAGTGTTTCCACACCACCGATCATTAAGTACTTAGATGAGTAGGATATCGGTTTGATCACACATTTGGAAAAACGCCCCATACCATTCTCCAAAGTGTCACACTTCTTTGAACGCCCCATACCATTCACAAGAGTGTTTATAATATACCTCAATCCACATCATACTAAGATATTTAACATCGCTTCCAATTCCTCTTGGAATTGATCAATTCCATTCATTCAATCTTAAGGAATCCTACCTTGGTTTACACTGAGTCCCAGCTGATCCATCTGATCACAAGCCCACTCATGTAGCCGTGTAGCGTCTCCTGACCAACATGAAACACCGCGATATGCTCACTTGTTTTGAACGCCACCAAGGAAAACACTAACCCCCAAGAGAGTGCTTGCACGCTTTTCAACCTAAGCCACTCTCTGGTCCATGTTAATTCCTGGTCCAGGTCGTCCATACAAATATCTTGCATTAGGCCCATCATCCAATCCGCCTATTACTTCCAAATAACTAGATAACTAACCTTTCGCTGTGGTCTTGCGCTTGGAGAGTGCATCTTGGCTAAGCCAGCTCATCTTGGAACTTCTCCGTTCACAAGCATGAAACCCAACCTAACCTCAACTCCCACTTGGCTCACCACAGCTAAGGTTCCAAGTCATCTCGGTTCCGAAATAATTTCGGTTTAGAACTCAACATCTTTGAGCACTGCCCTTAAGGATCAAGCATGCTCTCGATACCAACTTGTAAGACCGATCCTGGCCTCTCAGGCCAGCGGTCGATGCTCACGTCGCCGGTCCATACCCTGACCGAACCTCTAAAAATTTTGCCCTTTATTTAAAACATCGCCCAAAGCGAGGGCTAACTCGAGATCCTAGCTGACTACCTTAGTCATTTCCTAGCTTTAGATCATTTCAACTTATGCACAGCGGAATATTATCTACCAACCATTGGTCTAAAACCAATCTAACACTTGTCTAGTCAGATCACCTCAGCTACGGCCAGTAAACACAACTCCCAGCCTAGCTCCAAGGTCGATCTGAACCTGTAACCAAGTCATACCAAACCGAGGTTCCATTCACCTAACCATTCTATCTAGATCTATGCAACATTGATAGATCATACCTTTGCCACATCCACCGAGCTTGTTAGCTCATTGTCCCACCGACTTAGCTTTTAGCTAGCTCACCAGCTAGTGAAATGAACCACCTCTCTTGAGGTTCCATCTACTCTCCAGCTGATAAAGCTGGAGGTAGCTTTGCCTAGCTCCCCGCCCACTCGCCCAACTCTCCATATACCTGCATAAAATCTTCCCTTTGGTACTTAGTCATTCAGCCAACCATCCCCACGCATAAGTACCTATGGGAAGTCTTCACCAAAACGACCTCAAGCAAACATGCTCCAAAAATTAATTAAAATTCATGACAAATACTGATAATTCCCCACTAAGAGGAATCCACAATCAGATTGATCAGAACCGCCTAATTCACATAGAATTTGGCCAAATCCCACTAAACCCACCATAACGACCACCATCAAACCGCCTGATAAACCGATCAAATCACATGATAAATCATGATAAATCCTCACTAAGAGGAATCCATGGTCGGATCCCATCAATTCCATCCAGAACTATGAGATCCGGACCTAGCTTCCCAACCAAGGCCATGAGAGTTCCACTGAATCGCCAAGGCCTGGTTTAGTACCACCATGTCTCAGCGTGTGCTCCCCTGTAACCAAGTCCTTTCATGGACTAACAAAGCCCATCAGATCCTAAGTCAATCAACCAACCACCCCACATGACTCGAATCGATGAGTCTTCACACTTCCTAACCGCCATGGAACCATGTCCCACCGAACCTGATTAGTGTTGCTCTTACCACCAGTGCATCCTTTGATCAATCAGATAAGACACCTTGATCCACCATCCAGGGATCAGGTCGTCCATCCTTGCCCATGATCAGATCACACACGGCCTTCCTTGTATAAACACACCAGCACAATACTTGTCCACACCAACAAGTACTAGCCTTACTCCTCTCCTTTGCTTGCTGTTGGATCCAAACGAATTGGACCTTGCACTCCACATGGTTCTTCTGGTACTAGGACCCCATGTGTCTCACCAATGGGTCGGATCCATGGTTCATACCATGATCAAACTCAACATCAAACTATGATCCATCATGGATCACTTTCCAATGAACATCATCTAACTATCATCCCACATGGATGAAGTAGATCAACAATGATCCGCCCCTCCTCTTAGGGTCCTGGATCCTTAGTTTACATCACAATATATGGTCTTCAAGGGGCGTGCCTTACCTTGGCTTAACAGCACCACAAGAGACATAAACATAAACATGAAAGTAAGTATCAAATTTGTTACCTTATACTTGATCTTATTAGATCATGTGCCTCCTGAGTTCGGCATGCTCCTCCAGAGCATGCCTCCATCAAGACCTTATCATATACTTACAGTAATGATAAGATCCATTCAATGGTCGTGCTCTTCCATTCCATGGAACTCCCATGGAACCAGCCTGACTGCATCCACCTTTGAGGTGTGTTGGCCTTTGGGAGTGGAGTCTGGCCTCTCCCTTCTCCTCTGACCATTTGCGTGTGTTCCCAGGACACAGAGGAAGCCTTAGATGTGTTCATCCATGATCAAACACCACCCAAAGGTCGTGCATCACTTCCCCTTCAGGTGTGAAACTGCTTTCTACACACACATCCTTCAAGGTGTCTCAGCCCTAGAAGTTAGATCCTCCTATCTTCTCTCCAGGCTATTTGCGTGTCTTCTATGGATGTAGAGGAAGCCCAGAGCGTGGCAAACAACAATCAAAACATACCAGAGGGTCGTTCTCAACACCTCTCTTCCTTGCTCACAAAACTGCCTCTTTATGGCCTTCACACCACCATGGATCTTGGATTGGGAATCCGACCAACTCTCTGTATTTTCTCTGGTTTCTTTGTGTTTCAGGGTGGAAAATGAATGCCTGGCGTGCCTGCAAAGGCACGGACCTGCCTTTATAGAAGAAGGAATGGTTACTTAACCATTGCATCCCTTCGTTTCATTTCGGCCATTGATTTCATCAATGGTCCAGATCACACCCATTCGCCTATGGCAGTTATCTGGACGTCCTGGGCTTGTACAACCACTCCTGGACATGTCCAATACAAGCCCAAACCGAATGCCAAGCCACTGGCCCAACCCCGAGAGCCCACCAGCCCATCGCCACATATGGGTTGCCGCGTGGCTGACCTTGTCGGACCCGATAGGGACCGAACACTAAGTCAAGCTGAGTTGAGCTGATCCCCAGCTGACCCAGCTGAATGAGCTAGTCCATCCAGCTCAGGGAGCTGACACACTCTACTTGAGCTCCAAGTGAGCTCCGTCGGTGGTCGAGCTTCTTGCCGCATCCCCGGTGAATCACTTTGTACAGCTTGATATCTTTATCTTATTCAATCCCTCTAAGTCCCTTGGTCTATTTCCAGACCTAGACTTAGTTCTTCCATGATCCATTCTGATCATGCACTACATCACAGCTTCACCTAGCTGATCGAGCTTCACCAGACCTCGTCCAACTACCAAAACACTCGACCAACTCCTTTAAGCTTGTCTCCATCCTATTTTGGTTAAGTCTCAGCTGTATGATTCCCTTAACCACCTTTTTGGATCATGACACGCTTGCCTTTAGGTCACATGACCTGACTGGTGCGTCTCCTCGCACAATGGTCCATCGGACGATCCTATCCAGGATCGGGACATGACAAGTCTCCCCACTTGATATGGATTCGTCCTCGAATCCAGTGGTGCTGACATCTTGTCTCACTGACAAAATGTTCCAACCGAACTATTTGCATCCGGAACATGGAACATGCTCAATTGGTTCTTCCCAACCAATTCGATTTGCATCCTCGTCCTTGTTCTTCTTTACTGATCACTTCTTTGATCAACATATGAACATGTCTCCCCACTTGGACACAAGTGGTCTTTTCTGCCTTGAACATGGCACCATCGCAGACCGGTGTCACCAGACTAACTTTCTAGGTTGCGGTCTTAGTATTCACCAAGTCTATTCTTCTCTGACCCAAATCCACGACCAGATCATATTCAGTCCATAAGAATTTACTGCATACTCGAGTCTTAGTAGATTTACCCAATCTCCAAGCCACTCGATGTATCAGTCAAGTCTTAATGAACTCGTTCAATCTTTAGGCGCTCGTTGTACCACGAGTCCTAACAGATTATTCGTTTCTTTATGTCCTTTACAGACATCAAGGGTTCATGATCCCAGCCACATCGTCTTGGATCATCCCTTAACCGACCATAGCCTTTTCCAGCTTGGCCACATTGCGATCTTAGTCTCGCTAGACTAAACCACCTTATACTTGACTTCTGTCCATTACCGGACATTGTCATACTTTGATCCTCGTCCACTCATGGACTTGATCACATTCCAGTCCGGTCCACTCCGGACTCGACCATCACATTCCAACCATAGGTCCATCTCCGACTAGGTTGTGCTGCGACCCTCGTCCTTCACCGGACTTGGTCGACTTCAACTCAGCCATTTCGGCTGGTGCCATACGATACGGACTTTTGAACCTTGGGACCGTTCCAGGTTCTAGTTCGATCATGAACGGTCAGCCACAATGGGGCACACCTGGCGCCCGAAACATCCTTGAACTCCTGAACCAGCGGTATCCCGTCCGGCTACCACCCCTTCGACCTCCTTAGTGTAAATGTTCGCCAACCAGGCCTCAGAACCATTCCCAAGCATATTGTCCACCAGGACCGCTGAGACCACTAAGCATCCAGAGGTCGGACAAATATCAAGGAACCTGATCGGGGGTCCACACCCACTCTCAAACTGCACCTTCCTCGGTGGCGGTCTAAGGTGGCCGATTCTGTCCTAACCATTACCTTGGAACCTGATCGGGGTCCACACCCACTCTCAAACTGCACCTTCCTCGGTGGCGGTCTAAGGTGGCCGATTCTTTCCAAGTTAATCCATGCCCAAGATCACTTCATGATTCTTGAGGCATACCACAACAGATCCACGGGCAGCCTTCCTTGATCATCAGGATGTCCCTAACCAGGCCTAGTGAATGCTTTACTTGGCCTCTGGCTGCACTCACTATACCGGGATCATCCCTTCCCCAATACACACAATCCCTTTCGAACATATCTGGACTCACAAACGTGTGTAGCTCCAGTATCGAAAGGTACGAGTGTTTCCACACCACCGATCATTAAGTACTTAGATGAGTAGGATATCGGTTTGATCACACATTTGGAAAAACGTCCCATACCATTCTCCAAAGTGTCACACTTCTTTGAACGTCCCATACCATTCACAAGAGTGTTTATAATATACCTCAATCCACATCATACTAAGATATTTAACATCGTGCTTCCAATTCCTCTTGGAATTGATCAATTCCATTCATTCAATCTTAAGGAATCCTACCTTGGTTTACACTGAGTCCCAGCTGATCCATCTGATCACAAGCCCACTCATGTACTAGCCAGGTAGCGTCTCCTAGACCAACATGAAACACCGCGATATGCTCACTTGTTTTGAGCGGCCACCAAGGAAAACACTAACCCCCAAGAGAGTGCTGCACGTTTCTTTTCAACCTAAGCCACTCTCTGGTCCATGTTAATTCCCTGGTCCAGGTCGTCCATACAAATATCTTGCATTCGTCCATCATCCAATCCGTCTATTACTTCCAAATAACTAGATAACTAACCTTTACTTTTGTGGTCTTGCCCTTGGAGAGTGCATCTTGGCTAAGCCAGCTCATCTTGGAACTTCTCCGTTCACAAGCATGAAACCCAACCTAACCTCAACTCCCACTTGGCTCACCACAGCTAAGGTTCCAAGTCATCTCGGTTTCGAAATAATTTCGGTTTAGAACTCAACATCTTTGAGCACTGTCCTAACAGGATCAAGCATGCTCGATACCAACTTGTAAGACCGATCCTGGCCTCTCAGGCCAGCGGTCGATACCTCACGTCGCTTCGGTCCATACCCTGACCGAACCTCTAAAATTTTGCCCTTTATTTAAAACATCGCCCATGGCGAGGGCTAACTTCAGATCTAGCTCAAGACTACCTTAGTCATTTCCTAGCTTTAGATCATTTCAACTTATGCAGTGAATATTATCTACCAACCATTGGTCTAAAACCAATCTAACACTTGTCTAGTCAGATCACCTCAGCTACTGGCCAGTAAACACAACTCCCAGCCTAGCTCCAAGGTCGATCCCGAACCTGACAAGTCATACCAAATCGAGGTTCCATTCACCTAACCATTCTATCTAGATCTATGCAACATTGATAGATCATACCTTTGCCACATCCACGAGCTTGTTAGCTCATTGTCCCAGCTGACTTAGCTGTTTAGCTAGCTCACCCAGCTAGTGAGCTGAACCACCTCTCTTGAGGTTCCATCTACTCTCCTCCGCTGATAAAGCTGTGAGGTAGCTTTGCCTAGCTCCCGTCCACTCGTCCAACTCTCCATATACCTGCATAAAATCTTCCTTTGGTACTTAGTCATTCAGCCAACCATCCCCACGCACTAAGTACCTATGGGAAGTCTTCACCAAAACGACCTCAAGCAAACATGCTCCAAAAATTAATTAAAATTCATGACAAATACTGATAATTCCCCACTAAGAGGAATCCACAATCAGATTGATCAGAACCGGCCTAATTCACATAGAATTTGGCCAAATCCCACTAAACCGACCATAACTGACCACCATCAAACCGGCCTGATAAATCCGATCAAATCACATGATAAATCATGATAAATCCTCACTAAGAGGAATCCATGGTCGGATCCCATCAATTCCATCCAGAACTATGAGATCCGGACCTAGCTTCCCAACCAAGGCCATGGAGAGTTCCATGAACCGCCAAGGCCTGGTTTAGTACCACCATGTCTCAGGCGTGTGCTCCCCTGTAACCAAGTCCTTTCATGGACTAACAAAGCCCATCAGATCCTAAGTCAATCAACCAACCACCCCACATGACTCAGAACTGATGAGTCTTCACACTTCCTAACCGGCCATGGAACCATGTCCCACTGAACCTGATTAGTGTTGCTCTTACCACCAGTGCATCCTTTGATCAATCAGATAAGACACCTTGATCCACCATCCAGGGATCAGGTCGTCCATCCTTGCCCATGATCAGATCACACACGGCCTTCCTTGTATAAACACACCAGCACAATACTTGTTGTCCACACCAACAAGTACTAGCCTTCTCCTCTCCTTTGCTTGCTGTTGGATCCAAACGAATTGGACCTTGCACTCCACATGGTTCTTCTGGTACTAGGACCCCATGTGTCTCACCAATGGGTCGGATCCATGGTTCATACCATGATCAAACTCAACATCAAACTATGATCCATCATGGATCACTTTCCAATGAACATCATCTAACTATCATCCCACATGGATGAAGTAGATCAACAATGATCCGCCCTCCTCTTAGGGTCCTGGATCCTTAGTTTACATCACAATATATGGTCTTCAAGGGCGTGCCTTACCTTGGCTTAACAGCACCACAAGAGACATAAACATAAACAGAAAGTAAGTATCAAATTTGTTACCTTATACTTGATCTTATTAGATCATGTGCCTCCTGTTATTAGGTTCGGCCATGCTCCTCCAGAGCATGCCTCCATCAAGACCTTATCATATACTTACAGTAATGATAAGATCCATTCAATGATCGTGCCTCTCTTCCATTCCATGGAACTCCCATGGAACCAGTTTCTGCACTGCATCCACCTTTGAGGCTGTGTTGGCCTTTGGGAGTGGAGTCTGGCCTTCTCCCTTCTCCTCTGACCATTTGCGTGTGTTCCCAGGACACAGAGGAAGCCTTAGATGTGTTCATCCATGATCAAACACCACCCAAAGGTCGTGCATCACTTCCCCTTCAGTGTCCAAGAAACTGCCTTTCTACACACATCTGCCTTCAAGGCTGTCTCAGCCCTTAGAAGTTAGATCCGGCCTCCTATCTTCTCTCCAGGCTATTTGCGTGTCTTCTATGGATGTAGAGGAAGCCCAGAGCGTGGCAAACAACAATCAAAACATACCAGAGGGTCGTTCTCAACACCTCTCTTCCTTACCCACAAAACTGCCTCTTTATGGCCTTCACACCACCATGGATCTTGGATTGGGAATCCGACCAACTCTCTGTATTTTTCTCTGGTTTCTTTGTGTTTCAGGGTGGAAAATGAATGCCTGGCGTGCCTGCAAAGGCACGGACCTGCCCCTTTTATAGAAGAAGGAATGGTTACTTAACCATTGCATCCCTTCGGTTTCATTTCGCCATTGATTTCATCAATGGTCCAGATCACACCCATTCGCCTATGGCAGTTATCTGGACGTCCTGGGCTTGTACAACCACTACTGGACATGTCCAATACAAGCCCAAACCGAATGCCAAGCCACTGGCCCAACCCCGAGAGCCCACCAGCCCATCGCCACATATGGGTTGCCGCGTAGCCCGACCCTTTGTCGGACCGGCCCAACTGTCGAGACCGAACACTAAGTCAAGCTGAGTTGAGCTGATCCCCAGCTGACCCAGCTGAATGAGCTAGTCCATCCAGCTCAGGGAGCTGACACACTCTACTTGAGCTCCAAGTGAGCTCCGTCCAGCTGGTCGAGCTTCTTGCTCGCATCCCCCAGCTGTGAATCACTTTGTACAGCTTGATATCTTTATCTTATTCAATCCCTCTAAGTCCCTTGGTCTATTTCCAGACCTAGACTTAGTTCTTCCATGATCCATTCTGATCATGCACTACATCACAGCTTCACCTAGCTGATCGAGCTTCACCAGACCTCGTCCAGCTACCAAAACACTCGACCAACTCCTTTAAGCTTGTCTCCATCCTATTTTAGTTAAGTCTCAGCTGTATGATTCCCTTAACCACCTTTTTGGATCATGACACGCTTGCCTTTAGGTCACATGACCTGACTGGTGCGTCTCCTCGCACAATGGTCCATCCGGACGATCCTATCCAGGATCGGGGACATGACAACCCACACGTTCAACAAAATCAAAAACTTCACTAGGTTTAGATTAGCACATCATATAAAGTCATTTGCAAGACTTTCAATTCAGAAAAAAAAATAATCGTTCAAATCAACATCTCTACCATACGAAAAAAAACTGTATAAAATATAGTACAATGTTCTCATAGTTCACTTTCACCTAATGCTTTTAATTTTCTTAAATCAAATAAGAACCGGGAAACACTTTTAAAATTCACCATTGATCAGATCTGTTCTTAACTGAAGTTATTGCCATGTCCACCACAACCAAAAGTAATTAACTCTATGACTATCTTTACCCGTTTACTTCTTCATATAACTGAGTTTCATCAAATTATTTTTCCCAAGATACGATGCTTATTTAGAAATACATGATAAACATCCATATCATGAGCAATACTTTGAGATGTGTTTAAACTAGAAGTAAACCCTTCAGGTCTATATTTCTCCAAAAAACAGAGCCACACCTTCTAATTGTTTCAGAGCATTATCAATGCACACATATTTAGCTTATAAGGCCTCACTCACCGAATAGAAAACAAAATTTCATACCACAAAATTTCATGTATCTGATGTAAAGAATTTTATGGAGATTTAGAGCAGGAAGATGAAATGTTTTGTAAGAAACAAGTTCAACAAAAAAAGAAGAAGAACAATTAACCCTACAAGTTTAACTAATTTTTTTTTATGGAAAATGATTGCTGACTACATGAAGTATCAGTCATCACATGGCAAACCATGCAAACTAAACTAATATATGACAGAGATCATTTAAATTTCTCGTTTTACCAATTAAAATATGACGTATTTGACGGTGATGTAACTAAAATTAGATTTTGATCCGCGTTTTAAAAGTGTAAGAATATTTTTAGCAAAATCTAATTTACAAAATCAATATGTTTTATAAAATTTTGATAAGTAGTGTTTAAACATTTTTATTTTAGTGTTTATGAAAACTAATAATTATATTATTTTATTTATATTAAGTTTGAAAGTTATGTTTACTAACTCTAACATTTTATTTGTTTAATATAAAATTAAATAAATTAATGAATTATTTTATTTATATTTTCATAAACAAAAGTTGCATTCATTTAAAATTAATAAAACTTTCAAATTAGATTCTTATTCTTAGATTATTTTTATTCTTAAAATTATATAAGTAATAATTATATGTGCGAGATAATATTTGGTTTAAGTTGACATCAAATAAGTCTTAAACAAATAAAATGTTAGAGTCAATAAATCAACGTCAAATAAGTTTTATAATTAATTTTTTATCAAATAAGTATATATCACACAGTTAATCAAACAAATTACTGAAATTTTATTAAAAGCTCATAAGAAAAAGATTAAAATAATTATAAAAAAACAAAATTAAATATTATCTTATATAAATTTCATATTTAATATAAATAAAATAATATAATTATATAGCTTTCAAATACACTAAAATAAAAATGTTAAAGCACTACTTATCAATAAATGTTAAAACATATTGATTTCATAAATTGATTTTGTTAGAAATATTCTTACGCTTTTAAAACATGGGTTAAAATCTAATTTTAGTTAAATTACGGCCGGGTCAGTCATATTCTAATTGATGAAACAAGATATTTAAACGGTCTTTGACATGTACATCAGTTTTTGAATGAATGAAATTAAACTCGTGATGTTAACTACATAACATCATTAAGTTGAGGGATGTTTTTATGCATAACATATACTTCGTGTAGCTAAATATACAATAGTTTAGTTTGCATGGTTAGCCATGTGATGGTCAATACTTCATGTAGCCAGCAATCATTTCTTTTATCAAGGGGCTTGCGGCTATGCAGCAATTCACCCTCTCTTTAATCTGGCCCTGATCACACATTGTGCTCAGTTCCAGTAGGAGCGAATGACATATTAAATTAATGCACCCTTATATCATATAGTTCTGTATTTCTATCGCTGCCTTTCCTTACACTTGATGCCTTGACCTCATTAGCAACATGGTGGCCACTCGGCTATCTGTAGAGCGTTGTTGTGGCTCAATACGTTCCAGACTAGCATTAATATCCATCACCTGATTCAGAACAAAATAGAGAACGATAACCCGTAATACCACTTTCATCAAAGTACACTAAGTCATGGTGCAGATTGATGCACAGTTGCCCTGAGATTTATCAGAGATTTAACATATCTGATGGAAGATTGTGGCGCTGAAGCTCTTCCCGATATTGAGACCCACCCTGCATCTACATCTTCTAAGAGACAGAACAAGACAGGGTATCTACACAGAGTTTACTACAAAATTTCATTCATAATAGAGGTAAATAACCAGTCCTCTTTGATGACTAGAGAAACTAAATCAAAGTCTCTTAAAGGGTGAAAACGAGTTAAAAACTTTACCTCAATGCATAGAATCATTTAACATCTCAAGTATCTGATAAATAAGGCAAGAGAAACAGCATCATTTAGGATCGATTTGACCAATTGACAACCAATCAATACAACAGAAAAAGACACTGTGCGTTGGTTGTTTGTTTGTTTGTACCTATGTTGCACCGAGACTGATATGAGAGACGGGGACGGGAAAACAGAAAAATTTAAAAACTATTGATACATGTACGACATATATATACTAGCAAAATTTATAAAATAAAAAGATTATATAAAGAATCTAACAATTAAATATAGTTTCTTTAATATGTCTATTTTACCATGCAAAAAATAAATAAAAAAGCTATAGAAAAGAACTTTTAGTCTATATCTAAAAAATGAGGGCAATGCGTTGATGGGCACGAGGCTTCCAGGCCACAGCTTGTTCATTTGGATCTTGCCATAAGTCTTTGGCTCAAGTTTACTCTACTCCAATCAAGCAACATGACGGTGACAGTCAACAAATGCCTCGCATCTTCCCTAACCAGTTGTTTTCTGTCGCCAAGCCGCTCCACCACGGCAGGGTCGAGCGGCGGAAGCAAGAGCCTGAAGCGTGTTAGAACACTGTTTTCTAAAGAATATTGAAGCAAAACATAGGCTCGTTCCGATCATATCATCAATTCATTGTAAATCTTGTAATAAGTACTGCAAGTTAGTATATTCAAACATAAAAAACATACTTAAATTTAATGAGAATGAAGTGATTAAGTGGTGATCTTGAAATGATCAAAAGATAAAAAAACCAGTAATTTGGTTTTGTCCCACATCGAAAAAGTGAGTTTTTCTCACTCGTTTATATATATATATATATACCTTGTTCAAAAATGCGGTCGAGTTGACGATTATGCGGCCGCATTTGCGCTCAACAGATGGTGAACGTGGCGATTACCACTGATTCGGCTGTTTCAAACAGTAACACGCCTAACTTCCGCCGTGAATGTTGAATAAGGAAACGCGGGCGTTTAATTGCTTTAACCCGCTTAATCCGTCGCCACCTCCGTTTCCAAGCGGTGGACCCATCCAGTCTTCAATGTCCTCCCCAGCTCCTCAATGGCTAGTCCCTCCGTATCTCTGTCGTTGTTTGTCTCAACAAGATCATCTATTAAAACAATCTGAGATTTAAAGGCGAAACTAGAAAAAAAGAAGAAGAACATTTAAGAAGATTTTTTATAACTCGTCCCTGCCTCTCATGTGTCTGGGTAGAGAAAGCATTAATAGATTATAAAAATTGTCAAAAGAAATTGATACAGATGCTTCATCTGAAAACAATGGCTGACGGCAAACGAAAAAAATTACAGAACCGTGGTAGGTTATTTAGGAAGATGATGAAGCAAAATACTATATTGCCCTCCATTTAGGCTTAAATGAAATATATTACTAGAATTTCGAACCCATTACCTCTACAATGTAAAAACAATCCTAAACCGCTACACCACAAAATATTTTTTATTAAAAGGGGTTTTACTTGTGTAAAAATTGATTTTAAATGTAAAAAAAATGTTAATTTATATGTATAAAATATGAAACCATAGATATATAGCTAGTACAACTTAAAATTTAAATTTATATGTATACAATGTGGTATATATACTTATAAAATACAAAAATTTCTCCCCGCGTACTCCCCGAATTTTTTTCCGATTTTACAATAAATCGCTAGGCCGAATTGCAGCGTCATTGCAGCAAGCGAGTTCGAACAAGGTATATATATATATATGTCATCACAAATAAATAATGTCAATGGCTCTAAGGTAAGAGGTTCAACTCACCTCCCATGCATTGCCTTCGTCCGTCTCAGTTTAGGCTAATAAAATAATTTCTAGACCAAATTAGTTTCAATTTTGTGGCCCATTTTCGAAACAAAAACAGTAGGATATTTGTTAAACAACCAATAGTTCGTCATAAGACAACACAACATCTATTTGCTCGTCAAATATAAGAATGAGTCAACTAAGGGAAGATATTGCGGAGAAAGTTACTCAACGTTCTACTCCCGAGATTTTAAAGAAATTTTCGTTGAACATGTGCAACAGTTATGAAAACTGATCCTTTTCTCCTCTTTAAAAAATCGTCTCATCCTCATTAATTTCACATTTTTACATCGAAAAACCAACATAGAAAATTCTTAGCTTAAGTTTATCGTCGAGTGTCATATAGTTTCTTTAGTTCACAGAGGCGTTCACGAGTTAAGAAACTTACACTAATTTTCTAGTTCATTAAATATTTGTTATTTAATTTTCGGTGGATTTCATGGTAATTGTATTTTGAAAAATTTAATGAAAATTTGATATAAAATGTAAATAACCAATTCTTAAGATTTAAACTAGGATTTGAAGAGAATTCTTTATATCATTTACTTAATAGATATATGTGCCTCAAAGTTATTGATACGATAGCTATGGAAATGTAATATTATTATAAATCTAAAATATATTATCTTTTTAACGAATGACTAAAGTATATCATTTATTGTAATTCATATTACAATGCAGGAACATAATTTCTATATTCCGATATTGTCTTATTTTTACATCTTTATATAGTGATATATAAAATAGTTATAGTTATCTTTGTTAGTAGAATTTTTATTCCATTTTCTAAAATAACTCTATCTATATGGTACAGAAATATTTATGGTTTTATTATTTTTATCATTTATTTTTTTGTTCCTTTCTGGTCATTTTTATAGCAAAATTCAAAAAGTTCATGAAATTTAAAGGAGCATTAAATCCTCATTAAATCATTTAAAATATTTCAAAAGCTTTTTATGTTATTATTTAAATTTTTGAATCAAATATAGTCTCCTTAGACTCAAACACTAGCTAAACATTCTGTCCTTTTAACCCAATTACAAAAGTTTTAAGCACAATGTTATAAAATCTTGATATATCACAGGATAAACATGACAATAAGTAAGCACTTGCCTGCTAAACTCACAAGTATCAGTATAAAGAATGACTTCTTCAAGACTTGATTCATCTTCAAATTTGAATACAAACCAAACTTCACTTCAACTCTTCACTACCATATAGAATATCTTCAAAAGGACTCCAATTACTTCTTTGATGTCTTCAATTCTTTAGATTTACTGTTAAACTTCAATAACTTCAATTAACATATCATAACCAAATTGACTAATCCACGCTCTTTCTTTTATTGACACAGAAAACTAGTGGTTTAAGACTTCAGGTGAAGATCTCATGTGACAGAAAAATATGGAGGCTAATTATGATTAATGAAATAAACGCATATTAGAAGATTCTCGCAAGGCCCTAGTAAGTAAAAATCTACCGTTTAAAACAGTAGATGCCATGTCTACGAAACATGCTCACCCCGTATGACGATCCCTTGGCAAGTGAATGTCCTTCAGAGGACCGAACTGTTTAAATGACTTCTTGAGATCTTCTTGCCTGAAGAAAACGATGAGTTGTAAGAAGTGAAGTAGAATTTTCTAAAAGCCAGAAAAAAGGATACAGATAGGGAGCATATTCACCAATACAAAGAGCTATGATTTTCATGAAATCCAAGCATATAAAGTAGATACACTAAGGAGTAATGAAGAGTTTCACCAAACCAAACATGGTTATCTAGATAGCTCCGAAAACATACATTAACTACATAAATGAGAACGTCATGCCTAGATATATATATGCTAAAGAGGTGTATCCAAACAATTATATAGTCAAAAGCGGGGAGAGAATAGCTGAAGGGAGTTATAGAAAAAATCAAGTAAATGTACCTGCAATCATGGCTTAGATGGCGAACAAAAAGACTGGTAGGGAGGTCCCTGCTACGGCTTATGCTGCGGCTCTTACTTGTGATTCTGCGACCCCTTGAGCCACTGTAGGCGGGTGAGCGTGAGTAGGACCTCCTCCTCCTATCATATCCTTCTTTCCTGCGACTATAGAGAAATAGTGAGCATTGAATAGTTATTCGAGTGGAGAAGTTTATTTGTCCACACAGATGCCTTGTAATGGAGTTGAGACAGAAACCTTGAGTGACGTCTTTTAGAGGGAAGAGGAGAACGAGAAGAGCTAGGCGAGCGAGAGTAGTAACGAGAGGGACTATGCCTTCTATCCCGAAATCTAATGCTCCCACAAACACAAAAAAAGAATGTTAAAAAGACACTTTATTCGATGATTAAACATAAAAGTTCAAAAAAAAAAAGGAGAAAACATGGTTATCAAGATAGCTCCGAAAACATACATCAACTTTCTTAACGTCTTCACAGTACATAAACGAGAACGTCATGCCTAGATATGCTAGGGAAGAGGTAGCCAAACAAATTATATCGGAAAGAGAATAATCAAGTAATGTACATGCAATCATGGCTTAGATTGCGAACAATAAGAGTGGCAGAGAGTTCCCCATATCGGCATCCTCTAGGGGTTGTTGGGCTTTGAACTCTCCTCCCATGACCTCTAGGTGGTGGTGGTGGTGATGGGGTGTAGCTCCTTCCCCTCATTGCAGTAAGCCTTCTGTCAGTCAATGAACGCAAAACCAGGTAATAAAAGAGACAACAAACGCAAGAGCTATGACACCAGCATCTGGGAGAAGCATTCAATCTGGTTTCGAATCTTGCAACCTAATTACGAAGGTACTCTGGAAACGTCATCTTTTGTTCCAATGGAAAAACTAAAAGAGACCAACACTAACGGAGATCGCAAACAGTTCAGATGGAGACAGAATGATGCAGATCAGATTTCGAATTGGAGTAAAGAAAAGTTATATACACAAAAAAAAGGCGACAACTTTCGATTCAAATCGACCAAAGATACCGACTTTACTACAATCTACAGTCAAAGAAAGAGCATCGATCGATGAAGGAATCGTGGCCCACAAGGTAATGACTTACCGGAGAACGAAGGACGGTGGTGATGACGAACGGCGGCGAAGCTCTGCTCTGTGGGAACCGAAATTCACACCGTCAATTTCCGATAAAGATTTGTGGAGGAAAACCGAGTTAACCCGATCTTCCTTGAAGGTCCGGATATCTGTGGGCCTACGATACAATCAAATGGAGATAAAAGTTGCGAAAATTAAAATAGTAAAAGTTGAAAGAGATCTTATTCTGAATTCGTTTGGCGTGTAAACAAAAAAGAAGTAAGAAACTGTCGAGAAAGTCCGCTAGTCCGTCGCTAAGTCTATCCTAGTTGAGTCGCAGCTTCTGGTGAAAAGCGAAAAGAATGCTAAATCGCTCAAGTGTTAAGTGCTCGAAGTTTGTGATGATTTGCTCCTCGCCCAAAGCTCTCCTATATACTCTTCTTAAGGCGATCCTATCTTCTCGGCTGACTGAGCAGGCTTTTTCCATTTTCGTCCATCTTCGTGTTTACGGAAACTTGACATTTATCTTCGGAAAACTTGACATTTATCTTTTGGAAACTTGACATTTATCTCTTATGTGAGGATAAGGATAAACCGTCATAGTTATCCTTCCTTTCGAAAATCGTAAGTGGGCGTTTGGCCACATCGGGCCGTTTAAGCGTTATTACGGTTTTGAAAAAACGATCTTTGAAAGTTTCGGTTTTCGAAGGACCCCAATTCCTCGCATAGTCGAGATGTTTGGTGTTTAGAATAACCGTGATCGTACCAAATTCCACGAAGATTGATCAAACAAGCCAAGGTGGGATCGGACCGAGCATGATGGGACGAGACGAGGGCGAGGCCGTCGACCGGCGTCGGGGGTTTGCCGCCAGCGCCAGCCGGCTTATGGAACGCTGCGGCCGCCGGGCGCCAGGTCGGTGTCGCCGGCCAAGCCGGTGTTTAAGGCTAAGGCCGGGCTAAGGTGGACGCGGTGCAGGCCGGCGGCCGCCCGGTGATGACGCCAGACGGGCCGGCATGAAGTAAGGCTGGCGCCAAGTCGCCTCGCGCCAGGCTGCCGCCGGGCGCCAGTCGCCCGCGATGACGCTGCGGCCGCCGGGCGCCAGGTCGGTAAATGGCCGTGGCCAGGCTGTGGACGCTGCGGCCGCCGGGCGCCAGTCGCCCGCGATGACGCTGCGGCCGCCGGGCGCCAGTCGCCCGCGATGACGATGCCGCCGGCGCCAGTCGCCCGCGATGACGCTGCGGCCGCCGGGCGCCAGTCGCCCGCGATGACGATGCCGCCGGCGCCAGTCGCCCGCGATGACGATGCCGCCGGCGCCAGTCGCCCGCGATGACGCTGCGGCCGCCGGGCGCCAGTCGCCCGCGATGACGCTGCGGCCGCTGCAGACCGCCTTGCCGTCCGTGGGTTTTTCCGTTCGATCTTTCCCGTTAGTCGTTTGTGCGGAAATCTTTGAGTTTGGAAGGATCTTTAGCCGTAGATTTCGAGATAACCGCTTTCAAAGGTTTGAGTAATGTGGCTTCGAACTTTAGGCGTTTAAAGATGAACATTTAAACAATCGAAGGCTTTGCGGAAGTATCGTTGTAGTTTCGCGGACAATTCGACATGGGTTTAAGGGACCAAGTGCTGCCGTTGCCGAGATCACGGAGACGATTGCATGACGGAGCCAGGACCCTTGCCGCCGGTGCCGACGGGACAGGGCAAGCTGCCGCCGTGCCGTGTCCTGCGTCCACCGGTGCCTGCTTGCCTTCGTTGATCCCCGGGGCTTACGGTCCGTTCATGCCTTCTTGTGAGTTTCACCGAGTGACGACCCGTTTCTCGGTTTTGATCGTCACTTGGTTTTTCTTTCGAGGGCTTTCAGGTGACGATTTCGTCGTTGACCGATTTTGACCCCAACAGTTAGCCCCCACTAGCTAGGAATCGTAATGCCTTTCGGCGTATAGCCGTATGGGAAGGTGTAGAGGCGTGTCGTTTGCGAAAGTCGAGGTAAATAGTGATTTTACCTTCTTTATAAGGAGGGAGTAAGAAATCTCATTCACTCTTACCTCAACATAAAAATTTATTCTCTCTCAAGAATCCTTTCTCTCTCTCAGAATAATGTCTTCAAGATCCTCAAAGAGATTCTTCTTCCCATTCATCCTCGGTGATTCTCACGCCCATGTGACGGTGAAGCAGGAGGAGTTTGTCGAGGAGGAAGCGAAGAATGCGATACCGAGCCCTTGTAGGTTCGCCCCATCACGCCAGACATCCCTGTTCGAGGAGACCTCTCGAGGCAGCCTGGTGCTCCTTTTCGCCGACCTTGGTTTCTCGTAAATATCTCACGGTTCTTGAGATGTTTACCAGGTCCCCGAAGAGTCAAATTCGGATCCCATGCGGTACGAGTCGCGAGGAATCCTCGGAAGGTTTCTTTACATGTTCTGAGGCCTTCCTTATTTATTGCCGCATGTGGTTCCCGATCCCTGGCACCATTGTTGGCGCTTCATCACCGAACTCTCGATCAGCCAGCTCAGCGTCCCTGCCTGGAGAGTTGGCAGCGTCTGATCTCAAGTTATGAGCTCGAATCGATCTCATCCGGTGATTTCAAGGCCTTTGGAGCACTCGGCCGACGGGAGCGACGGTTACTACTCCATGCTGCCTAAGAAGGACATGGCCATAATTCAGGAACCACTTGAACCCTAAGTCGTGGCAGGAGCGTTTCTTCTATGTCGAATAGATGGTGAGTCTGTCGAGAGAGCTGCCTCCATCTATTTCCTCGCACGCATGGAACTTCAACCGAGGTAATATGGCGAAACTTCGTCGTCTATTTCGTTATTCGGAAGTGCGGGTTTTAATGAAAAAGTTCCGTTTATAGATAGCAGGCGGTTCGCGCATTGCATGGCGATCTTTTCGTCGAAGAGGACCTCCCGTCAAAGACCGTTTTAAAGTCCTTCACTCTCGAACGGATTCGAGACGCGGTAAGGCTTTACCGGTCCGGAGACCCTGTCCCATCGTATGACGCCGAACCGGTTACCGAAGCCCCGACTCGGAGGCGTAGGCAGAGATCTCGTAAAGGGAAAGAGATCGATGGTGGAGAAGGTTCGGAAGATCCTTCACCGTTGGGGGAAAACCCTAGTTTTGTTCCAACGGAAAAAGGCGGAGCCAGCGATTTTCCACTTCCCAACAACTTCTTTGAAGGTCTTCCTCCGGAGTTTGTTACTGATGAGTCGCTGGAGGAAGAAAAGAGGCAATGGATTTTTGCCGAGGGTTCCCAGCGGATCAATGAGGTTTTGTTTTATGAACTTCTTAACCGTTTTTCTTGAATCCGCATGTATGTTTATTGATCTTGAATTTGTGCAGGGACTAAGAGTGTTCGGCAATGTGCTCGACTCAAGTTTCCGCAAGTCTAGGATTGCCAACTTCAAGACCAAGGAAGCTGAGCGAGAGCTCTTCCGATTCCGACAAGAGGTCAAGGCGCAGAACGAAAAGCAAGCTGAGCTTCATGCTCGAGCTCTTGTTCGGGCGGAAAGGAGAGGAAGGCGGATGGTCGCGGCCGAGGTGGTGAGACGGGCGGAATCGTTTGCTGCTGAGTTTCAATGTTTCAAAGAGGCTCAGGAGTTTGTTGGTGATTTCCGCGAGTGCCGGGGCTCGGTCGTAAACCTCTACAAGTCTCAGAACCCGGATTTCTCCTTTGATTCCGAGATTGCTGAGGTGAAGGACTTCATGGCCGAGTGTGCTCATGCTGAGTCCTTGGTTCCTCCAGTTGAGGAGAGAGTCCGGAGACTATGGGAACCTATCGAGGTTTCCGAGGATACGGTGGAGGCCGGAGTCGATGAGAACGCCGAGGGTGGTGGGAATGCTCAAGGCGTGAATGAGGAAGTGGACCAGCCTGCGGGTTCATTCGGGATTTCCGCATCTGGATTTCTCGACGTTGACTTTCTTTTGTGAATCGTATGTTTTGGCCGCGTGTGGCCGTTTTTTAGGAGTTTTTATTTTGCGACCGTTGGAGGTTGCACTCTTATGTTTTGGGACTGGCCGTTGGTGGCTTAGAATCCCGCTGTCTTTTGCAGACTTTATAAAAAATTTGCGAAATTTCGTCTTTTGTTTTGATTTATACTTTCGTCAAGTGTAGTGGGAAGAATGCGAGTAGTCACTTCGTATCCTAACTCTTTTTTGTCACTTGGTCCGTATGTTACTTTGTAGTGAGCGTTTTAGGTGTAAGCAATAAGAGACATGTTTTAGGATCTCGTATACGACACTATGTCTGTGAGATGTTAAGATCCAGCAAGACTGGGTTTAGGGCAAGACCTAGGCTTACTCTCAGCTTTAAGGCTGTGCGATGACTGATCGGCTTTCGTTTTGCCTGTTAGTGATTTCTTCATGATTCTTTTCGTTTAAAGTCCGCGACTAGTCGCCGGCTTATATGACTTGTGTTAAAAGAATCGAGCTATCTTCGGAGTTTATCCGAGACGCTAAACCAAAATTTTGGGTTTCTTGTATAGCGCACTATGATATCCTTGTCGGATGTAAGAGGACCTTGTAGGTCTTACTACGAGTTTGTATTTGAGTGAAACGTTTCTGAGTGCGTCCGTCGGGGCCAATCGACGGGCATAAGTTGTTTTTTTTTTTTAGTCGCAGGCGGACTGTTTAGCGGATGATACGAGTTTTGTTATCTTTTTCAGAAGTTGCGACGTCTCGCGTTTCTTTCGAAGATACGATTTTCGTTTTTCCGTAGTGTTTACGCGTTTTCTAAATTAAGTGAGCGTAAGAAATAGATAGAAAGAATTTTATTTGAAAAATTTCGAAAAAATTTTGAGTACATGTGCGGATATTTCGCGTTTTTTTGTGGGAGTATAGGGTATCGTACCCACCTTTTGGTGAGGAGGATAGCTGAACTTCGCCGGTTTCGACGAGCTGCCTCGTGCCTCTTCGAGGATCAAGCCATCTCGTAGTTCGATAGTTGCCGCAGACGTTTTACTCCACATGCGTTGCCGTTTCGACCGTGCTGGTCGGATCGGCGGTTTGTCGCGAGGTCGAGCTATCTGCTTTTATGGCGGTGGACTCGGAGGCTTTGTCGCTGTCTTGAATCGTTACTGTTTGGATGATTCGATCATCTTTTTCGAAGTCTTCGTGAATGTCGAGTGATTCCTTTGCTTTCGTTTGGGTTGGCAGCTGGGGCGTTCTGATCTTTTCTTAGTTTGAACTTCGGCTAGGTAACAGAGTCTCGATTGTTTCGACTACCCCGGATGACTGCGGTTCGGTGGAGTCGGAATTTGATGCGAGGTGATATGTGGATGGTACTGCCTTCATGGAGTTGATCGAGGGTTCCCATGATGGCGTTGTAGATGGCGGGTTGTCGACTACTGCGAACTTCGGCGATCTTTGTGACTTCTTCGCCATGACCGGAGCTTAATTCTTCCGAGGGTCATGGAAGTGACCGAGAACCCGGTTAAAGGTTTTGGCTCGGGGCGACTTCCCAAGTGGGATCTTCATCTGTAAAGGGTGTCGCGGAAGATAACGTTGACCGTACTTCCTGTATCGGCGAGGATGCGGCCGACCTTGAGATCTGGATTACCAGTCGATGACCAAGGGATCACAATGAGGCTTGTCGATTCCGACAGTTTCTGTTCTTGAAAATGATCGTATGGTTAGGAATGTCGCTATCAGGAAACCAGTTGGAACTTGTCACCGGCTTTTGCCCGTAGGCTTTATTGACGAGACTGAGTCTTGGTAGAACTGTGATCCTCCGATGATCATGTTTACCCTCTGGCGTATTGTTGTTCCCTTGGTGATCTGTCTCCTTCCACGTTTTCACCCGATTGATTTTCGGTCGCGGTCCTCGGAGACACTTTTGTTGGTCTTTGGCGGTCGGAGTCCAGGAGCAAGTCCTTTATACTCTTGACCTTTGATAGTTAGCGGTGAGGAGCTTTCGCGGCGAGCGAGCGCCGAACCTGCGGTTAGCGATGGAGTGACCTCTGGTTTCTTGGAACTTCGCGGTAGGAATTATCCTTGTACTGGTTCCTGGTCCAGGTGTTTCCGAGGTTTTGCCTTGCTCGAGTTGATGGCGTAGTTATGCTCGCCTTGGGTGTCTTCCCCTTCATGATGGACGTTTTTGTCGTCACGAGAGGGTTTCTTCTTGGATGCGGTTTTCTGCGGTCCGTGCTTCGCGATGAAGCTTCATCTCTTCCTCCATGATGATGAAGTCCGTTGCTTTGTGGAAGTATCCTGGATTGTCGCGGCTTTTCGGTAGTACCCACTTCGAACTTCGACTTGTACCGAGAGTTTTCTTAGAGGCGTCGATTGCGACATTGTCGCTGATGCCCGTTACCACAACCATCACCAGTTTGAATCTTCGCATGAAGTCGCGGAGCGACTCGTCTTCCTTCTGAGCTAGACTCAACAGGTCTACGTCGGACGTTTCTCTATCCATGAACATGGAGTATTGTTTGAGGTACGCCGAGGCCAGTTGGCGGAAGCTTCCGATGGAGTTCCTTTTGAGCCGGGAGAACCATTCGAGCGCAGCGCCTTTGAGGTGCTTTCGGCGAAGAAGGCAATGACCAGCGTCTCGCTTCGTGCTCGGGAGTTTGCACCTACCCATTGCGATCTGGAAAGACTGCAGGTGCGCCTTAGGATCCGTAGTACCGTCATAGACCGGGATTTTGATTTTCGAGTGCGAGATGCGTGTTTCCGTGATCCGAGTGGTAAATGGTGTTTTCCGTGCTTCCTCGAGAAGTCTGTCGATCTCGGGTGGAACTGGTCGCTGATGGATTTCGCGATTTCACCGCTTTCACTTCACCACGGTCTTTTGAGAGATTCGCGGAGATCATGGATCTCGCTATTGATGCCGGCGTTCTCCGAAGTTTGTCGGCTGGTCGCGATAGATCCGAGTTTGATCTTCAGCGAGTTCTTCCTGCTCCATCCAGTAGAGTTCTTCCTCCTCTTCGTCATGGGCCTCTCGAAGGATACCGTCTGCCGCGGACTGGCCGAGTCCTCTAGGGTTGGCGTCAGCGTCTTCATCGGAAGGATCCGATTGGTCGCTGATATCCAGATTGATGCGCCGACGCCGCTTTCCTTGTTTCGTAGCGGGGTGGAAGGTTCTGCGAGGTCATTTGCTGTCCTTTCGAGCCGTTTCTTGAGTGGGCTCTTCGGGTATCTTTTCGTGCCGGAGATCGAAGTCGAGTCTTCTACCCTGGCGTGCCTTGGTGGATCAGCGGCAACTTGCTCCTCGCAGTTAAGGTGTCGACTGTTTTGCGAGTGAGGTTATCAGCTTGTCTGTTGTTCGCCCGTGCACGGGCGGTGCTGATTCCTTCATTTTCTGGCCTCGGTGTTTGCATCAGCGGTGGCTGTGGGCGCATCTCCAGCTGGAGTCTTCTCAACGTTGGCGTCGACGGGTGTTCCGTCTAGCGTTGGCTGGTCTTCGGTGACGTCAGTGGACATGATCGAACTTGTGCAGTTGCGAGATAGATAGATCCGTAACCCACCCTCTTTCTAGCGCCAAACTGTGGGAACCGAAATTCACACCGTCAATTTCCGATAAAGATTTGTGGAGGGAAACCGAGTTAACCCGATCTTCCTTGAAAGTCCCGGATATCTGCTGGGCCACACACGATACAATCAAATGGAGATAAAAAGTTGCGAAAATAAAAATCGTAAAAGTTGAGCGAAAGAGATCTTATTTCTGAATTCTCGTTTAAGCGTGTACAACAAGCAAAGAAATCGGCTGTAAGAGCTGTCGAGAAAGTCCGCTAGTCCGGTCGCCTAAGTCTATCCTAGTTGAGTCGCAGCTCGCTAGTGAAAACAGAAAAGAATGCTAAATCGCTCTAAGTGCTAAGTGCTCTGAAAGTTTGTGATGATTTGCTCCTCGCCCAAAGCTCTCCTTATATACTCTTCTTAAGACGGTCTATCTTCTCGCGGGCTGAACCGGGCTTTTTCCATTTTCGTCCATCTTCGTGTTTATCGGGAAACTTGACATTTATCTTCGGAAAACTTGACATTTATCTTTTGGAAACTTGACATTTATCTCTTATGTGCGGATAAGGATAAACCGTCATAGTTATCCTTCCTTTTCGGAAAATCGTAAGTGGGCCGTTTTGGCCACGTCGGGCCGTTTAGACGTTATTACGGTTTTGAAAAACAGTCTTTGAAGGTTTGGTTTTCGAAGGAACCCAATTCCTCGCATAGTGAGATGTTTGGTGTTTTAGAATAACCATGATCGTATCAAACTCACGAAGATTGATCCAAACAAGCGAGTGGGATCGGACCGAGCATGATGGGACCGAGACCGTGACGAGGGCCGCCGACCGGCGCCGGGGCTTGCCGCCAGCGCCAGGCGGCTTCGGAACTTCGTCCGCCCGGCGAAGCGGGCGTGCCGCCGGTGCCAGGCGGCCAGCGTGACGCGATGCGCGCTGGTCTTAAAGCCGTCTTGCGTCCGTGGGTTTTTCCGTTGTTTGATCTTTCCCGTTAGTCGTTTGTCGCGGAAATCTTTAAGTTTGGAAGGATCTTTAGCGTAGATTTCGAGATAACCGTTTTCAAAGGTTTGAGTAATGTGGCTTTGAACTTTAGACGTTTAAAAGATGAACTTTTAAACAATCGAGAAGGCTTTGCGGAAGAATCGTTGTAGTTTGCGGACAATCCGGACATGGGTTTAAGGGACCAAGTGCTGCCGTTGCCGAGATCACGAGACGATTGCATGACGGGAACCAGGACCCTTGCGCCCGGCGCTGACGGGACAGGGCAAGCTGCCGCCGTGCCGTGTCCTGCGTCCACCGGTGCCTGCTTGCCTTCGTTGATCCCCGGGGCTTACGGTCCGTTCATGCCTTCTTGTGAGTTTCACCGAGTGACGACCCGTTTCTCGGTTTTGATCGTCACTTGGTTTTTCTTTCGATGGCTTTCGGGTGACGATTTCGTCGTTGACCGATTTTGACCCCAACATGCTCTGTGGATTCAAAATCGTCAAAATCCCCTTTTGATCAATACGGGCGGGCTCTTAGGGGATAGGGGTTATATATTGGTTATTGTTTTTACATTTTAACCCCCAGAATCTCTTAAGATACTGTATTATGCCTAAAATTACTTATTTACACACTCCAAAGATCTAATTTTGGGTTGTTTAAGGTTCATAAATGTTATTTTGTCAATATTTTAGAGGAGGAAATCAATTATATAAATAGCATATCTGTGTTTTTATTCAACTAGTAAGAAATTATTTGGGTCAGATATACTAGCTAAAGAATCTGCCAAAATAACAATAATCATAAGAATTATCGAGAGAGAAGAAGAGAATCAGAAGATTCTGATGATTCAATGTGAGAGGTTAATATAGGGCTGGTCGTGTAACCGGCGATTCTTGATTCTGATTCTTGAGGAGTTCTGGATCTGGTGGTTGCGGTTTTAATCAATTTCAAGAGATTTGTACGACTGGTACATCGGTTAGAAATTGTTACGTTTGCGGGACTTTTATGACTGGTAAACTACCAAACGCAACAGCTGTTAATAATAAATTAACAATATTTACATTTTATATAATTATAATAGTATTAAAAATCATAATATTATAATAAATATAAAAATTATATTTATAAAATCATAATATTAAATTTTTAAAAATTATAGAAAATATTTTTGTTTTAAAGTTTTATAATATAAATTAAAATATAATATATATATACATTTTATAATTTCTGTTATTTCAATTTAAAACTTTTATTGAATATTTTTTGTTTTATTTTTATTTTTTTATTTTTTTAAGAAAAAATTACCTTCATGAATATAAAGCATTTGGGCTGAACTTTTGATTTTTAAGAGGTTCGGAGCGGTTTGAAGCGATTTGTAGCGTTTTCTGTGATTATTTCAAAACAAAAGCCATTCTAAGCCATAGCAGCGTTCTTGAGTGGTAGCGGGGAAACCAATCAAGTCCATACTATATAAAAGAAAGTTCTGTTTTCTCTTTCTTACGAAAAGATAAAGATCAAATAATGTTGAGCAAATTAAAAAAATAATGTTTTGTTGTTCAGAGCACTAAGAATTCAGGTTCGTAAATAACCCAGCCTGAACAAAGACTCTGTGTATAACAGAAGTTTTCGATAAAAAGATGTTTTTTTTCCTCTCATGGAAGCTTCTCTGGTCTGCATTTTCTATGTGCCGTGCGGCGTCTTGTCTTCTTCTTCTTCTAACGCGAGAGTTGCAATTGTAATGGCGACGGAATCAATTTCTCTTAACCCTTTATCGTTCGCGAGGTTAACGAAGAACCCATCAAATCAATTTCGTAAAAGGACAAAACTTTCCTGTCGAACTCGTCGATCTCAATTCGGTGCAATCTGCTCGAAGACATCCGATTATCAAGGTAACATCATCTCATCGATTCTAGTGTTTTGGATGATCATCGGAGTCTATGTTAAATTCACTATCTTTCCTCTCTCAATCGATCAGTAGAATGTTCAAAGATGTTACTTTTGGTTCTCTGTCTCCACTCTTTAATCGAAAGGTTTGGTGCTTTTAGATTACCAGAGTTATGCAAGACCTTTGCGTCTCCTTCCAGCAGAAGAAGTGAAAGTTTCTAGTGCGAACCCATCATTCACTGTGCCCAAGTCTCGATCTCTTTATAAGGTTAAGCTGCAGACAAGTAACGTGTTCGGCTCAGGGATCAGCGATATGAATGCTAGAGTCCTTATCTGCTTGATAGACGACAAGGGTGATTCAGTATTACAGACAATACCTGCAACTTTGTCAAGCAATGATGAAAGCTTCAAGTTTCTGAGAGGCTCGGTTGATGAGTTCACGTTTTTAGGACCGGAACTCGGCAAGATCAGAGCTTTTTGGATCAGTCTTGAGTCTGGTCAGCTTCTTTCACATATATAACTTTGTTTTCTGTTCTGATGAGTCATTAGCTGTTACATTTTCATGTTTAGGACAATGGAGAGTTGGAGGAGTGAGCTTGTGGGTGGTTAAAGGACCTGTTCTTGGAGAGACTAATGTAGAAGAAGCCTACTGTTACCGATATGATTTTGAAGTCGATGATATCTTGCTTGGAGAAAGCAGTGACCTGTCAATGGTGGAACTCAGACCTTCACGTATCACTGAACTCACTGACTCAGATCAAATCTCTTCATCTTCAGCTCCGAGTCTTGACCGTACGCGAGGTTAACGAAGAACCCATCAAATCAATTTCGTAAAAGGACAAAACTTTCCTGTCGAACTCGTCGATCTCAATTCGGTGCAATCTGCTCGAAGACATCCGATTATCAAGGTAACATCATCTCATCGATTCTAGTGTTTTGGATGATCATCGGAGTCTATGTTAAATTCACTATCTTTCCTCTCAATCGATCAGTAGAATGTTCAAAGATGTTACTTTTGGTTCTCTGTCTCCACTCTTTAATCGAAAGGTTTGGTGCTTTTAGATTACCAGAGTTATGCAAGACCTTGCGTCTCCTTCCAGCAGAAGAAGTGAAAGTTTCTAGTGCGAACCCATCATTCACTGTGCCCAAGTCTCGATCTCTTTATAAGGTTAAGCTGCAGACAAGTAACGTGTTCGGCTCAGGGATCAGCGATATGAATGCTAGAGTCCTTATCTGCTTGATAGACGACAAGGGTGATTCAGTATTACAGACAATACCTGCAACTTTGTCAAGCAATGATGAAAGCTTCAAGTTTCTGAGAGGCTCGGTTGATGAGTTCACGTTTTTAGGACCGGAACTCGGCAAGATCAGAGCTTTTTGGATCAGTCTTGAGTCTGGTCAGCTTCTTTCACATATATAACTTTGTTTTCTGTTCTGATGAGTCATTAGCTGTTACATTTTCATGTTTAGGACAATGGAGAGTTGGAGGAGTGAGCTTGTGGGTGGTTAAAGGACCTGTTCTTGGAGAGACTAATGTAGAAGAAGCCTACTGTTACCGATATGATTTTGAAGTCGATGATATCTTGCTTGGAGAAAGCAGTGACCTGTCAATGGTGGAACTCAGACCTTCACGTATCACTGAACTCACTGACTCAGATCAAATCTCTTCATCTTCAGCTCCGAGTCTTGACCGTACAGTCGTTTCCAACGAGGAAAGCATGGAAGAATACGTAAACTTGAAACTATCTCTGCTTCTCTATGATGCAGTTCTCATCCTTCTAGGAAGCTCTCTCGTTTCCTTCTCACTAGGTGAACATTCCGCCGTTGCTTTCTTCTTCGGTGGAACAGTTGGATTTCTCTACTTGCTGCTCCTACAGAGATCAGTAGATGAACTTCAAGTACCAGGATCTTCTTCCTCGTCCGAAAAATCCAATCAAATCTTCAGCGGATGGCTCAAGATTCCGGTTTTAAGTCTGGCTTTGGCCATAGGATTGTCGGTTCTAGCCATCAGAGGTTATAGTGGAGGAGATCCCACTGCCTTTGCAGTCACTCCAAGAGAGATTGTTGTGGGGACTTTGGGGTTTCTTGTGTGCAAAGTAGCCGTTGTTTTGGCTGCGTTTAAGCCCTTGAAGGATGGGTCTTAACACTTCTAAGAGAGGCAATAGATGTACAAAACTTCGTATACAAAAGATACGTGTAAATAAGAATAGAGCCATGTGTATCTTACATACATCATACGAAATTGATATACTGTATGTGTATGTGCACTTTAGTCTTTAGTAGTCCATGTGTATCTTACATACATCATATGAAATTGATATAGTCTATGTATGTGTATTACTCTTTAGTAGTCCATGTGTATCTTACATACCTGATACATCATATGAAATTGATATAATGTGTGTGTGTGTATATATATGTACTTTTGTAATCCATGTGTTTAATCGTAGTCAGTGACATAGTTTGGTTCTTATACAATTCTATGTGTTACAAGAATTGACTTCAGCCTAATGTTTTTTTGAAGGATGTATATTATCAAAGTGTATGGCATACCAAATCAGTTTGTTTTGTTAAGGGTTTAGTGAGATGTCATTGTCAAAGAATTAATTAGGCAAGCCATGACTATGATTTAAAAGTGAACTTAGGGGAGAAATTCTATCATGGGTAAGGTTTTTTTCTCAATATAAGATAGACAACTTTTATTTTTCATAACTACTAACTACCATTATGTTTATGAAATATTTGTCAAAATGTACTTTTAATCATTTGTATTAAAAATATAATTAAAGTGGTGTTGAAAAATCATCTCTTTTTTTTTTTATAACACTTGATTTATTATATTAGAATGAGTTTACATAGTCATTGTGGATTTCAGTAGCTATAAATCGAGGTATGTAATAATGATACATGAAAGAAACATTTCCATCAATAAATTGCCGTAATTTGTCAGCTACTTGTTGCCTTCTCTTGCTATCCATTGTATCTTCAAATCTTGAAAGCGTTGCTTCCACCATTGAATCTCCTTTTCCATTATAAGCATCAAAATGTAGGATCGTCCATTAATTATATCAACCTGCTTTCTTCTTCTATCGATTCAATGTAGGCCTTCGAAATCCATGACTCGGGCATGTTGTAATGCCATCAAGATCTGCGGTTCACTTTCTAAGGGATTTTTGACAATATGTCCTTTTGCTTGTGCTCCACCTCGATAGAACGAATTGATCTCGTATAACCCATCCCATTGCTTCCCATTGTATTATTTATGAAGCTGCCATCTACATTAATCTTGATCCATCCATCCGAGCTTTTTCCAATACACTTTGCTCTTACCCGGAAGTATTCATCACACCTTGTGAATTCACCTCCACTTGCCGAGTTGAATTAAACCACTCTTTTGCATCCATTATAGATTGGTGCAATAACATCTTCCATGGGATTGTCTTTTGTTGAAATATAAGTATATTTCTACTTTTCCATAATCTCCAAAGAATCCATATAGGATGATCACGAAGGTGTACTAACCTGCGTGGATGTGCAGATTGTAATGCATTCTGAATCTTTTCCTCGAAAGTGGATGTAGCCTTGTTTATAATTGTATTAGCTATACCGAGGCTCTCCGGATCATCTTAGCATACGGGCATTCAAAGAAGATATGTGAATCAGTTCTTCCTCTTGAAAGCATCTCTTACATAGTCGTCCGGTGTTATGTGTCTTCTTTTGAGATTAGAACCAACTGGTAGACTCGAGATAGCATTCTCCATAGAAATTGTTTTAGTTTGGTGGAGACTTCATTTTCAAAGGCGTTGTTTTAGCTCTATACTCCACGGGATATCTTGGATCGAGCATGTTCGGTTGGTGGGAGCTAACCCAATATCGGACTTAAGAATAGATTCCATTCTCGTTGTAGTGCCATCCCATTAAATCTTGTCGCTTTGAACTAATCTTGATAGATAGTATTTTTTCAACATCTTCTTCCATAACAAGTTCCCTCAATTTTGCTTCATCGGTAGCCCGATCTTGTAAGAAGAAATGTTTGACCTTACATGTCCGGGTTTTGGTTCCTTGGGCGTGGTGGTCTTGGAGGTGATCGGTATCCATGGATCGGTCCACATATTAATCAATTCTCCATTACCAATAACATATCGCATCCCTGTTTCACTAGATCCGGCCATGAGTTATTGACTTCCAAGCGTAGGAGGATTTCTTTTGAGGCTTTGCATTCAAGATATCACCATCGAAAGTGCTTGGCTTAATATCCGTGTCATAAGACATTCGAGATGTTGCATAATTCTCCAAACTTGTTTTCCAAGTAGCGCCTGATTGAAATTTTCCAAATCTCGAAATCCTAGCCCTCCTTCTCTTTTAGGCAAACTCATTTTCTTCCATGAAAACCAATGGATTCCTTTTTGTCACCTGAACTCCACCGAACCTTAAAGTATACCATTGATCTCTTAGCAGATTTCTTTAGTAGTAGAAATACATTCATAGTATAAATTGGCATTGCTAAAGCTATTGCTTTAAGTAGAGTTTCTTTGCCGCCAGAAATGAATTTTGATGCCATCCTTGTAGTTTTTGACTTTATCAACAATATATCGAAACATCTCACTCTTCTTTCGCCAAACTGCTCTGGCAACCCCAAATATTTCCCCATACCTCCATCATTGTGGATGCCAAGGATGTGTCTCATATTTGTCTTGACCACCTCTGATACTTTTGAACCAAATGTTACGAAGATTTGGTCAAATTAACGCTTGACCGTTGATTCATATACTTCAAGTATCTTCTTAGTTTCTTTGCTGCCCGGCGTTTGCTAATCCAAAGAAGAGGGAATCATCAGCAAATAATAGATGGTTGACTCTTGAGGACACGATTGCTATCTTTATTCCTCCAAGTGATCTTTCAGCCATTGCATTATTCATCATATGAGATAGAACCTCTCGCACACAATATAAAGAGATAAGGAGAAAGAGGATCTCCTTGTCTTATCCCTCTTTCTGGAACAATATACCCTCTCGGTGAACCATTGATCAATATGGAGTAAGCTGAAGTTATGCAGTCATAATCCATCTGATCCATCTCATCAAAGCCCATACATTTCATAGTTTCCTCCAAAACTCCAATGTAATCTGTCATAAGCTTTTGTGATGTCTGTGATTGCCATATAGGAAGTGGCTTGTCTTTTCCGGCTTTAAGACTGTGAAATACCTCATGAGCAATGATAATATTATCTGTTATCATCGTCCCGGAATAAAAGCTTGATTTTCGATCATACCATTGAGATGTGTCTTGATCGGTTCACGGACTTTAGATTATTTTATAAGCCACATTACACAATGCTATAGGCCTAAACTCAGCCATTCTTGTGGGTGGATATACTTCGGATCAAACGAGGTTAGTATGGTTCGGTTGAGGATCGAATACCTTGATAAAAGAATTCGTGACCTCATGACTATATCGGCGATATCTTCCCGTATTGATGATAGAAGATAGCTGGAAATCCGTCTGGACCAGGTGCTTTGTGCGCTCCAATGTCAAACATAGCCTCTTGTATTTCTTCCATTGAAACGTCTCTTGTCAGTCGCATTCATTTCATCGGTGACTCGTTTCGGAATGTGGCAAAACTTCGAATAAAGCGTTGAGTCATTAGTAATAGATCCAAAGAGGTTTTGGAAATAATCTTGAGCAACAAGTGCTACTTGTTCTGGCGATGAACAACTCCATTACTATCTTGAATAGATGAAATCTTCAATCTGTTTCTTCTCACTTTTGTAATGGAGTGGAAATATTTAGTATTCTTATCACCAGCTCGCAACCACATCACTCTGCTTCTCGTTTCCAAAATATTTCTTCATCTAAATACGCTGGTTCAACTCTTCTTTTAAAGTAGCTATATCATGAGTTGTTGTATTAGAACAAATGGCATTGTCGAGTCTCCTTCATGAAGTTTGTATTTGCTCCTGCATTACTCTGTTGTGTCTCTTCCAAACAGATATGCGCCTTCTACAATGTGTTAATCTTTGCTAGAGATTGATGTATTAGCTGCATCTGCCTGAACCCTTCCATCCTCATATCTGATTCACCAAATCCTTCTCTTAGTCATTCGATTGTCAAAACGAAACATCCTCTTTGGCTCTTCCTTTTCATGAGAAATAAAATAATCGAGAGGTCGTGATCAGATTCACCAATCTCCAAAACTCTGTTTAGATGCTGGAAATTCATTAAACCAAGCTCCATTAGCCATGGTCTGTCAAGGCAGCATTATGCGTTATGAGTACCTCGTTTTCCAACCCAAGAAAATCTGTTTCCAACAGCCTTCACATCGAGATCATTATTTGAACCATGTTTCTAAAATCTTGAAAGAGCTTGGTCGTTCTCTCCCTCCAATTTTCTCATGATTGCCTAATATCTCGTTGAAATCACCATGCAGCATGAATCGTTTCTCCTTCCAATACCAAGTCGTTCAATTTGTTCCCATACTTGGCGTGAGGCTTGATTCGGGTGACCATACAAAGGAGAAATAGAAAGAACTGCTTCCATTAATGCCAACTTTACAATCGATAAGATTAGGAGAATAACTTAAAGTGAAAGCTGTACATGCTGATGCCAATAAAGAACTAAACCACCACTAAGGCCCCGGAGGAACAGAAAGCGAATGCAGAAATCCAAGTTGAGCACCCACATCTCTTATGTAGTCATCTTGTTTTTGTTTCGAACAGGGCAAATGTCCGGAGATACTTCCTATTGATCTCCTTAAAAGAACTGTCGAGTCCTTGCCAGACCCGACAGTTCCAACAGGTTGCTCTCATGGGGGCAGTGGTGGTTCAGGGCCACAGCGCCTCTCAATGTGTTAGTTGCTTCACTCTCTTGATGCTTGCCTTCCTCTCCTTCGAATCATCTTGACTGAGTTGTTAGATCTTTCTTTTTTCCTCCTTCCTTGCTTGTTTCTCCTATTTCCGTACCCTTCTTCAGCAATCTCATTTTGTTGTTGTCTCCAGCATCCATCAGGCTTTCCTCTTTAGCATATCACGTCCATCATATCTCGTCGAAAGCGGTGTGGTGAGTACATTTCCTCCATTCCATAGTCCTCCGAGAACAGAGTATTTTTAGCGAGGGATTCCAGAACTCCTCATCATCAGTGTATGAAGAAGCCACAGATTTTCCATCATTATCTTCGCTTCATACATCGTGTGTTCTCAACATTCTCAGCACCTTGAATCTCGGTGCATTTCCTTCCTTCTCTTGATCAGCATCATCCTCGTTGATCTCTTCAATGTGAACACCAGTATTGCCGTGAGGCTGATCTCTAATCCTTGTTCATCATCTCCATCATCATTGTCTTCTTCGGGTCCGTCATCCGGACCTCCATTTTGAATGAGACAGCGACTGAATCATGTGTCATCATTCCACAAGTTTCACAAAATCCTGAAGCCTTTCATAGTGAAACTTGAGAAGTGTTGACCCCCACGGGTGAATTGGAAATGCGTTGGAATGAATTGGTTTAGCGTGATGTCCCAATTGAGTCCGAAGCGAACATACTCGAGCGTCCTCCTGCTTCCATTGTAATCCACTTGAATGTATTGACCCATTACCCTTGCAATGTGGATGACAACTTCCTATTCATGTACTGGAAAGGAATTCCACGTGCTTGATCGAGAAAGGATGAAGTTCGAGGCGCCATATCCATTAGCGGTGTCCATTTACGGGCGTGATCATCTATCGGCATATGCCCACGGACCCGCCTGATTACAGATATCCATGGCTTCCTCACTTGGGAAAATGAATAAATCTTCTTCCTTCCATAATACGACTCGAACAAGACCTTCCGGACCCCAAACCGCGAGGCATAGTTGCAATGATACCTCTCAGATTTTGTTTCCTTGGCATCGTTGGACGACCCACCAGGATGAAGCGATTCTCTTCAGCGTGCTCTCTGACCACATCAGCGGGTAAAACAAAAGGCACATCATTACTACCAAGATCAATGTCTTGCATTGCACGTCTAACACTTTCTGTCATATTTTTCTTTAGGGAGAAGAGATATGTATTTCGAAAACGATAGAGTGAGAATAAGGCAATTTCCCATGGCCATTTATAGATAGCCTTGTCATATTGCATTAAAGCACACTCATCACGTTGGGAAAATGGTTCCCACATGGAAAAGGGAAGGGAAGTGGGGGTACAACGTGTGTATACTCCACAACCACATAATCTAAGCACTACAACCACAATACTCGTGGTGAGAAAATTCAAACTCTGGAAGACAAACGAAATCGCCCAGAAAATCGCCCATAACCGTTTTGTAACCGTCACAACTCTTGCCAGTTGCCATCATTGGTCCATTGACATGCATACTTGTGTGCTTGAACTCATCATTTTATCTCTTTCTATTTGTATAATTTTCATTTCTTTGTTAAGCTCAAATTAACCTCAATCATAAATCATTCCACAAATAACATAATGATGTTTCTGTTCTACGTAAAGTTTGGCTTAGCTAACTGTGAATGACAATGCCAGTTTTGGTAGGTTAACCATACTAGCATTTATGTTAGCTGTGTTGTACTGGTATGACTTTTCTTCATGTATGATCAATGATATCTTGTCCGTATGTTTGTGAGTCTACTTGCATGCATGTAACGTATGGTCTCAAATACTCAAAAGAATCTTTCATATTTATATATATATATTTACAATTTATTTCATGTAAATATGTAATGTTTGGCTCTTTTTTTGTAACTTAATTGTTTGGCTCTTTTCTCTCTGATCATTTTGATAAATATCCTTATACACCTCAACTATTATTTTATTAATATGGGTAGAATTTTCTTCTTTTTTTTAAAAAATGATAGATCATCGAATCGTTTTGTATTTATTCTACATATAATATTTGAAATTATGGTATTTATGAGTGTCCCATTCCCATATGACAAAATCGTCCCCTTCTTTTAAATAGTTTTTGATGAAGTGGTTGAACAATTGCCGTATAATTTAATGGTATTTAAATAAAATTCAATACAAAAGGTCGGTAGATGCATTATAGTCCAAAGATACCATTCGTAACGCATCAATTAGCGTAATTTGTTGCCCAAACCATTATATTTAAATACACCTGACAGATTCCAACTTTTTTTTAAAGAAAAATGCAACGGTTTTAGCTTGTCCATTTTTAACGTTTTATTAGAAACTTGACTAGTGTAACTAAATGATTAAATATGTTAGTATACGAATAGGGTAACTATAATTTCTAATTAATTTAGACAAAAATGGAAGATATATATACAAGATCTGAAAAGAAAATTTCAAGATTTTAAGATATGCTTTATTTTCTCGAGACAAAATGAAACTATAGAATTCTTATCTAAATCGTTTATTCTTTTCATAAGATCTTCTTCTTTTTATTAGTTATTTTATTCTGGTTTGATTATACAACAATTTTAATTTTGAATAATAAAATAACTTTTTGCGTCAAAAAACACGTTCTAATAAAAATTCCAACTTTTTTCTCTTTTGCTGACTTACTGATAAATAAGCCTTTCTTTACGTTTTGAAATCTTGAGTGGAAAATGTGTTACAAATTAATGTTAACCTTACAGATGGTTGACTAACACCCAACAAATCTTACACCTTTGTTGACTATTAATTCACTGGCTATAATATTTTGAAGGGGTCTATAGAATATTTAATCATGCATTCATTTCATTCAATAAACTCTAGATTCTGTAATTACCAAAAATACTAAAAACCTCTAAAGACTAATACTACTATAATAGCATTAATAATAGTAATAAATACCTACTCTTTACTTAAATTTCCTGAGAACTGTTAAAAAGCGTCAAGACAGATAGAGAGGAGAGAGTAGAGAGAGGAGAGAGAGAGAGAGAGAGAGAGAGAGAGAGAGAGAGAGAGAGAGAGAGAGAGAGAGAGAGAGAGAGAGCGAAGTGGAAGGTAAAGCTCACGTTTTGCTTCTCCTCAGCCGCACTTGTTCCTCTCATGTACAGTGAGATTTGACCGTTAGGGTTCTCATCGGATTCTTCGATCGGCCTGAAAGTTCGCGACTTTTCGAGGATCTGAGTCTCTTATGAGCTTCGAGTCCTGAAGAAGATGGATCTATCTTCTCAACGACAATCCCCAAATGGGTCCAGAGGCTTTCGCCTTCAAGCTCCATTGGTAAACCCTCTTCTCCTTCACTAGTTTCTATTTCTGGAAATCTCTGGACATTCAGTTCTTTCCTTTTTCAGAAACCCTAGTTGAATTTGCTTCAAAAACGCTTCCTTTTGCAGAAAGTTTGCTCCTTTCTTTTGAAATTTGGAATCTTTTTCAGGTGGATTCTGTATCTTGCTACTGCAGAGTAGACTCAGGTCTCAAGACCGTTGCAGAAGCTAGAAAGTTCGTCCCTGGCTCAAAGCTCTGTATCCAACCCGACATCAACCCCAATGCTCATCGCCGCAGCAAGAACTCCAAAAGAGAGAGGACGAGAATCCAACCTCCGCTTCTCCCTGGCCTCCCTGACGACCTAGCCGTCGCTTGCCTCATCCGCGTCCCTCGTGCAGACCATAGGAAACTCAGGCTCGTCTGTAAGAGATGGTACAGGCTTGCCTCTGGTAACTTCTTCTACTCTCAGAGGAAGTTACTTAAGATGTCTGAAGAATGGGTTTATGTTTTCAAAAGAGATCGTGATGGGAAGATCTCTTGGAACGCGTTTGATCCTGTCTCTCAGTATCCTCAGCCGCTTCCACCTGTTCCTAGAGAGTATTCTGAAGCTGTTGGGTTTGGTTGTGCTGTCTTAAGCGGGTGTCATCTTTATCTGTTTGGAGGTAAGGATCCGCTGAGAGGGTCGATGAGGAGGGTTGTTTTCTATAACGCCAGGACGAATAAATGGCATAGAGCACCAGATATGCTTAGGAAGCGGCATTTCTTTGGTTGTTGTGTTATAAACAATTGTTTGTATGTAGCGGGTGGGGAGTGTGAAGGGATTCAAAGGACGCTACGCTCGGCTGAGGTTTATGATCCGAACAAGAACAGGTGGAGTTTTGTCGCTGATATGAGCACGGCGATGGTGCCTCTTATAGGTGTGGTTTATGACAAGAAGTGGTTTCTCAAGGGTCTTGGGTCCCACCAACAGGTCATGAGTGAGGCTTATGACCCTGAGACTAACTCATGGAGTCCGATCAGTGATGGGATGGTTACTGGTTGGCGAAACCCATGTACTTCTCTTAACGGTCGTCTCTACGGGTTGGATTGTAGAGACGGGTGCAAGCTCAGGGTGTTTGATGAATCCACGGATTCATGGAACAAGTTCATGGACAGTAAAGTTCACTTGGGGAACTCTAGGTCGCTTGAAGCTGCGGCTCTTGTTCCGCTGAACAATAAGCTTTGTATAATACGGAACAATATGAGCATGAGTCTGGTTGATGTCTCGAATCCTGATAAGAACAATCCTCGAGTATGGGAAAACATTGCGGTGAAAGGACAGTCCAAGAGAGTATTGCAGGAAGAGCTGTGAAAAGTCATATTGTGCATTGTCAAGTGCTTCAAGCATGACATAAAAGAACTCAACAATGGAGCCAGAATGTTGAGATGAATCATGAAACCAACCGCATTGAGCTATCAAGAAGAGAAGACGAAGCAGAGCAACTCTAGTTTACTGGCTCAAGAAGTGTTATACAAGAGCTGGTCTCAAGAGTCATACAAGAGACCAAGAGAGAGTAAGAACAGACATGGCCATCTCTTCTGGTGTTGTTAATCTTTGTTAGTATTTATAGGAATGTGGTTTTTGAATGGGGTTTTAGCAATTGTTATAGCTTTTTTTGTTTGTTGACATTTTATATTCTGTGGATTTGTAAATCTCAAGTCTTTCGCCTCAAAGTTCCTCTGGTAAAAATAACATAATATGTATCTGAACGGAGAAAACTGATAGTATATGTGGTAAGTTGAGTTTTGATTTTCAAAGCATACAAGAACAAATCTAAATCTAAGTTAGTTTCATATCTATTGTCATAAATGTGTGAAATGTTTCGGAGTTGGCGGTTTAATCAGATGTGATTCAGTCATTATTAATTTTTTGTGAAGTTTGGTTTTATGCTATTTCTTGATATAGTTTATGATATATGATATAATTATCTTAAAAATATAAGTAGCCAATTACTCACAAAACCTCATTTGTAATGGATCATTCTTCTAGTGTCCAAACTATTCTTTATGTTTCCTTTTTTTTTGTGTAATGGTTTTCATATGACATAATTTCTTAATGATCTTTCATCAATTTTGTCCAGGTTTTGAATAAATATAGCAGTCATTATAAAAACTTTTGGATATAATTTTTATATATCTATTTATATAAACTAAGGTTCTTTCTCTCCTGGTGAAGACACATCAGCATCCTTGTCACAAATTCGTCTCTCCTGGTGCCGGCACGTGTCCCGCTCTCATAAGTGGGCTTTGTTTCTGATCTGGATCTTTTGTTTGTTTGATTCAGCCAGCCCATAAATCCACCACACCACCTTTTACTCAGCCTGAGATATGTCACAATCCCAACATAAAGAGATCAAAACACACATAAACCCCGAATCTCTCAAATCATAAAGGTTTCTTTTTACATAAACATTCAAAATCCCAAATGCAGATTCATCAAAACAAAAACAAAAAAAATCACAAAACTTTGGATACATAAGTACAGATCTCAGCATAAACAAATAAAAACTCACCGAAACAAAAGAAACAAAACCCAGAAAAAACTACCTTGAAAATGAACAGCAAAAGAAACAAAACCCAAAAAAAAACTACCTTGAATATGAATAGCGGACGAGGACGAGGCTGAGGCTGAGGAAAGATTACCGCTGTCTGCTCACTGCTGTCCTTCCCGTTCAAGCCTCCACCGCTGGCGGCTTCTTCTCCATTCTTTGAAAGTCTATAGTTTATCTTCTGAACAATAGCCACCAGATGCTTCAATCTGCAATAGATAACAAACGACATCAAAAGCTAAAAACTTTGTGAGACTATTACGAAACTGTTTTAGTAGGCAACGAAGAAAATCTGATAACTATCCAACTTACTGAGATTGCTGGGATGGAAAGAAACGTCGGAGAAGTCACGGTGAGGAGCCTCCGTCAAGCTGTCCTCCTCCACCAACAACAAAAACAAATCTGAATCAAAACTCACACACACACACACACACATAGAGAGAGAGAGAGAGAGAGAGAGAGAGAGAGAGAGAGAGAGAGAGAGAGAGAGAGAGAGAGAGAGAGAGAGAGAGAGAGAGAGAGAGGATCCCCCGGGCGAGCCGAGAGAGGGAGGAGCGCGGAGAGAGGTCCAGCTAGAGATAGAGAGGTCCGGTGTAATACCCCTGATTTAGGGTATGAAGTCAACGGGCTCAGATCAAGCCAGACTTGGATAGAGAAGCTATTAGAAGACATGAATAGAGGTTCAGTCGAGGCATTCTGAAGAATGGTCGAGTAGAAACAAGACTTGGTCGAGGGGACAGAACCGAAGCTTCGAAGTGGTCAAGGCCGAGCATGTCGAAATTCCAAAGTGTGCAAATCAAGTGGGACTCAATCTCAATCATCATTATGGGATAAAAGAATATTTTTGGTCGAGTCAGAGTGAATTTGGAACGATCCAAAGTGAAGGTGGTCGAAAGAGCTTCCAGAGATGGTCGAGACAGAGGTTTGGCATCGGGCAAAGGACGAAGAAGACTATTTTGATTCCAAGAGCTTGGAAATCAATCTAGGGTCAACCTAGGAGCCATATTGAGGTGTTTAAAGACATTCAAGGGAGTTTGGTCAAGCCAAAATTCAGGAGAATACCAAGATGGTCCGGAAGAAGGCTGTTTTGGCCGATATGGTCAAGATGAGCTAACCAAGAGCTAAGAAAGCCAAATCAAGATGTGAAAACATGGTAAAGGATCTTAGAAGATCATTTTTTATAATTCCTACACTTTTGGAAGTGGTCAACCCAAGAGTCAAAGTCAACAAAAGTCCAAGGAGAGAGAAAGTACCCTATTGGTCCACATAAGCTATCCAAGCATCCAATGGGTGTGTGCCACGTGGAGGGGAACAATTTCCATCATTTATGGAGGTGATATAGGATAAATTAAGGAGTCTTTTTGTGAAGGAATCATGAGAAAAAGATATCAAGAGAGGGAGAAAACATGAGGATACTTTTTGTACCCACAATGGGCTACAAACGGGTTTGAGAGTTTTGGGTCAAGGAATTCGATTTCTACCTTAAACCCACGACCTATAGAGTTTATTTGAAGTCCAGAGAGTGCATTGGAGTGGGCTGGATCACCAAGAATTAGAGTTTGAAGGTTGAAGACCCAAGAGTGCCAAATGGGCTTAAATTTGCGGTTTGGTGATTAAGGAGAAGGGAGTGTGGAAACATGTCAGGCACGGAAGTGGAAATGCATTGGCTCTTCTACAGCACATGGAGGTATAGGAAAACTGAGGAAACAAGCCTAAGTCCTAGAGTTAGTATGTGTTCTTCATTGAAGCCATTTTAAGGCTAAAAAGTGGTGTGGTGGCAAGATAACTTCGGGAGCAAGTTTGGAGCTGAGATTTCGCACACTGAATGAGACCAGAAGGGTGTTATTTCTTCTAGAAGATGAGACGTGGATGAGAAGATTCATTGCATTTTCCCTCATGCATGAATTTTGGTCATAAAATGTTGACAAGTGTTCACTCATGAAGGATGTGTTCGCACTTCATTCTCTGGCTATAAATAGGACCCTTATGCCTCATTTTTAAAGGTTTAAGCACCCCTGGGCTCTCTCTCTCAAACGATCTTATGGTTGCTTCTTGAGAGAGAAAGTTGCCAAAAACCAATAGATTTTTATTAAGTGAGTGAGGTGAGTTAGAGGCTTTGTGCGTGTGTTATCCTAGTTTTAGGAGACCTTGTGGTGTGCTAGGAGAGGTGGTAAGGTTTTAGTTTTGTCGTTTAAAGGTTCCTTACCCTCTTAGCCCTTTTAGCCTCTTTTGATCGGTTTTGGTGTAACCCTTAGGTCTTGAGCTTTTGGAGCTACTTTCCGGTGTGTGAATACCTAGGTGAGTTTCCTGTGTGTGTGTATGTTGGGTGTGAATAACCGTGTGTGGTTGCAGGTGGAGAGCTTAGACCGTGGTGATCTTGAAGCTAAACTGCTTTTGCGGTTTGTGTGTGTGTGTGGAGAGTTGGTAAACCCCACGCATGAGTATTTTGATGTGTTTGAAGCATTGTGAGTTAGGTTTCTAGAAATGGGTGCTAGAACCGTGAGCTAGGTTGCTAGTATGTGCATGCATTAAGTGGTTATCATCTAGATATTGTGAAGTTGTTGGTGCTTAGTGAGTTGCATGGTTATCTAGATGTTATCATGCATGCATTGAACCGCAAGAGGTTGAGAGTGTCTCTCTCTTGTCGGGTATGTTGATATTGTATCATGTATTGTGTAGTTAAAGTGATAGATTACATGCATGCATCATGGTGTTGTGAAGTTTGCATATGTTGTTGAGATTGTGTGTGAGGTGAGTGAGACTTTCTCATGGCGAGTCATATGCATTTGTGTGTGAGGTGCATTGCATGGCATGTAGTCATGTATTGTGAATAGACCATGGTGGGTCTAGTTTTGGGGTGTATAGAGATGAGAGTGTTACTCTCTCTATTGCCGGTTAAGTTTAGTGAGTCACTCGCTTAGGTTGTTTTGGGTGTCTAGACCGCGTGTGCATGGAGGTTTGAGGCCGAGCTCCCTCATGCTTATGTGTGTGTAGCCGGGTCTAGACTAGTGTGTGAGAGCGAGTGAGTGTGAGGTGCATTTGGTATAGGATGCAATGCGTGTTGGTTAGAGGCGGAGCTCCCTCACGCTAGTGTTTTGAGTTGCATCTAGACTAGTTTGGACCACAGGTGAGATCAGGGGATGGACCTGATTCTACAGTGGTGGAGTTAGCAGCCCCTCCATTGCTTGTCAAGGAAAGTGGGAAGCGCCCATGGACGAAGCGCTGCGGGACGCTGCAGCCCGGGTGAGATTGGGAGTGAACCAATTCCCGGTGATTCCGATCATGTGACTTGTGTGTTTATGGTCGGATGTGTGGGAGGGGGCAGGGCTTCTCCAAAGAGTGAAAGGCCTTTGTGTTTTATTTTTTTTTGAGAGTTGCGTCTAGGCGTCGAGTCTAGGCCTGGACGGGTGTGTATTTTGTGTTTTTGTCTCAAGGAGGAGACTTGGGGTGTAGCTTGGGGCATTGATGTTGCATAATTACATCTTTGGTGCATTGTAGTTGCATGTTTATTTACTAGCATAGCATTGCATTGTTGCTTGTGTGTTTGGGGCAAGGCTTGGGGGATTTTGTTGTTTTGTTTGGGAGCCCGCTGAGTAATTTTATGATTACTCACTCCCCCTTGTTGTGCATTGCAGGTAACCTTAGAGGGACGGGCGTTTGCGGGGTCGGAGAACGGTGCCAGGCGTAGTTTTCTGTTGTTGTTTGCAAGCAGCAAGGATGTTGCTGTTTTCCGTTGTTTTGTTTTTTCATGGGTACCCGTTTGACTCGTGTTCTATTTCGTTTCCGCTGTTATGTTTCGAGGACATTAGTCGAGTTCCCAAACCTTGTAAAATAAATAAAATTATGTTTGTTTATTAAAATCCCGTTATGCGCTGATATTGAGTTTTGTCGAACTTACACAACTCTCGACCAAAGATGCGGGTTGGCCGACCTTAGGCGAGTGGGAGTCGAAGGGCGGGTTCTGTGGTCGGACTTGTCGAGACTTTGAATTTGTTTCGAGTCTTGGTCGGATCGGCTGCGGTTCTCGCCACCCTTGTGACGCTTCCGAAGTCGTTCTGGGTTGGTCCGGCCTAGGACGGTTCGGGGGTGTTACAAATGGTGGTATCAGAGCATGGTTGTATAATCATGCTTTCGTTCACGGGTTTTCAAAATGTTTTATCGAGTCAAAAGGAGTCGCAAACAACATCACTAGGAAACTGACACGTCCTCTGCTTAGGACTACGTATGTTAGAATAGTCCTTGGGAATTTAGGACCTTACCTTGTACTTTTGTTGCAGTTTCTGATGTTGGCAGTCGACAGGGTGGAGGCAGGCCGAGGATGAGGAATGTGGTACGGTTGAGGATTGTTGGGCAGTCATCTGGTACGGTTGGATATGATGGATCGAGTGAGTCCATCTCGTCGAGTGATTCCAGCGAATCCGAGTATGATTCCAACTTTGAAGAGGAGAATGTGGTTGAGAGCAGTGAGAGCTCGCAGGAGACCGGGTCGTCTGAATTTGAAGAAGCTGAAGTACTTGAAGAAATTGAAGAAGAGTCCGATCATCTGGAGCAAATGAACATTTTCCAAGGTGTGGGAGTCAATCCGCAAGCATCATCCGACTCAGTCAACTTCCAGTACGACTATGGCAATGAATATTGGGCAGCAATGGAGATCAGTTCATCAGATGTGGAGATCATTGAACCACCACCACCAGAAGTCATCGAGATCTCATCAGACAGCACAGTGGCCGTCAACATCGTTGACATCAGTTCCCATGAGAACAGTCCATGGATTCCGATGCCAGCTTGGAGTCCAGCATTTTCCCTTGGAGGATCTCTTGATTACAGCATGGAAAGTATTGGACAATCCTTTGACCCATACTACGAATACCATTACTCACCAATGCCAATGGAGTCGTCACCAACCAATCAAGAAGTTGGATATGGAAGTTCAACAAAAGCGGAAGAAATTTCAGATGATGGAAGGTACTCGAATGGGATGACCAGAACCAGTGGAACTCTAGGAAGACAAATGGAACAAGGAAGTACCAGCAGAAGACCATCATCAAATGTTAATGACTCTCGCGACATTCCAATCGAAGAAGAATGCAATGTGTGTGGAGCGGAAGCCCATCATACTCAGGCATGCACTAGGATTAGGAGTCAGCCAAACTTGAGCGCTTATCTGATCTGCAGTTCGTGTGAAACTCGTGGACACTTCGTCGCAAATTGTCCAATGACCAACGTAATCCGCACTGTACCCATCTCCGTCGTTCCTCCTACCAGCCCTGCTCGATCAACCTCATCTGCAACAGGAGGATCAAACCATAGAAACCTTGACCTTTCTAGGAGCCCTGATGATGTAGCCCGTGGGGGCTAAGGTAAGTGGGTTCTGATCCTTCTCTTGCATGTGTTGCTGTTGTAATTTTCCATTGTGTTGTTGCATGCTTTAGAGTTGCTAAGTGCTTGTAGTCTAGATGCTGTATGTGTGTTGCATTGAGGTTTGAGGCTGAGTTCCCTCATGCTTATTTTGAGTTGTGTGCATCTAGACTAGAAATTGTAATATTGCATTGTGTAGTTACATTTGCTAGGTTGCTTTATTATCATGACATTGTGGTCTTGTGCGTGCAACCTTGTTGTGTGAAGTGTTGTGGACGGTGTGTCCGGGAAGCAAGTGTAGTCTAGTGTGTAGACCTTGCTAGGGTGTGGTAATTGAACCTTGCTTTAGGGATTCTGGTTGTGATTAGAATGTGTGAACCCTAGAGTTTAGGTAACCGACCCTTATTTATAGCCATTGATGTGTTGAGAATGAGTGTGGTGTCGGAAGGACACGAACCATGTCATGAGTGTGGTGTCGGAAGGACACGAACCATGTCATGAGTGTTCGAAAAGCTTGTGTGTGCGACTGGAACCCGAGGCGACCGTGGTGAAGACCAGCAGTGAGTGTGCACGGGTCCAGAGTTGTCAGTGTGAGGGTTCAGAGTCATCAGAGGTGTGCGGACACGGAATGATTGATCAGGTGGATCAAGAATCAGAGACGGCATTGATGGAAGTTAGTGAAGCATGGCAAAGGCTCCGAGTCATCAATATGTACTCATCCAAGGCGTGTTGTAAAGAGCCAGAGTAAATGGTGGTATTTGAATTTGAGGAATTCAAGAAGCGTTGGAGGCATCAGTAGGTGCAAATGGTGGAGTTGCCAGTGATGGTAATGCGGAAGGTAAAAAGACCTGAGCATATCCAAGAAAGTGGTATTTGGAGGTATCATGGAAAGTTATGGAGTGCTTAAGGCATATGGTGGTATCTCGGAAGGATATGGAACCAAATTGAAGTGTAGCCCAAGTATCCAGCAGAGAGGGTCAAGAAGATAATCAAGACTGGAGCAATTGAACGAAGAGTCCAAGAAAATATAATGCTTGAGCATGAATTTGATGTTTACATTGTGAACAAGACCGAAATGTTTCCAAGGAGGGGAGACTTTGGTTAGAAGCATGGTGCTTAGCCACATGGAGATTCAAGAGCATGAGATGGATATATGGTGATATCATGGTGTTAGCAAGAGTGAAATGGTGGCAACATGGAAGTGATATCAAGTGGCAAAGATAGTACTAAAAATGGCGGCGAGCAAATGCAAGAAGGAACCAAGAATTGTTAAGGAAGATCGGTGGATGGAGGACATCTGCGAAGTGAAAATCAAAGTAAAGGAAGAATAAGATTAGTTCCAAGTGGTAGAAGAAGAGTTTGACCAAATGATGTTATCAAAAGGTGGAAGCAAGTACAGCATCAACGATGGTGGACCAAGCGACAGATTGAAGAACCGGATGAAGCAAGTAACCGAAGTTGAGAACTAAGAAGAAGGAGGAAGATATGTGGAAGACTAAGTGAAGAAGCAGTTAGGAACAAGCTGAAGAAAATTCAAAAGGTGGTAGCAGAAGCTAGCAGTGCCTTGTGAATTCGAGGACAAATTCATTTAAGGAGGGGAGAATGTAATACCCCTGATTTAGGGTATGAAATCAACGCAAGTCAACGGGTTCAGATCAAGCCAGACTTGGATGGAGAAGCTATTAGAAGACAGGAATAGAGGTTCTATCGAGGCATTTTGAAGAATGGTCGAGTAGAAACAAGACTTGGTTTAGGAGACAGAATCGAAGCTTCGAAGTGGTCAAGGCTGAGCATGGCGAAATTACGAAGTGTGCAAATCAAGTGGGACTCAATCTCAATCATCATTATGGGATAAAAGAAGATTTTTGGTCGAGTCAGAGTGAAGTTGGAATGAGCCAAAGTGAAGGTGGTCGAAAGAGCTTCCAGAGACAGAGATGGTCGAGACAGAGGTTTGGCATCGGGCAAAGGACGAAGAAGACTATTTTGATTCCAAGAGCTTGGAAATAATCTAGGGTCAACCTAGGAGCCATATTGAGGTGTTTAAAGACATTCAAGGGAGTTTGGTCAAGCCAAAACCAGGAGAATGCCAAGATGGTCCGGAAGAAGGTAGTTTTGGCCGATATGGTCAAGATGAGCTAACCAAGAGCTAAGGAAGCCAAATCAAGATGTGCAAACATGGTCAATGATCTTAGAAGATCATTTTTTATAATTCCTACACTTTTGGAAGTGGTCAACCCAAGAGTCAAAGTCAACAAAAGTCCAAGGAGAGAGAAAGTACCCTATTGGTCCACATAAGCTATCCAAGCATCCAATGGGAGTGTGCCACGTGGAGGGGAAAAATTTCCATAATTTATGGAGGTGATATAGGATAAATTAAGGAGTCTTTTTGTGAAGGAATCATGGGAAAAAGATATCAAGCGAGGGAGAAAACATGAGGATACTTTTTGTACCCACAATGGGCTACAAACGGGTTTGAGAGTTTTGGGTCAAGGAATTCGATTTCTACCTTAAACCCACGACCTATAGAGTTTATTTTGAGTCCAGAGAGTGCATTGGAGTGGGCTGGATCACCAAGAGTTAGAGTTTGAAGGTTGAAGACCCAAGAGTGCCAAATGGGCTTAAATTTGCGGTTTGGTGATTAAGGAGAAGGGAGTGTGGAAACATGTCAGGCACGGAAGTGGAAATGCATTGGCTCTTCTACAGCACATGGAGGTCTAGGAAAACTGAGGAAACAAGCCTAAGTTCTAGAGTTAGTATGTGTTCTTCATTGAAGCCATTTTAAGGCTAAAAAGTGGTGTGGTGGCAAGATAACTTCGGGAGCAAGTTTGGAGCTGAGATTTCGTACACTTAATGAGACCAGAAGCGTGTTATTTCTTCTATAAGATGAGATGTGTATGAGAAGATTCATTGCATTTTCCCTCATGCATGAATTTTGGTCATAAAATGTTGACAAGTGTTCACTCATGAAGGATGTGTTCACACTCCATTCTGGTATAAATAGGACCCTTATGCCTCATTTTATAGTTTTGAGCACCCTGGGCTCTCTCTCAAAGATCTTATGGTTGCTTCTTGAGAGAAAGTTGCCAAAACCAATAGATTTTATTAAGTGAGTAAGGTGAGTTAGTGTGGGAACGAAATTACATACCGTCAAATTAAGTTGATTTGGAGGAAAGCCAAGTGAACCAAGCCTTCCACTGAAGGTCGGATATCTGCTGGGCGCTACGACACAATCAGTTCGACAAAGAAAATATGAAAAATAAAAATGCGTAAGAGAAAAGAATAGAGCAAAAGATTTTATTTCGAATCCGTTTGGCGTGAACAACAGGTAAGAGCCTTGGCTACGAGCTGTCGGCAAGTTAAGCTAGTCTAGCAACCTAAGTTCTAACCTAATTGAGTGCAGCTTCGCTAGTAAAAGCGGAAAATAATGCCTAAGTTGCTCTAAGTGCTCACGGGCGTTTTGATCGGTTTGCTTCTTGCTCAAAGCTCTCCTTATATACTCCTCCTATGGCGGTCTATCTTCGCCCGGGCTGAGTCGGGCTTTTCCATTTTCGTCCATCTTTGTGTTTATCGGAAACTTGACATTTATCTTGAAATCTTGGCATTTATCTTACGGAAACTTGATATTTATCTCTTATGGAAACTTGACATTTATCTCTTATGTGAGGATAAAGATAAACGTCATAGTTATCCTTCCTTTTGGAAAATTATGCGTGGGCGTTTTGGCGTGTTGGGCCGTTTAGGCGTTTTACGGTTTTGAAAAGGCGGTCTTTGAAGGTCTCGGTGTTTAGAAGGAACCTCATTCCTTGTTTAGTCGAGGAAGTGGCGTTACAGAATGCCGTGACCATACCAAACTTTATGTAGATTGATCGAACAAGTCAAGATGGGATCGAACGGGCAAGATAGAGCGAGACGGGGCGAGGGCGTGGCCAGCCAGAGGCGACCTGCAGCGGCGGGTGCCGCAGCGCCAGGCGAATGCCGCCGGCGCCAGGCGGCAGCGTGGCGAGTGCTGCCCGGCGCCAGGCGAATACGCCCGGCGCCAGGCGACCTGCAGCGGCAGGTGCCGCCCGGCGCCAGGCGAGTGCCGGCGCCAGGCCGCCAGCGTGGCTGAGTATTACGCCAGGCAGTGCCGCCCGGCGCCGGCCAGCCAGCGTCCAGCGTGCCGCCATCGCCGAACCAGCCAGCGTCCAGCGTGCAGCGGCGCCGAGGCGCAGTCACCCGGCGGCGAACCGAACAGCGTCAGCGTGCCGCCGGCCGGGCGAGTGCCGCCGGCGCCAGGCCAGCCAGCGTCCAGCGTGCGGCGCCGGCCAGCCAGCGTCCGTGTGCCGCCGGCGTAAGGCCGGGTGCCGCCGGCGCTAGGCCAGCCAGCGTCCGATTGCCGCCCGGCGCCAGGCCAGCCAGCGTCCCGTGCCGCCCGGCGCCAGGCGAGGTGCGCCGGCGCTAAGCCGCTCAGCGTGCCGCCCGGTGCCAGGCCGTCTTGCCGTCGTGGGTTTGTTCGATTCTTCCCTCGTCGGTTGGAAAATCTTCGAGTTTTGGGAAGGTCTCTATGGTAGATCTCGAGATAGTTGTTTCAAGATTCATGAGTATCGGGATTTTGAGATGGACTTAGATCTGCAGATTTTCCGTCATCGAGGATGAGAGCAATGTGGCTCGAGTTTTAGATATTTTAAAGATGAATCTTTTAAAAATCGGGAAGGTTTTACGGAAGACTTATTGTAGATCTCGGACAATCCGACATGGGTTTCAAGGGACCAAGATGCTGTCGTTGCCGAGATTATGAGACGTCGCATGGGCGAGCGGGACCCGCCCGTTGGCGCGGATGGGAGTGGACGAGCCTTAGGTGAGTTTTATCGGCGGCGACCCGTTTCTTGGATTTGTCGTCGGCAGCTTTTCTTCGAGGGTTTTGGTGGCGATTTCGTCATTGACGACCGTTGACCCCAACAGTTAGCCCCAGCTAGCTAGGAGCGTAAAGCCTGTGGGATCTAGCTTATAGCCGATGAGGCATATTGAGGCGTGTCGTTTGCCAAAATCGGGGTAAATAGTGATTTTACCTCCTTTATATGGAGTAAGAAATCTCATTCTTACTTCATCACAAGGTTTTACTCTCTCTCTCGAATCCTTTCTCTCTCTTTAAGAACAATGTCTTGAGATCTTCAAGAAACTCTTCTTCCCATTCTTCCTCGGATGACTCTCCTGCCGGAGTTACGGTAAGCGGGGAGGTGGGTCGAGGAGGAAAAGAATCGCGTGTGAGTCCTTAGGGTTGCCCCCCGGAGATCCCTGTTCAGGAGGCCTCACGAGGCAGCCGGTGCTCCTTTGCGCCGAGCTTGGTTTCTCAATATCTCGGGTTCTTGAGATTTTTACCAGGTTCTGAAGGAGTCAAATTCGATTCCTGTTGGTAGCGAGTGCACGGAATCCTCCATGAGGTTTCTTTACAAGCTTTCTTTCTGTCTTTGCAGTATGGGTTCCCAATTCACAGTGCGTGCGCTTCACGCTTGAACTTCGATCACCAACTCAGCGTTCCGCCTTGGAGTTGGCTTGGCGTCTTGATATTAGCTTCTGAACTTCGGGATTGATCTTGGTCCGGTGATTTGAAGGTCTTTGGGGCACTTTCGGACGACGGGGAGTGTGGTTCTATTCCATGCTGCCTAAGAAGGATATGGCGTGATTCGGCTACTTGAATCCCAATCGTGGCAGGGCGTTTCTTCTTTGTTCAAATAGATGGCGAGTCTGTCGAGGAGAGCTGCCTCCATTTCCCTTGAGCATGGAACTTCAACTGACGGCGAACTCTTTGTTATCTCACCTTTTGGAGTGCGAGTTTTGAAAAATTTTACGTTTTGTAGGGAACCCCTCTCGGCGCATTTACTGGCGGCGTCTTCGTCGAAGATCTTCTTCGTCAAAGGCCGTTTTCTGGAAATCCTTCACCTCGTCGGATCGAGATGCGGTTAAGCTTTATCGGTCGAGGTCCTGTTCCGTCGTATGGCGCGAACCTGTTACAGTGGCTCTACCGGGCGTGACGAAGGTCTCGTAAGGGGAAGAGAGAAATCGGCGATGGGGAAGGCTCGGAAAATCCTTCACCGTTGGGAGAAAACTAGTTTTGTTCCAACGGAAAAAGCGAGCCAGCGGTTTTCCGCCTAACAACCTTTGATGGCCTTCCTCCGGAGTTTACCTCACGGCGAGTGCTGGAGGATGAGGGCTCAACGGGTTTTGCAGGGCTCTAGCGTGTCAACGAGTTTGGCCTTCTTTAACCTGCGTTGAATCCGTATGTAAGCATGCTTGCTGATCTTGAGTTTTATGCAGGGACTAGAGTGTTTAGCGAGGCTTGATTTCGAGTTTCGCAAATCGGGATTGCTAACTGAAGATTCTGAGAAGTAGGCGAGCTTTTCGGTTCCGACAAGGTGTGGAGGCACAGAAACCTTGAAACAAGCTGAGCTTCAGCGCTCGGGCTCTCGTCTGGTGGAAAAGCGAGGAAGAAGGATAATACGCGGAGTGGCAAAGACAGCGAATCGTTTGCTGCTGAGTTTCATGCTTTAAGAAGCTCGAAGGAGTTTGTTGATTCCAGCGAGTGCGAGGTTCGATCGTAAACCTTTGAAGTCTCAGAACCAGTTTCTTCGATTCGAGATTGCGAAATGAAGGATTTCATGGCCGAGTGTGCTCATGCTGAGTCCTTGGTTCCTCCGGTAGAAAAAGAGTCCGGAGACTATGGGAACTATCGAGGTTTCGAGGATACTGATGGAGGTTGGAGCCGATGAAGCGAGAATGGTGGGGATGCTCGGCGTGAATGAGAAGTGGACCAGCCTGCTAGTTCATTTGGGATTTCGCGCATCTGGGTTTCTCAGCGTTGACTTCCTTTTGTGAATTGAATTTTTGGCCATGTATGGCGTTTTAATAATTTTATCCTGCGGCCGTTGGAGGTTGCATTCTTATGTTTTGGGACTGGCCGTTGGTGGCTTTGAATCCTGCAGTCTTTTGCGGCATTTATGAATATGAAAATTTGCGAGATTTAGTCTTTTGTTTTGATTTATACTTTCGTCAGAGTGTAGAGGAAAGGATCTGTGAAGTCGCCATTATCTAACTCTTTTCGTCGCTTAGTCAGGTATGCTACTTCTATGGCGTTTTAGGTGTAGCGATAAGAGACATGTTTTGGGATCTTATCACGATACTATGTCTGTGAGATGTCAAGATCAGCAAGGCGGGTTTAGGGCAAGACCTAGGTTTACTCTCAGCTTTGAGGCTGTCGCGATGACTGATCGACTTCGTTTTACTGTTAGTGATTTCTTCCTGATTCTTTTCGTTTAAAGTCCGCGGTCGCCGGCTTATATGACTTGTGTTAAAAGAATCGAGCTATCTTCGGAGTTTATCGAGATGCTAAACCAAAATTTTGGGTTTCTTGTATAGCCTATTTATGATATCGTCGGATGTAAGAGGACCTTGTAGGTCGACTCGATTTTAGTATTAGGTGAAAGCGTTTCTTATGGTCCGTCGGGGCCAATCGGCGGTGTGAGTTATTTTAAGTCGCTGGTGGACTGTTTTGCGGATATATGACGGTTTTGTTATCTTTTTAGAAGTTGCGGCGTCTGGCGTTTCTTTTGAAGATACGATTTTCGTTTTCGAAGCGTTAGCGATGTTTAAGTGAGCATGAAGATAGAAAGAATATTAAAAATTCGAGAAGTTAGAGTACATATGCGGATTTTTCGGCGTTTTGTGGGGGAGTATAGAATTATCGCAGTCCCCCACGGTGAGGAGATAGCTGAACTTCGTCGGGTTTTGACGAGCTGCCCTCCGTACCTCGAGGATCAAGCCATCTCGTAGTTCGATAGTTGCAGCGGGCGTTATTATTCCGTCGTTGCCGTTCCGGCCGTGCTGGTCGGATCAGTGTTTAATGCTTGAAGTCGGCCTATCGTTACGGTGGATTGAGCTTTGTCATCGTCTTGAATCGTTGCCTGTTGAGATGATTCGGATCATCTTTCTTGAGTCTTGGGAATGTTGTGTGATTCCTTTGCTTCGCTTTGGGTTGACCGCGAGAAGCGTTCCGATCTTTTAGCGGTTTGAACTTCGGCTAGGTAACGAGTCTCCATTTACGTACCCGGATGGCTGCGGTTCGGTCGGTCGGGAACTTGATACGAGGTGATATGTGGGCGGTACTGCCTTCATGGAGTTGATCGAGGGTTCCCATGATGGCGTTGTAGATGGCGGGTTGTCGACTACTATGCAAACTTCGGCGATCTTTGTAACTTCCTTTGCCATGGCCGGAGTTTAATTTTTAGAGGTCATGGCAGTGGCGTAACCCGTCAAAGGTTTTGGCTCAGGGGCGACTTCCGGGGATCTTCATCTGTAGAGGTGTCGCGGAAGATGGCGTTGACCGTGCTTCCGTATCGGCGAAATCGCGGCCGACTTGAGATCTGGATGACGGTCGATTACCAAGTGTGAGTGAGGTTTGTCGATAGCGGTCGTGTTCCTCAGCGATTGTGTGGTTAGGAACATGCTGTCGGGAACCAGTTGGAACTGGTCTCGGCTTTTTCGCCTAGGCTTTGCTCGATGAGACGAGTCTTGGTAGAACTGTGATCTCAGATGATCATGTTTACCCTGGCGACTCTTTATTGTTCCCTTAGTTAGTCTGTCTTCTTCCGTGCTTTCCCGATTGATTTTGATTAGTAGCGGTCTCGGAGACAGTTTTGTTGGTCTTTGGGCGGTGGTGAGGAAGTCCTTTATACTCTTGACCTTTGATAGTTGAGGAGTTTTGCGGCGAGCGGCGCCGAGAACCTTGCAGTTAGCGGTGGAGTGCCCTACGGTCTGCGTGGAACTTCGCAATAGGAGTTATCCTTGTATTGGTTCTGGTCCAGGTGTTTCCGGAGGTTTTGCCTTGCTGCGAGTTGATGGCGTGGTTATGCTGCGCCTGGGCGTCTTCCCGTGATGGGCGTATTTGTCGTTACGAGAGGTTTCTTCTTGGGGCGGTTTTCTGCGGTCCGTGCTTCTGCGATAGAAGCTTCATCTCTTCTTCCATGATGATGAAGTCCGTTGCCTTGTGGAAATCCTGGATTGTCAGCGGTTTTCCAGTAGTATCCACTTTGAACTTCGACTTGTACCGAAGTTTTCCTCGAGTCGATTGCGACATTATGCGCTGATGCCCGTTACTCACCATCACCAGTTTGAACCTTCATGAAGTCGGCGGGCGCTTCGTCTTCCTTAAGGCTAGACTCCATAGATCGTCGGATGTTTCTCTGTCATGAACATGGAGTATTGTTTGAAAGCGCGAGAATTTGGTTGGCTTCGATGGAGTTCCTTTTGAGCGGAGAACCACTGCGGCGCTGCACGGCGAGGTGCTTCGGCGAAGAAGACAATGACCTGCGTCCGTTCGCTCAGGAGTTTGCACCCCATTGCGTCTGGAAGGACTGCAGTGCGACTTAGGATCCGTCGTACCGTCATAGGCGGGGATTTTGATCGGGTCACAGAGATCGTGTTCCGTGATTAGTGGTGTACGGTGTTTTCCGTGCTTCACGAGAATCTATATCGATCTCGAGGCGGAACGGTGCGCTGATGGATCTGCGATTTCCGGCTTTCACTTCGATACGGTCTTTTAGAGATTCACGGAGATCATGGATCACGCTATTGCCGCCAGGCGTTCCTCGAACCTGTCGGCTGGTGCGATAGATCGAGTTTGATCTTCCGAGTTCTTCCTGCTCCATCCAGTAGAGTTCTTCTTCCTCTTCGTCATGGGCTATGTCGAAGGATACCGTCGCGGCGGGCTGCCGGGTTCTCTGGGGTGGATGTCAGCGTCTTCATCGGAAGGGTCTGATCGATCGCTGATATCTAGATCGATCTTCGGCGTAAGCTTTCCTTCCACTTGGCGGGAGTGGAAGGTTCTCGCGGTCGTTTGCTTACCGAACCGTTTCCTGCGGAGTGGGCTCTTCGGGGCTTTTCTCGTGTTTGGGGAGACCGAAGTCGAGTCTCCCCTGGCGTGCCTTGGTGGATCCTTGCCGGAACTTGCTCCTCGCGGTTAAGGTATCGACCTGTTTGCGGCGAGGTTATCAACTTGTCCTGTTGTACGCTTTGGCGGAATGCGGTTCCTTCATCTGCTGGCGCCTCGGTGTTTGCATCAGCAGTGACTGTAAAGCAGCGTCTCCAGCTGGAGTCTTCTTAAGCGTTATCGGCGGGTGTTCCGTCTGGCGCTGGCTGGTCCTTGGTGGCGTGGCTGACATGATCGGCGTGTCGATTCGCGAGATAGATAGATCCGTAACCCCAACCTCGTTCTAGCGTAAGCTGTGGGAACGAGAATTCGCACCGTCAAATTAAGTTGATTTGGAGAAAGCCAAGTGAACCAAGCCTTCCAAGGTCCGGATATCTGTTGGGTGCGCACGACATTCAATCGATTCAAACGAAAATATGAAGCGAAATAAAAATCGTAGAGAAAAGAATAGAGCAAAATTTTATTTCGAATCCGGCGTTTGGCGTGAACAACAGGTAAGAGCCTTGCTCTAGAGCTGTCGGCAAGTTAAGCTAGTCTAGCCCTAAGTTCTAACCTAATTGAGTACGGCTAGTAGCGAGGAAAATAATGCCTAAGTTGCTCTAAGTGCTGCGGGCGTTTTGATCGGTTTGCTTCTTGCTCAGCTCTCCTTATATCTCCTCCTATGACGGTCTATCTTCTCCCGGCTGAGTCGGGCTTTTCCATTTTCGTCCATCTTTGTGTTTATCGGAAACTTGACATTTATCTTGAGGAAATCTTGGCATTTATCTTACGGAAACTTGATCTCTTATGGAAACTTGACATTTATCTCTTATGTGAGGATAAAGATAAACCGTCATAGTTATCCTTCCTTTTCGAGAAAATTGTATGCGTGGGCGTTTTGGCGTGTTAGGGCGTTTAGGCGTTTTACGGTTTTGAAAAGGCGGTCTGAAGGTCACCGGTGTTTCGAAGGAACCTCCTTCCTTGTTTAGTGAGGAAGTGGCGTTCAGAAGTAGCGTGACCATACCAAACTTGTGTAGATTGATCGAACAAGTCAAGATGGGATCGAACGGGCAAGATAGAGCGAGACGGGGCGAGGGCGTGGCCAGCCAGAGGCGACCTGCAGCGGCGGGTGCCGCAGCGCCAGGCGAATGCCGCCGGCGCCAGGCGGCAGCGTGGCGAGTGCTGCCCGGCGCCAGGCGAATACGCCCGGCGCCAGGCGACCTGCAGCGGCAGGTGCCGCCCGGCGCCAGGCGAGTGCCGGCGCCAGGCCGCCAGCGTGGCTGAGTATTACGCCAGGCAGTGCCGCCCGGCGCCGGCCAGCCAGCGTCCAGCGTGCCGCCATCGCCGAACCAGCCAGCGTCCAGCGTGCAGCGGCGCCGAGGCGCAGTCACCCGGCGGCGAACCGAACAGCGTCAGCGTGCCGCCGGCGCCAGGCCAGCCAGCGTCTGCGTCCGCCGGCATGGAGCGAAGTGCCGCCGGCGCCAAACCAGCCAGCGTCCCGATGCGCCCGGTGCCAGGCGAGGTGCCGCCGGCGCCAGGCCAGCCAGCGTCAGCGTGCAGCGGCGCCAGTACGCGGCGTAGGCCAGCCAGCGTCGCGCGCGCCAACCAGCCATGCCGTGGCCGGCAGTGCCGCCCGGCGCCAGGCAACCAGCGTCCAGCGTGCCGCCCGGCCAGGCCAGCCGCCAGCGTGCATGGCGCCAGGCGAGAATGCCGCCGGCGTAAGCCAGCGTCCAGCGATGCGCCCGGTGCCAGGCCGTCTTGCCGTGGGTTTGTTCGATTCTTCCCTCGTCGGTTGGAAAATCTTTTCGAGTTTTGGGAAGGTCTCTATCGTAGATCTCGAGATAGTTGTTTCCAGCGAGATTCCCGCGAGATTTTTTTGAGATGGACTTAGATCTGCAGATTTTCCGTCATCGAGGATGAGAGCAATGTGGCTCGAGTTTTAGATATTTTAAAGATGAATCTTTTAAACAATCGGGAAGGTTTTACGGAGAAGACTTATTGTAGATCTCGGACAATCCGACATGGGTTTCAAGGGACCAAGATGCTGTCGTTGCCGAGATTATGAGGACGATCGACGGTATGGGACCCTGGTTGGCGAGATGAAGTGAGCGAGCCTTCCGTGAGTTTTATCGGCGGCGACCCGTTTCTTGGATTTGATCGTCGGCTGGCTTTTCTTTCGAGGGTTTTCGGTGGCGATTTCGTCATTGACCGATTTTGACCCCAACAGTTAGCCCCAGCTAGCTAGGAGCGTAAAGCCAGTGGGATCCTAGCTGCGGTATGTGGGAGCGTATTGAGGCGTGTCGTTTGCCAAAAATGGGGTAAATAGTGATTTTACCTCCTTTATATGGAGTAAGAAATCTCATTCTTACTTCATCACAAGCTCTCTCTCAAGAATCCTTTCTCTCTCTTTAAGAACAATGTCTTGAGATCTTGAGAAACTCTTCTTCCCATTCTTCCTCGGATGACTCTCTGGGTTACGGTAGCGAGAGGTCGAGGAAGGAAAAATCGCGTATTACCGAGTCCTTGTAGGTTAAGCCCCAACACTGCCAGGATCCCTGTTCGAGGAGGCCTGCGAGGCAGCCGGTGCTCCTTTGCCCGAGCTTGGTTTCGTCGTCATATCTCAAGGTTCTTGAGATTTTACCAGGTTCTGAAGTCAAATTCAGTTCCTGTTGTAGCGAGAGTGCGGAATCCTCCGCAAGGTTTCTTTACATGTTCTGGCTTTCTTTGCATCTGCCGTGTGGTTCCCAATTCCTGGTGCCATTGTTCGCTTCACGCTTGAACTTCGATCAACCAACTCAGCGTTCCTGGAGAGTTGGCGGCGATCTGATCGCTAGCTTCTGAACTTCGGGATTGATCTTGGTCCCGATGATTTGAAGGTCTTTGGGGCACTTTCGGCGGCCCGAGAGAATGGTTACTATTCCATGCTGCCTAAGAAGGATATGGCCGTGATTCGGGGCCGAATCCCAAATCGTGGCAGGGCGTTTCTTCTTTGTTCAAATAGATGGCGAGTCTGTCGAGGGAGCTGCCTCCATCTATTTCCTGAGCATGGAACTTGGCAGAGGTATCGGCGAAAACTCTGTTGTCTATCTCACCTTTTAGAAGCGAGTTTTGAAAAATTTTCGTTTTGTAGGGAACAACCCTACCGCGCATTTGCTGGCGGCGTCTTCGTCAGAGAGATCTTCTTCGTCAAAGGCGTTTTCTGGAAATCCTTCACCTCGATCGGATCGAGATGCGGTTAAGCTTTCGGTCGGGTCCTGTTCGTCGTATGGCGCCGAACCTGTTACCGTGGCTCTACCGGAGGCGTGACAGAAGTCTCGTAAGGAAGGAAATGCGGCGATGGGGAAGGCTCGGAAAATCCTTCACCGTTGGGAAACCCTAGTTTTGTTCCAGCGGAAAAAGCGAGCCAGCGGTTTTCCGCTAACAACTTCTGATGGCCTTCCTCGGAGTTTACTACTGGCGAATTGGGGATGAGGAGAAACAACGGGTTTTGCGAGGGCTCCCAGCGTGTCAGCGAGGTTTGGCCCTTCTTTAACCTTGCGTTGAATCCGTATGTAAGCATGCTTGCTGATCTTGAGTTTTATGCAGGGACTAAGAGTGTTTAGCGAAGCGACTCGAGTTCCGCAAATCCAGGATTGCTAACTTCAAGACTACGAAGTGGGCGAGAGCTTTTCGGTTCCGACAAGAGGTGGAGGCACAGAGCGAAGCAAGCTGAGCTTCCGCTTTCGGGCTCGTGCAGGCGGAAAAAGCGAAGAAGGATGATGCGGAGAATGGCAAGACAGGCGAATCGTTTGCTGCTGAGTTTCAATGCTTTAAAAGCTCAGGTTGTGATTGATTTCGCGAGGGTTGATTCGTAAACCTTTACAAGTCTCAGAACCGGTTTCTCTTCGATTCGAGATTGCGAAATGAAGGATTTCATGGCCGGTGTGCTCATGCTGAGTCCTTGGTTCCTCCGGTAGAAAGAGTCCGGAGACTATAGGAACCTATCGAGGTTTCGAGGATACGATGGAGGTTGGAGCGATGAAACGCCGAGAATGGTGGGGATGCTCGGCGTGAATGAGGAAGTGGACCAGCCTGCTAGTTCATTTGGGATTTCCGCATCTGGGTTTCTCGCGTTGACTTCCTTTTGTGAATTTTTGGCCATGTATGGCGTTTTAATAATTTTATCCTGCGACCGTTGGAGGTTGCATTCTTATGTTTTGGACTGGCCGTTGGTGGCTTTGAATCCTGCCGTCTTTTCGCGGCATTTATGAATATGAAAATTTCGAGATTTAGATCTTTGTTTTGATTTATACTTTAGGTCAAGTGTAGAGGAAAGGATCGAGTAGTCACCATTATCCTAACTCTTTTCGTCGCTTGGTCCGTATGCTACTTTCTATGGCGTTTTAGGTGTAGCGATAAGAGACATGTTTTGGGATCTGTTATACGATACTATGTCTGTGAGATGTCAAGATCCAGCAAGGCTGGGTTTAGGGCAAGACCTAGGTTTACTCTCAGCTTTGAGGCTGTGCGATGACTGATCGGCTTCGTTTTGCCTGTTAGTGATTTCTTCCTGATTCTTTTCGTTTAAAGTCGCGACTAGTCATCGGCTTATATGACTTGTGTTAAAAGAATCGAGCTATCTTCGGAGTTTATCGAGATGCTAAACCAAAATTTTGGGTTTCTTGTATGGCTATGATATCCTTGTCGGATGTAAGAGGACCTTGTAGGCTGACTACGATTTTGTATTGAGTGAAGCGTTTCTTATGGCGTCCGTCGGGAATTGTCGGCGAGCGTGAGTTATTTTAAGTCGCTGGTGGACTGTTTTGCGGATATCTGAGTTTTGTTATCTTTTTAAGAAGTTCGGCGTCGGCGTTTCTTTTGAAGATCGATTTTCGTTTTCGAAGCGTTAGCGATGTTTAAGTGAGCATGAAAGATAGAAAGAATTTTATTAAAAATTTGAAGTTAGAGTACATATCTCGATTTTTCGGCGTTTTGTGGGAGTATAGGAGTATCGCACCCAGTCCCCTTTTGGTGAGGAGATAGCTGAACTTCGTCGGTTTCGACGAGCTGCCCTCGATACCTCTTCGAGGATCAAGCCATCTCGTAGTTCTGATAGTTGCGGACGTTATTATTCCCGTCGTTGCCGTTCCGACCGTGCTGGTCGGATCAGTGGTTTGTCGCGGGGTCGAGCTGTCCGTTCTTACGGTGGATTCAGAGCTTTGTCATCGTCTTGAATCGTTGCCTGTTCAGATGATTCTGGATCATCTTTCTTGAGTCTTCGGAATGTTGTGTGATTCCTTTGCTTCGCTTTGGGTTGACCGCAGAGGCGTTCGATCTTTTAGCAGTTTGAACTTCGGCTGGGTAGCGAGTCTCATTGTTTCTGCTACCCGGATGGCTGCGGTTCGGTCAGTCGGGAACTTGATACCGAGGTGATATGTGGGCGGTACTGCCTTCATGGAGTTGATCAAGGGTTCCCATGATGGCGTTGTAGATGGCGGGTTGTCGACTCTGCGAAACTTCGGCGATCTTTGTAACTTCCTTTGCCATGATGGGAGTTTAATTTTCGAGGTCATGGCAGTGGCGCTTGAAACCCGTCAAAGGTTTTGGCTCGGGGCGACTTCCCCAGCGGGATCTTCATCCTGGGAAGTGTCATGCGGAAGATGGCGTTGACCGTGCTTCCAGTATGTCGGCGAATGCGGCCGACCGAGATCCTGGATGACCAGGTCGATTACCAAAGGGTCGCGGTGAGGTTTGTCGATTCCGGCGGTCTCGTGTTCCTCAGCGATTGTGTGGTTAGGAACATCGCTGTCCGGGAACCAGTTGGAACTGGTCTCGCTTTTTAGCCCGTAGGCTTTATCGATGAGACGAGTCTTGGTAGAACTGTGATCCTCCGATGATCATGTTTACCCTCTGGCGGCTGTTGTTGTTCCCGCCGTCTGTCTTCTTCCGTGCTTTTCCCCGATTGATTTTCGGTCGCGCGGTCCTCGGAGACAGTTTTGTTGGTCTTTGGTGATTAGAGTCGAGGCAAGTCCTTTATACTCTTGACCTTTGATAGTTGCGGTGGGAGTTTTGCGGCGAGCGAGCGCCGAAACCTGCAGTTAGCGTGGAGTGCCCTCTGGTCCGTGGAACTTCGCAATAAGGTTATCCTTGTATTGGTTCCTGGTCCAGTGTTTCGGAGGTTTTGCCTTGCTGAGTTGATGGCGTAGTTATGCTGCGCCTTGGGCGTCTTCGCCGTGATGGGCGTATTTGTCGTTACGAGGGTTTCTTCTTGGGGCGGTTTTCTGCGGTCCGTGCTTCTCTGCGATAGAAGCTTCATCTCTTCTTCCATGATGATGAAGTCCGTTGCCTTGTGGAGAGTATCCTGGATTGTCCGCGGTTTTCCATAGTATCCACTTTCGAGACTTGTACCGAGAGTTTTCCTCGAGCGTCGATTGCGACATTATCGCTGATGCCCGTTACTCAGCCATCACCAGTTTGAACCTTCATGAAGTCGGGCGGTCTTCCCTCCGAGCTAGACTCCAGATCCGTCGGATGTTTCTCTATGAACATGGAGTATTGTTTGAAACGCTGAGGCTGGTTGGCGGAAACTTCCGATGGAGTTCCTTTTGAGCGGAGAACCACTCGGCGCAGCACCTTTGAGGTGCTTTCGGCGAAGAGACAATGACCTGCGTCCGTTAAGCTCGAGTTTGCACCCCATTGCGATCTGGAAGGACTGCAGGAGTGCGACTTAGGATCCGTCGTACCGTCATAGGCCGGATTTTGATCTTCTGGGTCTGAGATCGTGTTCCGTGATTCGAGTGGTGTACGGTGTTTTCCGTGCTTCTGAGAAGTCTATCGATCTCGAGCGAACTGGTCGCTGATGGATCTGCGATTTTACCGCTTTCACTTCAGCCACGGTCTTTTGAGAGATTCACGGAGATCATGGATCTGCTATTGCCGCCGGCGTTCCGAACTGTCGGCTGGTGGCGATAGATCCGAGTTTGATCTTCAGCGAGTTCTTCCTGCTCCATCCAGTAGAGTTCTTCTTCCTCTTCGTCATGGGCTGTCGAAGGATACCGTGCGCGGCGGACTGGCGGGTTCTCACTGGGTGGATGTCAGCGTCTTCATCCGGAAGGGTCTGATCGGTCGCTGATATCTAGATCGATCGCTTCGGCGCCGCTTTCCTTGTTTCCGCGGCGGGAGTGGAAGGTTCTGCGAGTCGTTTGCTGTCCTTCGAACCGTTTCCTGGGGAGTGGGCTCTTCGGGCATCTTTTCGTGTTTGGAGACGAAGTCGAGTCTCCTGCCGGCGTGCCTTGGTGGATCAGCGAAACTTGCTCCCGCGCAGTTAAGGTATCGACCTGTTTTCGCGGCGAGGTTATCAACTTGTCTGTTGTTCGCCCACGCTTTCGGTAAACGGATTCCTTCATCTGCTGGCCTCGGTGTTTGCATCAGCAGTGACTGTAAAGCCAGCGTCTCCAGCTGGAGTCTTCTTAGCGTTGGCATCGGCGGGTGTTCCGTCTGGCTGGCGGCTGGTCCTTGGTGGCGTCGGCTGACATGATCGGCGTGTGCGATTCGCGAGATAGATAGATCCGTAACCCCAACCTCGTTCTGGCGTAGGAACCGAAATGCACCGTCAAATTAAGTTGATTTGGAGGAAAGCCAAGTGAACCAAGCCTTCCCTAAGGTCCGGATATCTGTTCGCACACAATCAGTTCGACAAAGAAAATATGAAACGAAATAAAAATCGTAAAGAAAGAATAGAGCAAAAGATTTTATTTCGAATCAGCGTTGGCGTGAACAACAGGTAAGAGCCTTGGCTACGAGAGCTGTCGGCAAGTTAAGCTAGTCTAGCAACTTAAGTTCTAACCTAATTGAGTCATGACTTCTAAGTAAAGCGGAAAATAATGCCTAAGTTGCTCTAAGTGCTACGGGCGTTTTGATCCGGTTTGCTTCTTGCAAAGCTCTCCTTATACTCCTCCTATGGCGGTCTATCTTCCTTGAACGTCGGGCTTTTCGTTTTAGTCCATCTTTGTGTTTATCGGAAACTTGACATTTATCTTGAATCTTGGCATTTATCTTAAAACTTGATATTTTTCTCTTATGAAAACTTGACATTTATCTCTTATGTAAGGATAAAGATAAACCGTCATAGTTATCCTTCCTTCGGAAAATCGTGCGTGGGCGTTTTGGCGTGTTGGACCGTTTAAGCGTTTTCTGATTTTGAAAGACGATCTTGAAGGTCGGTGTTTCGAAGGAACCTCAATTCCTTGTTTAGTCGAGGAAGTGGCGTTAAGTAACGTGACCATACCAAACTTGTAGATTGATCGAACAAGTCAAGATGGGATCGAGCAGGGCAAGATAGGAGCGAGGACGAGGAGCCGTGGACGACGGCGGCCTAGCGGCCCAGGCTTGCGGCGAATAGCGCGACGCGTGGCGAGTGCCGCCGGCGCCAGGCGAGTGCCGCCGGCGCCAGCCAACCAGCGTCCAGCGTGCCGCCGGTGCCAGGCGAGTGCCGCCGGCATGAGCCAGCCAGCGTCCAGCGATGCGCCCGGCGCCAGGCCAACCAGCGTCAGCGTGCCGCCCGGCGCCAGGCGAGTGCCGCCGGCGCCAGGCCAGCCAGCGTCAGCGTGCCGCCCGGCATGAGCCAGCCAGCGTCAGCGTGCCGCCATCGCCAGGCCAGCCAGCGTCAGCGTGCCGCCATCGCCAGGCCAGCCAGCGTCCAGCGTGCCGCCCGGCGCCAGGCGAGTGCCGCCGGCATGAGCCAGCCAGCGTCAGCGTGCCGCCATCGCCAGGCCAGCCAGCGTCTGCGTGCAGCCCGGCGCCAGGCGAGTGCCGCCGGCATGAGCCAGCCAGCGTCCAGCGTGCCGCCGGTGCCAGGCGAGTGCCGCCGGCATGAGCCAGCCAGCGTCCAGCGTGCCGCCCGGCGCCAGGCCAACCAGCGTCCAGCGTGCCGCCCGGCATGAGCCAGCCAGCGTCAGCGTGCCGCCCGGCGCCGAGCCAGCCAGCGTCTGCGTGCAGCCCGGCGCCAGGCCAGCCAGCGTCCGTGTCGCCCGGCATGGGCGAGTGCCGCCGGCGCTGAGCCAGCCAGCGTCCAGCGTGCGCCCGGTGCCAGGCGAGTGCCGCCCGGCATGAGCCAGCCAGCGTCCAGCGATGCGCCCGGCGCCAGGCGAGGTGCCGCCGGCGCCAGCCAGCCAGCGTCAGCGTGCCGCCATCGCCAGGCCAGCCAGCGTCCAGCGTGCCGCCGGTGCCAGGCGTCTTGCCCTCTGTGGGTTTGTTCGATTCTTCCCTTGTCGGTTGGAAAATCTTCGAGTTTTGGGAAGGTCTGGTCGTAGATCTCGAGATAATTGTTTCAACGAGATTCCTTGAGTATCGGGATTTTGAGATGGACTTAGATCGCAGATTTTCCGTCGTCGAGGATGAGAGCAATGTGGCTCCGAGTTTTAGATATTTTAAAGATGAATCTTTTAAACAATCGGAAGGTTTTACGGAAGACTTATTGTAGATCTCGGACAATCGGACATGGGTTTCAAGGGACCAAGATGCTGTCGTTGCCGAGATTATGAGACGATCGCATGGGCGGGCGCCGGGACCCTCGCCGTTGGCGCCAGATGGGAGTGGGCGAGCCTTCCGTGAGTTTTATCGGCGGCGACCGTTTCTTGGATTTGATCGTCGCGGCTTTTCTTCGAGGGTTTTGGTGGCGATTTCGTCATTGACCGATTTGACCCCAACAGTTAGAGGCTTTGTCGTGTGTTATCCTAGCTTTAGCAGACCTTGTGGTGTTCTAGGAGAGGTGGTAAGGTTTTAGTTTTGTCGTTTAAAAGGTTCCTTACCCTCTTAGCCCTTTTAGCCTCGTTTTATCGGTTTTGGTGTAACCCTTAGGTCTTGAGCTTTTGGAGCTACTTTCCAGTGTGTGAAGACCTAGGTGGGTTTCCTGTGTGTGTGTATGTTGGGTGTGAATAACCGTGTGGTTGCAGGTGGAAACTTAGACCGTGGTGATCTTGAAGCTAAAGCGCTTTGCGGTTTGTGTGTGTTTGTGGAGAGTTGGTAAACCCATGAGTATTTTGATGTGTTTGAAGCATTGTGAGTTAGGTTTCTAGAAATGGGTGCTAGAACCGTGAGCTAGGTTGCTAGTATGTGCATACATTAAGTGGTTATCATCTAGATATTGTGAAGTTGTTGGTGCTTAGTGAGTTGAATGGTTATCTAGATGTTATCATGCATGCATTGAACCGCAAGAGGTTGAGAGTGTCTCTCTCTTGTCGGGTATGTTGATATTGTATCATGTATTGTGTAGTTAAAGTGATAGATTACATGCATGCATCATGGTGTTGTGAAGTTTGCATATGTTGTTGAGATTGTGTGTGAGGTGAGTGAGACTTTCTCATGGCGAGTCATATGCATTTGTGTGTGAGGTGCATTGCATGGCATGTAGTCATGTATTGTGAATAGACCATGGTGGATCTAGTTTTGGGGTGTATAGAGATGAGAGTGTTACTCTCTCTATTGCCGGTTAAGTTTAGTGAGTCACTCGCTTAGGTTTTTTTGGGTGTCTAGACCGCGTGTGCATGGAGGTTTGAGGCCGAGCTCCCTCATGCTTATGTGTGTGTGTAGCGGGTCTAGACTAGTGTGTGTGGCGAGTGAGTGTGAGGTGCATTTGGTCTAGGATGCAATGCGTGTTGGTTAGAGAGCTCCCTCAGCTAGTGTTTTGAGTTGCATCTAGACTAGTTCTTGTGGACCCTGGAGTGAGATCAGGGTATGGACCTGATTCTGCAGTGGTGGAGTTAGCCGCCCCTCCATTGCTTGTCAAAGAAAAGTGGATAGCGCCCATGGACGAAGCGCTGCGGGACGCTGCGGCCCGTGTGATATTGGGAGTGAACTAATTCCCGGTGATTCCGATCATGTGACTTGTGTGTTTATGGTCGGATGTGTTGGAGGGGGCAGGGCTTCTCCAAAGAGTGAAAGGCCTTGTGTTTTATTTTTTAGAGTTGCATCTAAGTCAAGTCTAGGCTTGGGCCGGGTGTGTTTTTGTTTTGTCTCGGGGAGGAGACTTGGGGTGTAGCTTGGGGCATTGATGTTTCATGGTTACATCTTTGTTACATCTTTGGTGCATTGTAGTTGCCGCGTTTATTTACTAGCATAGCATTGCATTGTTGCTTGTGTGTTTGGGGCAAGGCTTGGGAGGTTTTGTTGTTTTGTTTGGGAGTCCGCTGAGTAATTTTATGATTACTCACTCCCCCTTGTTGTGCATTACAGGTAACCTTAGAGGGACGGGCGTTTGCAGGGTCGGAGGACGGTGCCAGGCGTAGTTTTCTGTTGTTGTTTGCAAGCAGCAAGGATGTTGCTGTTTTCCGTTGTTTTGTTTTCATGTGTTCCCGTTTGACTCGTGTTCTATTTCGTTTCATTTGTTATGTTTGAGGACGTCGAGTTTCCAAACCTTGTAAAATAAATAAAATTATGTTTGTTTATTAAAAATTCTGTTGTAGCGCTGATATTGAGTTTTTGAACTTACACAACTCGACCAAGATGCGGGTTGGCCGACCAGGCCGAGTCGAGCGAATCGAGAGGCGGGTTCTGTGGTCGGACTTGTCGAGACTTTGAATTTGTTTGAGTCTTGGTCGGATCGGCTGCGGTTCTCGCCACCCTTGTGACGCTTCCGAAGTCGTTCTGGGTTGGTCGGCCTAGACGGTTCGAGGTGTTACAAATGGTGGTATCGAGCATGGTTGTATAATCATGCTTTCGTTCCTGAGTTTTCAAAATGTTTTATCGAGTCAAAAGTCATGAACAACATCACTAGGAAACACGACCGTCTGCTTAGGACTACGTGTTAGAATAGTCCTTGGGAATTTAGGACCTTACCTTGTACTTTTGTTGCAGTTTCTGGTGTTGGCGTCGGCGGAGGTGGAGAGGCAGGCGGATGATGAATGTGAGTACGGTTGAGGATTGTTGGGCAGTCATCTGTGCGGTTGGATATGATGGATCGAGTGAGTCCATCTCGTCGAGTGATTCCAGCTAATCGAGTATGATTCCAACTTTGAAGAGGAGAATGTGGTTGAGAGCGTGAGAGCTCGCGAGGAGCGGTCGTCTGAATTTGAAGAAGCTGAAGTACTTGAAGAAATTGAAGAAGAGTCCGATCATCGGAGCAAATGAACATTTTCCAAGGTGTGGAGTCAATCAAGCATCATCCGACTCAGTCAACTTCGGTCGACTATATGGCAATGAATATTGGGCAGCAATGGAGATCAGTTCATCAGATGTGGAGATCATTGAACCACCACCACCAGTCATCGAGATCTTATCGAGACAGACACAGTGGCCGTCAACATCGTTGACATCAGTTCCATGAGAACAGTCCATGGATTCCGATGCCAGCTTGGAGTCCAGCATTTTCACTTGGAGGATCTCTTGATTACAGCATGGAAAGTATTGGACAATCCTTTGACCCATACTACGAATACCATTATTCACCAATGCCAATGGAGTCGTCACCAACCAATCAAGAAGTCGGATATGGAAGTTCAACAAAGCGGAAAGAAGTTCAGATGATGGAAGGTACTCAGAATGGGATGACTAGAACCTGTGGAACTCTAGGAAGACAAATGGAACAAGGAAGTACCAGCAGAAGACCATCATCAAATGTTAATGACTCTCGCGACATTCCAATCGAAGAAGAATGCAATGTGTGTGGAGCGGAAGCCCATCATACTCAGGCATGCACTAGGATTAGGAGTCAGCCAAACTTGAGCGCTTATCTGATCTGCAGTTCGTGTGAAACTTCGTGGACACCGTCATGAAATTGTCCAATGACCAACGTAATCCGCACTGTACCCATCTCAGTCGTTCCTCCTACCAGCCCTGCTCGATCAACCTCATCTGCAACAGGAGGATCAAACCATAGAAACCTTGACCTTTCTAGGAGCCCTGATGATGGAGCCCGTGGGGGCTAAGGTAAGTGGGTTCTGATCCTTCTCTTGCATGTGTTGCTGTTGTAATTTTTCATTGTGTTGTTGCATGCTTTAGAGTTGCTAAGTGCTTGTAGTCTAGATGCTGTATGTGTGTTGCATTGAGGTTTGAGGCTGAGTTCCCTCATGCTTATTTTGAGTTGTGTGCATCTAGACTAGAAATTGTAATATTGCATTGTGTAGTTACATTTGCTAGGTTGCTTTATTATCATGACATTGTGGTCTTGTGCGTGCAACCTTGTTGTGTGAAGTGTTGTGGACGGTGTGTGGGAAGCAAGTGTAGTCTAGTGTGTAGACCTTGCTAGGGTGTGGTAGTTGAACCTTGCTTTGGGATTCTGGTTGTGATTAGAATGTGTGAACCCAGAGTTTAGGTAACCGACCCTTATTTATAGCCATTGATGTGTTGAGAATGAGTGTGTTGTCGGAAGGACACGAACCATGTCATGAGTGTGGTGTCGGACGAACCATGTCATGAGTGTTAGAAAAGCTTGTGTGTGCTGGAACCGAGGCGACCGTGGTGAAGACCAGCAGTGAGTGTGCCGCAGTCAGAGTTGTCGGTGTGAGAGGTTTAGAGTCATCAGAGGTGTCGGACCGGAATGATTGATCGGTGGATCAAGAATCAGAGGCGGCATTGATGGAAGTTAGTGAAGCATGGCAAACTCGAGTCATCAATATGTACTCATCAAAGGTGTTGTAAAGAGCGAGTAAATGGTGGTATTTGAATTTGAGGAATTGGCGTTGGAGGCATCACTAGGTGCAAATGGTGGAGTTGCCATGATGGTATCACGGAAGGTAAAAGACCTGAGCATATCCAAGAAAGTTGTATTTGGAGGTATCATGGAAGGTATGGAGTGCTTAAGGCATATGGTGGTATCTCGGAAGGATATGTAACCAAATTGAAATGTAGCGTCAAGTATCCGAGAGAGTCAAGAAGATAATCAAGACTGGAGCAATTGAGCGAAGAGTCCAAGAAAATATAAAGCTTGAGCATGAATTTGATGTTTACATTGTGAACAAGACGAAATGTTTCCAAGGAGATGTTGGTTAGAAGCATGCTTAGCCACATGGAGATTCAAGAGCATGAGATGGATATATGGTGATATCATGGTGTTAGCAAGAGTGAAATGGTGGCAACATGGAAGTGATATCAAGTGGCAAAGATAGTACTAAAAATGGCGGCGAGCAAATGCAAGAAGGAACCAAGAATTGTTAAGGAAGATTGGTGGATGGAGGACATCTCGAAGTGAAAATCAAAGTAAAGGAAGAATAAGATTAGTTCAGTGGTAGAAGAGAGTTTGACCAAATGATGTTATCAAAAGGTGGAAGCAAGTACAGCATCAACGATGGTGGACCAAGCGACAGATTGAAGAACCGGATGAAGCAAGTAACCGAAGTTGAGAACCAAGAAGAAGGAGGAAGATATGTGGAAGACTAAGTGAAGAAGCAGTTAGGAACAAGCTGAAGAAAATTCAAAAGGTGGTAGCAGAAGTAGTGCCTTGTGAATTAGGGGAGGATTCATTTAAGGAGGAGAATGTAATACCCGATTTAGGGTATGAAATCATAAGTCAACGGGTTCAGATCAAGCCAGACTAGGATGGAGAAGCTATTAGAAGACAGGAATAGAGGTTCAATCGAGGCATTTTGAAGAATGGTCGAGTAGAAACAAGACTTGGTCGAGGAGACAGAATCGAAGCTTCGAAGTGGTCAAGGCTGAGCATGACGAAATTCCGAAGTGTGCAAATCAAGTGGGACTCAATCTCAATCATCATTATGGGATAAAAGAAGATTTTGGTCGAGTCAGTGAAGTTGGAGCGAGCAAAGTGAAGGTGGTCGAAAGAGCTTCCAGAGGCAGAGATGGTCGAGACAGAGGTTTGGCATCGGGCAAAGGACGAAGAAGACTATTTTGATTCCAAGAGCTTGGAAATCAATCTAGGGTCAACCTAGGAGCCATATTGAGGTGTTTAAAGACATTCAAGGGAGTTTGGTCAAGCCAAAACCAGGAGAATGCCAAGATGGACCGGAAGAAGGCAGTTTTGGCCGATATGGTCAAGATGAGCTAACCAAGAGCTAAGGAAGCCAAATCAAGATGTGAAAACATGTTCAAGGATCTTAGAAGATCATTTTTTTATAATTCCTACACTTTTGGAAGTGGTCAACCCAAGAGTCAAAGTCAACAAAAGTCCAAGGAGAGAGAAAGTACCCTATTGGTCCACATAAGCTATCAAAGCATCCAATGGGAGTGTGCCACGTGGAGGGGAACAATTTCCATCATTTATGGAGGTGATATAGGATAAATTAAGGAGTCTTTTGGTGAAGGAATCATAAGAAAAAGATATCAAGAGAGGGAGAAAACATGAGGATACTTTTTGTACCCACAATGGGCTACAAACGGGTTTGAGAGTTTGGGTCAAGAAATTCGATTTCTACCTTAAACCCACGACCTATAGAGTTTATTTGGAGTCCAGAGAGTGCATTGGAGTGGGCTGGATCACCAAGAATTAGAGTTTGAAGGTTGAAGACCCAAGAGTGCCAAATGGGCTTAAATTTGCGGATTGGTGATTAAGGAGAAGGGAGTGTGGAAACATGTCAGGCACGGAAGTGGAAATGCATTGGCTCTTCTAAAGCACATGGAGGTCTAGGAAAACTGAGGAAACAAGCCTAAGTCCTAGAGTTAGTATGTGTTCTTCATTGAAGCCATTTTAAGGCTAAAAAGTGGTGTGATGGCAAGATAACTTCGGGAGCAAGTTTGGAGCTGAGATTTCGTACACTGAATGAGACCAGAAGGGTGTTATTTCTTCTAGAAGATGAGACGTGGATGAGAAGATTCATTGCATTTTCCCTCATGCATGAATTTTGGTCATAAAATGTTGACAAGTGTTCACTCATGAAGGATGTGTTCACACTTCACTCTCTGGCTATAAATAGGACCCTTATGCCTCATTTTTAAAGTTTTAAGCACCACTGGGCTCTCTCTGTCAAACGATCTTATGGTTGCTTCTTGAGAGAGAAAGTTGCCAAAAACCAATAGATTTTTATTAAGTGAGTGAGGTGAGTTAGAGGCTTTGAGCGTGTGTTATCCTAGCTTTAGGAGACCTTGTGGTGTGCTAGGAGAGGTGGTAAGGTTTTAGTTTTGTCGTTTAAAGGTTCCTTACCCTCTTAGCCCTTTTAGCCTCTTTTGATTGGTTTTGGTGTAACCCTTAGGTCTTGAGCTTTTGGAGCTACTTTCCGGTGTGTGAAGACCTAGGTGGGTTTCCTGTGTGTGTGTATGTTGGGTGTGAATAACCGTGTGTGGTTGCAGGTGGAGAGCTTAGACCGTGGTGATCTTGAAGCTAAACTGCTTTTGCGGTTTGTGTGTGTGTGGAGAGTTGGTAAACCCCACGCATGAGTATTTTGATGTGTTTGAAGCATTGTGAGTTAGGTTTCTAGAAATGGGTGCTAGAACTGTGAGCTACGTTGCTAGTATGTGCATGCATTAAGTGGTTATCATCTAGATATTGTGAAGTTGTTGGTGCTTAGTGAGTTGAATGGTTATCTAGATGTTATCATGCATGCATTGAACCGCAAGAGGTTGAGAGTGTCTCTCTCTTGTCGGGTATGTTGATATTGTATCATGTATTGTGTAGTTAAAGTGATAGATTACATGCATGCATCATGGTGTTGTGAAGTTTGCATATGTTGTTGAGATTGTGTGTGAGGTGAGTGAGACTTTCTCATGGCGAGTCATATGCATTTGTGTGTGAGGTGCATTGCATGGCATGTAGTCGTGTATTGTGAATAGACCATGGTGGGTCTAGTTTTGGGGTGTATAGAGATGAGAGTGTTACTCTCTCTATTGCCGGGTTAAGTTAAGTGAGTCACTCGCTTAGGTTGTTTTGGGTGTCTAGACCGCGTGTGCATGGAGGTTTGAGGCCGAGCTCCCTCATGCTTATGTGTGTGTGTAGCCGGGTCTAGACTAGTGTGTGAGAGCGAGTGAGTGTGAGGTGCATTTGGTCTAGGATGCAATGCGTGTTGGTTAGAGGCGGAGCTCCCTCACGCTAGTGTTTTGAGTTGCATCTAGACTAGTTTGCGCGGACCCTGGAGTGAGATCAGGGTATGGACCTGATTCTCCAGTGGTGGAGTTAGCCGCCCCTCCATTGCTTGTCAAAGGAAAGTGGGTAGCGCCCATGGACGAAGCGCTGCGGGACGCTGCGGCCCATGTGAGATTGGGAGTGAACCAATTCCCGGTGATTTCGATCATGTGACTTGTGTGTTTATGGTCGGATGTGTGGGAGGGGGCAGGGCTTCTCCAAAGAGTGAAAGGCCTTTGTGTTTTATTTTTATTTTAGAGTTGCGTCTAGGCGTCAAGTCTAGGCTTGGACGGGTGTGTGTTTTTTGTTTTTGTCTCGGGGAGGAGACTTGGGGTGTAGCTTGGGGCATTGATGTTGCATGGTTACATCTTTGGTGCATTGTAGTTGCACGTTTATTTACTAGCATAGCATTGCATTGTTGCTTGTGTGTTTGGGGCAAGGCTTGGGAGATTTTGTTGTTTTGTTTGGGAGCCCGCTGAGTAATTTTATGATTACTCACTCCTCCTTGTTGTGCATTACAGGTAACCTTAGAGGGACGGGCGTTTGCGGGGTCGGAGGACGGTGCCAGGCGTAGTTTTCTGTTGTTGTTTGCAAGCAGCAAGGATGTTGTTGTTTTCCGTTGTTTTGTTTTTCATGGGTTCCCATTTGACTTGTGTTCTATTTCGTTTCCGCTGTTATGTTTCGAGGACATTAGTCGAGTTTCCAAAGCTTGTAAAATAAATAAAATTATGTTTGTTTATTAAAAATCTCCGTTGTAAAGCTGATATTGAGTTTTGTCCGAACTTACACAACTCTCGACCAAGGTACGGGTTGGCCGACCTTAGGCCGAGGTCGAGAGAGGCGGGTTCTGTGGTCGGACTGGTCGAGACTTTGAATTTGTTTCGAGTCTTGGTCAGATCGGCTGCGGTTCTCGCCACCCTTGTGACGCTTCTGAAGTCGTTCTGGGTTGGTCCGGCCTAGGACGGTTCGGGGGTGTTACATCCGGTGTCAGTGAGAAGTTTGTGTCAGAGAGAGAGAGAGAGAGAGGCATGGGAGAGAGACATCTGGCATGCGGCGAGAGATCTAAGATGAGTTTGTGTGACGGCCGAGAAGGAATAAGTTGAGAGAACTAAGGTTTTTTTTGTTCTTTTTTTTTTCAAAAGAACTAGGATTCAAAGTTTATTTTTTAGATTTTCAGTGTTAGTTTAGGAAAAATATATTATTATGTAAAAATTTTAAATTTATTCTTTTATTTTTTAAACAAAATAATATTCAAACAGGAAAATCAAATTTTCTTAAAATTTTATGCGGAAATATTAGATATGATTTGGAAGACTTAAGTCTTCTCATTTAAAAAACACAAGAAGATTTAATGGAAGTCTCCTCATAAATATTCTTACATCATTCTCTAAAGTTCTTTGTACATTGTTCCGTGTTTTGTTTATTTGCACACGAGGCTTATTTTGAATTATCTAGCTATCAAATTAAACTTTAGCTTAAATAAATGATTGGTGAAACTTAAATGTGTTAGTTATAAAAAAATTAATTTCGTTACAATTTCTTATAAGATTACCGAAAACAAAAATACAAAATAAAACTTGAAACATACTAAACTATTTTAATGAAAACATGAAGCTAAAAGTATAAATGGTGATATATAAAAATCACTTTCAATTGAGAATAAACTAAATATTATTTTAGTTCTTCGTTGTTTATATCTTACTTCACTTTAACTTCCTCCAATAAATTATCTGATATGTAGTGGTATGTAACTAAAGTAAAAAAAACTGCTATAGAATTATTTTGTTTTATTAATTTATAAAATATTATAAAATAATATTTTAAAATAGCATGAGAAAATTCCTACCAATAATTATTTTATTAAACAGAGTTCAACAAAGCTATAATAAGTTACAAAACATAACCAGTAAAATACTAAAATTTAGTTAATATTTCATTCCAGATATAGTTATGATCTGAAACAAATATATTCTAAAACATAATTTTCCTGTTAAATTAGAAAATATTATTATTAATTATGATATTGTTAAAGTATATATATATAGTATTTTAAAATTTAGAATTAATTATTTTATCAATTTGTATTATATTTTAAATGATTTAGCTTGGAGGTGTACTAATTTATCATAATGAAAGAAATAATTTGTGTAAATATTTTTTAAGACTTGAATCTTCTTGAAATAATTATAGTATAATTTATTTAAACTTATATTTTTATTATGTAAAATTGAAATAGAAATAATAAGAATATATATATATATATATTATATTTTCTGATTTATGTTTGCTAATTTTTTGTTCTCCAAAGTAGAAAATAATGAAGGTTACTGTCATTTTAGTTAAAACCAAAAATATTTAGAAAAATAACGATATGATCTAAAAATATTTTCCATTATTTGTTTTATAATATTGTTTCAATCTGTAATGATTTTTAATACTTCATGAAAATATAAATTCATAAAAAAATTATTATAATTTCCCGTCCGTAGGGCGAGCGGATCCTAGTAAGATATATAGAGGAGGATGATAAATCTGAGGGAGAAGATGCAATTTTTTGTTTCAGTCAATTAATGTAAATTTTGAAGAGTGAATATGATGAAAAACAATTAATACATACTTTATTTCGATTTGTTCTCTATTTTAAGCTGTTGTTTTACATACTTTTTGAATGTTTATTTAGATAAATATATATTCTGGATTTCTATGTAGGAGGTGAAACTTTTTTATTCTCTCTTTTGATTTGTTTGAACATAATTTTCAATGTTTTTTTTCTTTTACTCTATTTTTCTAGTTGCATCTAAACTATTAAAATAAAAGTACAAATAGTAAATACCCTTAAATTTTTCTAAATAATTACAGATCTATGCCACTGAATTTAAAACACATCATTTAGCATATTCCCTATCCATTAATTTGCTTCTAATTAATTCGCAATTGAAAAAATCGTTGTCTAACCCAATAACCCGCGTTTTGGGTTTGGAATAACATAATATGTTTTGTCTTATTGTATCTGATGGCCCATATCATAATCCGTTTCAGTTCATTGTTGCATAGCCCAATAATTCATGTTTTCACTCCACTACGATCCATATTGTTAATTTGTTAAGTACCAATATTTTTATGATAACGAAACGGACCAATTGTTTAATTTTTTTTTTTTTTTCCAATTGTTTAATTTAAATTAGTCATGTCGTATAAAATTAGCAAAAAATCTCAAGTAATTTTTGTATGTTATTAATTCGTAATATGCAAGCAATATTTTTAATGTTTCTCTCTAAATAATGTATTTTTGTTTCTTTTTAATATCAATATAAAATTTTTATAAGTACATTTTAATTTTAGTTTTCCAAAGAGAATCAATAAAAGCATTATAAATGAGAAAACACAATCTCATAAACTATAAATGACCATTAAATACATCGAAGGGGACACAATTTCGTCAAAAAGAACATCTAAACGATTATGTTTATGACGTTGTTTAATGTTAAAAACATAAACGTATATACATCCGCGCGGACGCGCAGATGAAAAAGGTAGTTAAGATTTTATTGTTTCTATTTATTTTAGTTTCTTTAAGCCCACGAGCTGCTTGTGAAGCTCGTTGGTTATGGTGGGGTGGGATGGGATGGGTTTGGGCCTTGCCGTTGACACTGAACCGCATAGTTCAATAGGAAGCTCAATACAATATTTACATCAAAAACTAGATTAGGCTAAGTGATTCATGCTAACATTATTTTACAAGGTATGATTTATAAAAAAAAATTAGCATACTAACACCTTGTTTTTTTTGTCAACAGCTTACTAACAACATAACGAGTCACTAATTGACGTTAACTTGCTAGTGCTACATTTGTTACGTCTCATACAACAATGACTTTTTCAATTAAACCACCTGAAAAAGTAATTAAAACATGTTCCGCAGGTTGCAGGATGACAATCATCTCAGACTCTTGTCACAGTGGTGGCTTGATCGATGAAGCCAAGGAGCAGATCGGTGAGAGCCATAAGAAAGACGATGAGGAGGAGGAAGAGGAAGAGTCGTCTTCCCGGTTCGGGTTCAGGAAGTTTTGCGCAGCAAGGTGGAAAGCGCGATTAGAGGGAACAAGAAGGACGAAGATGAGGCGGACGAGATCGAGACCAAGGAGATAGAGCTGGAAGACGGAGAAATGATCCTTGCCAAAGACAAGTCTCTGCCTCTTCAGACCTTGATCGATATCCTCAAGCAGCAAACGGGTAACGATGACATCGAGGTCGGGAAGATCAGGCCGAGTCTTTTCGATGCGTTTGGCGATGACTCGAGCCCCAAAGTGAAGAAGTTCATGAAAGTGATCTTAGGTAAGCTTAAAGCAGGAGAAGGAGAAGGTGGGC